>OZ010738.1:157899366-158269366 GCA_963932295.1 Tipula lateralis
TCGGGATATTTTCACTCAAACGGATTCGAACTTTTTACGTTTGATTTGACTAGCTATTAATAAAATATGTATCTCCTGTAGCAAGAGCTAATATGAGACAATTGGCATATCAATATATTCACTTTTCTTGGTAAGAAACCAAGAGATGTTTTGCCCTCATGGAGATGTTTATCCGGTTTTATGTTTACTATACCGAAGGGCCCTGGCAACCAAAACAGGTGATAGGTAAACTAATAGTCACAGAAAACCACACACCTGACTTCCTCGTAGGTTAGGTTAGGTTAGGTTAGAGTGGCTGCTAACGCACACTTAGACCGTTGCCGGTCCGTTGTGATACCACAGGATCTTAGTCCCCTAATACCCCTAACACTCCTACCCAAATGTAAATATCTTCTTAGTGCCAGTGCAGGACAAGAGCACAGGAAGTGAACAAGCGTCTCTTCCTCCTCTTCGTCCATGCAGCTTCTACAGAAGTCATTTGTTTCTAGACCCAGCCTTCTCGCATGTTCCCCGAAAAGGCAGTGTCCCGGTAATATTCCTACTATTCTTCTTAGATCTCTCCTCTCCAGAGAGATTAAGGTCCTGGAGCGATTCAAATCCAACCTTGGCCACATTTGTCTCGCTCTCTCGCATGTGAGGGTGTTAGACCACCTCTCCTGTGCTGAAACTTCCGCCCTTTTCATCAGAGCCAGTCTAAACTCCGCTGTAGGCCTCCCCACATTGGCCCTTTCAGGCTTCAGCTGAAGAGTTGTACCTTGCCTAGCTAGTTCGTCTGTCCTGCAGTTATCCTTGACGTTAGAGTGGCCGGGGACCCAGATAATCTGAATATTGAAATGCTCACTCATCTCGTTAAGAGACGAGTGGCAACCAATGCCACCCTAGACTTCAACAGCACTGCTTCCAGCGACTTGATAGCCGCCTGACTGTCCACATAAATCTTGATATTCCTCTTGGACTTCCTCGTAAGCCCATACCAAAAACTGGATCGGATGACTGTAGTGTAAAAATATTTTTTAATGCGAGATTCTAACCCTTATCTTGTACCAATGGGTTGCTTTAGTAGAACTGTGTGAAGTTATCCCAGGATCTCATCCCAGAAAAAAATAAAATGTTCATCACTAATTTCATCCCATCCCAAGATTTTTCAAAATCATCGCAGAAAATCGGGAAATAAGTATTCAAGATCGAACAAGTTTCTACCTTCTATAAAAAAAACTGACAAATCATAATCAATGAGATTTTCAATCCAGTTCAAAGCTTGTGTGGAAACCAATTTAATATATTCAAAAGTAATTGTTATTAATCTTTCCCAAAAATTATTAGAGTTAAAACGATCTCATGTGAAATCAAATTGATATCATGTCCACTAAATATGTGTCAACCGACATGATCAGCCGTATGTTGAGATTTGCGCTATTGGCCAATATGTATACATGGCCGAACTTGTGTTTTGAAATATAATGATGGTTCCTAAGAACCACGAGTGTCGTTCTCGATTTCATCTGATTTTGGATTGATATCATGTCCCTTAACTACCAGCAAAAGGAACCATCAATATAAATGTTTATAACTAAGTTGGGCCATGTATATATTGGCCAATAGCGCAAATCTCAACATACGACTGGTGTTGTCGTTTTGCTGGTAGTTAGTGGACAGATTATAATGATCGAGTAACAGATTATAATGACTGAGTTAGTGGGGACAAATAAAAAGTTTGGGTAGTTGTTAGCTCGCAAGCCCGCTGGGGGGAAGACCCATCCAAATGTGCTTCAAGTCTAACCTTATGTTAGACACTCGCTATAGGCAGTAATTCCATATACTTATCATTGCAACAAATGTACTGAGATTTTGACAGCCTACTCGGCTCGATTGTGTCTGTAATATGAGCTTTTATCTTTCTTTCCAATGACTTTAGGTTTTAGATACTTATGATTGTTTATCTTTCATTTTCATGTGGCGAATATGCCGATTTGAATTTATACGTGTCAAACATTACCTTCTATAGAAATCTCAGTCTTCAGTAGCTTTGGAGTTCTTTGGTGTTTTTTAACATTGATAACACAAAATATTCAGTGTAAAGTAAGCTAAATCCAGAGAGTAAGGTGAATGGAAAAATTCGTATTTTTTAATTCCTAAAAGATCAACGAATAAAATCAAAATCCCTAAGGGTACCAACATTGGAGTGGTTTGAAATTGAACCAAGTTCTTTGATCGAACGAAGGCCATACAGGATTTACGGTGGGACTACATACAAACGCTAAAGAACTAGTAACACTAAACTGGTAACCAAAAAGATTATAGTTTCTACCATCAAGTACGATCACTTACATCACCACGAGCTTATCTCTGGAATAAGCTCAATTTGCACTGACTATTTTGTGTTTTCAATGTTGATTGTTTGGTGAAATCATAAAGTATTCAGAAACGATCCAATAAGTGGTTTTGGCTTGAAAGTCACGAGCACTTTGCTAGTCAAGAGCATTCTAGCAACACAAAATAACTGCAGAAACTCTAAAGCTACTGAAGACTGAAATTGCTATAGGGTAACCTTTAACACGTACAAATCCGAATGTCAACGATGCGGATCATCAGCAACCTATTGACACAGTCTAACAGTCGCTTGAAGTAATCAAATGAAGCCTGAAAATTTGTCAAATTCCAAATAAGGGAAAGCAGTATCAATATAATTTTACTTCGTTCGTTTGTTGTGTGTGCGTGGTTTTAAATCGGATCACAGATGAGTATCGCTATTATATTATTATATTATATTTTATTATTATTGTAATTACATTATATATTATATTATATTGTGTTGTGTTGTATTTAATTATATTTTGTACGATACTATTACATCTCCATACACTATTACGCATTGACATCTCACAGGCAATGCTTTATACAAGTATTGGTGTTATTGTGTTACATTCAGTTCTTGTTTCTCCGTTATATGTTTAATATTGTAATTTGTAATATATAACGATTTGTCTTTGTGTCTTATGTAGATCAATTTTCAAATCACACGCACACCACAGTATTCCATTGAAAGCGATCGCATGCTTTGTATGTTTCGTCTTCTTTCGTTTGCCACATCGCACATCGCTCTTCATACAATTCTCTTATTCCCCTTTCCTTTAGATGTTTTTTTATATTTTGGTTTATGTATCTTTCAAAACATACAGTAGTAGGGATTTTGTATATTTAAATTTTAACACGATCACTGCCATTGTGCGATCGTTGTGAAGGAAAATGTTAATATATTCAATGTAATTGGCGAATTACATTTTATTTTTATAAATTTTTGGATTGTGTTTGTGTTGTATATACATCATTATTTGATTGTTGAAAACGCAAATTTACACACGACTGTCTCATTTAAATGCCTAGGTATTCATATTATGTATATAACAGAATTTTCGTTTCGTCCATCAAAATTCTGTTTCCTATGTTTATTAGAGAATTTTTTGTTTATTTTTATTTTATATATTTTATGCAGTTGTTATATATACATATATACAGGTGATCCTTGACTTACGTCGTAGATTATCATATACATATATACAGGCGATCTTTGACTTACGTCGTGGATGCGTTCCTGAAAAGTTTAACGTTACTTGAAACGACGTAAGTCGAAAAAGTATTCAAATGTGTAATGAGGGAATATGTTGGTTCTGTGCGGGGTACAATGTATTTAAATTCTAAATGTAATTTAAATACATTGTACTTTTTACGTTGCCGGCATGTTTTTTCATTGTATATTTGAATACTTTAATGTAATGTAATCTTATCAGATGATGAAATACTTTCATCATTTATCCTGCTAGGTTAATAAATTTTCTACGTCAGACGGATCAGCATCTATGAAGCCAGTTTTTTTGGCCATGTTGATGATTTGAGTTTGTACTTCAGCTGCATCTTCAATAGAACTGGTGGACTGATTCAACCAAGGCTTTTTCCACGATCCAGACTTGGTGGTGTCGCTGACTTCATCCCAAGATTTGCTAATGTTGAAAACATGTCATTTCGTGTAGAGAGACTGGCAGTAACCCAAGCCTTTCTATAACTTCTTCAAACAACAAGTAAACTTGTTTTTGTGATACCCTTTAAAGCTCTCGGGTTCTCCGAATGGTAAATCAGCAAAGGATTTAACTTGTAGTCGCCGACGACATTCCCACCAAGCAGAAGCGTCAAACGGTCTTTTGCTGCTTTAAAGCCGGAAGCATGTTTTTCTGCTGTGGTCAAATATGTTCGCGAGGGCGTTATTTTCAAGTAATAAGAAGCTGTTTCGTCGTTAAATAGTTGATGGCTTAAATGGCCATCTGCAACGATGCTTTTAATTGTTTGCAGAATGAAGTTTGGTGCAGCTGTGTCTGCGCTAGCAGACTCACCTGAAGTTTTAATATTTAGGAATTCGTTCCGATTTTTAAAATTTTGGAACCAACTCCGACTATATTGGAAAGTATTTGTTTCTTCGTTATTAAGTTGACAAGAGGCCCGCAAATACTCTTAGCTTTGGTTTGGATGATCGACGTACTAAATGTAATATTTTTTGGATTGAGCCTTTTATCCAATCTATCAACAATAATTCCATTGTCTCGATTCTAAAATAAGCAAAAATTTTCGTACTTATTGAGGTTCCCGCTTTAGCATGATTTAGATTCTTTAGCGAATTTTTTTTGCGTAAAAATTGTTCTTTCAGTTGTTGGTGGAATATTTAAATTTCTGGAAATTTGTTTTCTGTATTCCAATTCGAAAGGGTGCGTGTGTGTGACACATAGTTAATAAAGAAGGTGTACACATCCTCAGGGATTTTGTAGGACAGGAGTGTTTAGATTTGGTGCAGAACACGGGTATGTATCTTCCATTATTGGAGTTACATTTTGAGATTGCGGTTGAGGGTTGTTTTAGTCTGGAAGATTGTGATGGGTCGGGTGGGTATTTGAATCTAGTGGCGAGGATTTGGAACAATTTAAATATTTGGATGTCGGCGGGATCGTAGCTGTTTTGCAGTGGTGGTTTGGAGGCATTCAGTTTTGCAGAGTGGTGAGAGGTTTGATGTTTTGGTTGGATTATTGAAGGATGTCGGAAGCGGTTTGAAAGAAGCGGTTTTTGTAGGTATGCTGGTGATTTGTTCTTTGACTCATGATACTGCTGCGGTTCGCGGGGGTGGGGGCGTTTTCGAAGCTGGATTGATTGAGACGGGCATGAGGGTTAATCTAGTTGCGGTGGCGGTTGGGAGCCTTTGTTGGCATGTGGAATTTTGGACGCGAGTGGGATTTGTTGGGGCCTGGAGGATTCGCCGGAATGTGGGGTGTTTGGATGAATTTCGGTTTGTTGAAAGTCAGTTGAGATATGTCTGTACTTTCTATTTTTATTTTTTTTTATTTTTTATTTTATTTTATTTTTTATTTTTTTTTTTTTTTATTTTTTTTAAGGTTGGTGTTCCGTTGTTGAGGGTGCTCTGAAAGAGTTTGTATTTTGGATGCTTACGATTGGGTTCTCGTGTTAGAGTTTATTTGCTACTAATAGATGTATGTTTGGTTGAATGTTGAGTTTGGATCGTGTTTGGTTTGCTTGAATAGGGTTCGCTTCGAGGGGTGTTGATTTCCTTCACTTTTGGGGTGCTTCTGCTCCATTGCATTATGTGGCGTCCCTGCCTGCTTTATTGCCTGTGTGTCGTGCATACGTGCCTGTGGGTTATCCATGCGTAATTTCAATTTATTAAGTTTCGTATTTGGATTTAAGGGTGCTTTTTGAAGACAATATCAATTGTTCATTTTTGATTTATGAACGGTGAAGGTCGGAGCGGATCTACTACATTTGTAGTAAAGTGACATCCCTGATCACGACCATAATACGGGCATTGCATTACAATTACATTGTATTGCAGAAATATAAAAATAATAATAATAATTTATGGAAAAGGTTTGGTTTTAATTACTTATATAAGTGTAAATATGATTATAGTTGGAGAGGGTTTACAAGGAAAGTTTATTTTATTTTTAATAAAATGTTGCATAATTTTGGAATGTAATACGTTTTAAGAGAATTATTTGGATTTTCTGATGAACATATTCCAATCCAATATCAGTGTATAGTTGACGGGTACTTAATCTAGCAAACCATATTAATTTAATTTGTGGTTACAGATTCAGGAGCCGTAAGTTAATTAATTAAGAGTTTTGAATTTTATTTTAACTTTGATAGGTGTACGGACTGGATTTTAAATAAATAATAAAATTAATAATAATTAAGTTACAGATTCCTATCTAGTAAATTTATTTTTAGACATTTATTAAATGATTTAATTTTAATACGTTATAGCTAAGTTGCAGGTAATATCTAACTTACTCAATTACTTATTTGTATAATAATTTACCCTATACACGAATGTATGTATATGAAATGCTGTCGGGTCATAAAATAAATAAATATTACCCCTCGCGTTAGATGGTGGTGGATCTGTAAATATAGGGATGCAAATTTATATGCAGCATATGATGAGAAGACCCCAGGATAATTAACCTAAATACTCCAGTTTCAACTGTTGAGGTAACACCAATATATATGATGGAATTGGAAATGTCCTTCCTATCCAAATAAAAATAATAACCAATGATAATGTGAAAATGATATAGATTTTACTAACAAATTATATTATTGTAATAATTATGTAACAGGAAAATGGTTCTGCTGAAGATTGTCGCCCTATAGTCTATTTTGACTCTCTGATGAGCATGTTACAGTATTATGGTAACATTATCGTAATGGATGGCTTAAACTATCAAACTAAATTAATTAAATTGTTTCAGATACCTGAGCGATAAGTTAAAAAAAAATTTCTTTCAGAGTTCTGTACTTATGTTCTAATTAGGTTTGTTGTGCGGATGGGAGTTCAAATAAATAATAAAACTAATTAATTAAGTTACAGATTCCTGAGCGAACTAATAAATTTATTTTAGAATTTTAATTTAGTTTTAATTTTATTCAAAATACAGAAGAGCGGATAAGCGTTGCGGACTGGAGAATGCTGATTGGCGATTGCAGACTAGCAGATTAAAATTGTGATTGTCTTGTGATAATAGTAGTTTAGTACCGACTGTCATGGTGTCTGTAACCGGGTCGCTCTTTCCTAACTAACATACCTTCCAATCCTTACCTATCGTTTTATGTAAACGGCTGTAGGAATAGGCCCGGCGTTATCCGGGAATCTTGCCTAGCGCTTGGTCCTACAGTCCTATCAATCAATCAATCAATCAATCAATAACTAAGCCAGAAAAACAATCATAAGTATCTAAGACCTAAAGTCATTGAAAAGAATGATAAAAGCTCATCTTTAACAATGTTAGACTTGAAGCTCATTTGGACGGTTTTTTCCATGAATTGTTAGATCTATAAGTTCCATGAACTTATAGATCTAACAATTCATAAATCTATACCATTGCGTCAACACATATGTATTGTTAGATTTACCCATATGAATTTTTTCTCATTTAGACTTCAAGAAAGTATTGCGACCTAGATTATGACCCGAAATATTCTAAAAGGTCAACAATGTAGTGGTTCGTAATGGAAACAAGTTCTTTGATCAAAGGAAAGCTTATAAGCAAAAATGCTTATAGTTTCTACCATCAAGCACGATCACGTTGACTACTACGAGCGAGCAATTTAAACCGACAGCACGAAGTAGCAGAGAGTGATTAAAATAAATTTGTTTAAATGGCCGTCCAATAGAGTCCTAGTCCTAGAATATTTAAACTGTATACGTCTTCTGAAACGTTAACCAAGACGCAGAAGAGACCTCCTTCATCAGAAACTTCATACTCCCCGACTATCTGTAAACTACCACCTAAAATATAATTTTTTTATGTAGGGGGTGGGGGGTTAACTTAACATATACTGAAAGTAATAACCAACTAACAGCATTTGTGTAGTTAGAACCCCCAAAATCTCATTCTCGTCTTAATATAAACAATAATATCATATTTAACAAAACAAATACATTATACTACATGCATGTTTGGGACATCTTAAGAACTACTTAGTTCGTTTGCATAAAATCTTATAAAATTTTGCATGTTCTCAACAGCATTATTAGTTTAAAAGATAATTTAAATATAATAAACGACGAAACTTTGTTTTCTTTAGTTCTTAAAAACTGTATAGTAGTTTGTTAGTTTGTCTATAACAACAATTTTATGATTTATGCAAATTGGTGTATGGTGTTAGTACGTAAATTATTATGTTTTCGTGTTGTTCCACTAAAATTATGTCACGTGATTTTCATTTAAATTTTCTTATGTGCTCGACATCATCAATTGACAATCGCAATTTCGCTGTATATTCCGCGCCCAAATTAATCATTCAATCTACTAGAACATCACCATTATATATATATATATATATATATATATATATATATATATATATATATATATATATATATATATATATATATATATATATATATATATATATACCATATATGCATTATTATTTGATAGAAATCAATCAATTTCAATTGCCTCGACATCTTACGATGTACTTTAAACATAAGGCGAAAGTGGAACATTAGAGACGATAAAACGAAAGCAAAAATAAATTTATAATTAAATAATTTTTATTATAAATATTTTATATTTTTTATTGATAATAAAAAAAAATATTTAATCTTTTAAGATGACGCTGAAGATTATACGCTGAGAAATGAAAATACTTATCTTGTATATTCTTGATGTACGAATACAATATCATTTGTATTTTTTTGTCTGACTTAAATTCTATTTATTTCTCTTAAAAATTATAAAAAAAATTGTTTTATTAAAATTGCTTCTTAATTCGAAGTGTCTTTCTTATACACTCGTATATAAAAGATGTATCAACGTTTGAAATGTCGGTAATAAAGATTGGTGTAGTACTTTAAAATTTTTATTTCTTCAATTACGTATAAAATATTGTCGTAGGAGACAGTCAAATCTAGTATCAGTTCTGATTTCTATCAGAATACAACCGGGGTGTATATATCAAACAGCTGGAAGATATCACCGCAATAATTGATTTTTTGGAGGCTAACCATTGCATAAAAGTAGAGGTGACAAAAACTAATGCTATAGTGTAACTCCCTCAAGCGTCTCCAGAGTATGAACAGTAACAAACGTTTTAGACAATTTTTGATACGACCACCCCGTACTCCAGTTGAGTCCTACGAAAGGTATAATGTTTTAATCACAAATGGAATATGAAAACTAAGCCGTCCATGTGTCTATGAATACCAAAAGCCCCAAATGAAGGTCATTGAAAATTCTATTAATGCTGTAATGTTTCAGGAAATAATCACATCCCATACAGTATTTTATGGACGAGCTAATCATTTTGTATTCTAATCTGTAATATTTAGCGACATCAATAAACTCTTGGCTTAATAGTTTTGAAAATTGTTATATCATCAGCGAGAGGACCAAGTGGTTACCCTGAAAAGCTCTTGAAATGACATAAATCTTTCGGGAGAAAGAACATTTAAAAGCAAAATAATCTCGGATTCGATTTTCGGTGAGACTGTGTGACGGTGAGTTCTGGATGAATTTCCTGATTCTTTATTTTTTTAATTAAACAGAAACAATTTTCTGTAGGTCAAAATTTCCTTTTAAGTTTGTAACTGATTTTCTAATCAGAAACAGGAAACAATTTGCAGTTTGTGATTAAATATTATCGGCACCGGAAAATTTTCCCAATCCAAAATTTAACTTCTTTTCAAGTCAGCAGTCCCAATACACATCGATTACGAGTTGAGAATGCTTGTGAATAAGATCTTTTACCAGTAGATCTTCTACCGAATGTAGAACTTATACAATCGTTGACTATTAAGTGTTGATTTAGGATGTCGCTTAGAACATGGATGACGCTTCTTTAACCTTGGAAAGAAAAATACTCTCGCATATGTTCACAAAGTGGTTTGAGCTTCTTCCTAATCGATCTGTATTAATCAGTCTGATGGAGACACAGATTGTACCAAGACTGTTTATATAATAAATCACAGAAATGACACGAGTTCTTCTCCAAACAAACTCATTTTCAAATAGTAAACGAGAACGACACAAAAGAGCATATATTTCCATATCATTTTGCTTAATTGAAATCCAAAAGCTTTTTGGGTGAATAAACCGAACTCAAGAGACCATAAGTCATCAGTTTCCACACCTTAAATTTAAACAGGAAGATAAAAAGATCAAGCCACTATTCCTTGACAATGCATAGATGATATTAAAGTAACTACAAAGAATTCAGCCACCAAAGAGATTGTATACAACAGGAATTATATATAATTATATCAAATACATCGCACGTAATCAATTTCAAAAGCAAGAGCTTCCAGCCACCAGTATAGAACAGCGACAATATCAAACTTAAAATACTATTAAGACGACATCAGACTTATACCTCACTCTGCCAATAATATACAATGAGACATCATATGATAAGATATGAAGATATAGCTCGTCAAGATATAGGCCGATATTAACGACGTAAGGCGCAAACTCATCTCTACGTGAATCTCTAATAACACAGAACACTCTTCTATGCAGTGCAATAAAACTTTCCTCAATAATGACGACTAGCCCACACTTAGAATTGAAATTTTGACTGAAATGTTTTGCTTGGATGGGGACTAACTGCCTCATTTCACTTAACCAAATGGTTGTAAAGATACCTCTTACTTCTGGTAATATTATGCTTCAGGGAGAGAAGTTTAATAAATAACAGATCTGGCCAAGGCTGAATATGTCTATAGATCCGTACAATTTTTATCACTCAAAAGGCACAAAATCAGCTTGATTGTGGGACTTGTTAGAGGACATTTTCTCAAAGGCAAACATGCAAGTAGACGAGAGGTCTTCTCACCAAGATAATTGAGGTTTGCATCTGATCTCGTCTGTCTAAAAGGCTTAAATTTTATGGCTCGTCCCTCTTGAATGACTTCTCAGTGAGATGAATATAAGGAATTTTGTACACGTGAAAGGTTCAACAAAATATTATTACCTTAAGACAGACTCTATAGTAACGTTTCAACTAGAGATTCGGTTATCATATACCAATATGGGTTATCAGGTACCAATTACAAAAATATCAACATCGATGAAGATTTATGCACTCATTACATAGAAATCTTGAAGAATAATACATTTAGGATGCTGGTAAAGACAACATAACAGAATCGTAGTAAAAAGAGCAAGCTGGTTATAGAGCTAGAAGAAGGTGCACTAATTACATCACTGCAATTCAAACTATTGTATAACAGTCCGTCGACCGGAATTCTCTAGGAATGGCCATTTTAAAACGTTATAATTGAACTCATCAAAGAAATCGTACCGAAATGCTTGAAAATGAGTTCAATACAAAGCATAATATCTCAAAATACTCGGAGAGTAAGGCTTTTAATCAAATTTTAAAATCCCGAGAAAATTGACTACAGTGCACCTCAGTCGTAAAGTTGCGGAATATACTGTTCTATAGAATAAACAACTACAGAGAAGGAACGACCAAAATGATGTAAATACCAAGTATTACGATCCAAGACATAACACCAGCAATTTCATGGTTTAATCAGTAAATAAACATTAGCATTGTAAGAGTCAATCTCCAGAACTTCCTAAATGACTTCTATATATAACAAGTAACTCTTCAATTACCAAGTGCCATCTCCCTGACATTTTTGAAAGTTTAACAGGCACTAAAAAACAATTCAGTTCGGTCACAGCGAGACCGAAGCATGAAAAGAACTCATGAGATGATGATTAGGTTGATGCGAAAATTAGTGTACGCTTGAGGAATACTATACCGAAGTATACTGTCAAAATGAACTCTTTATAATAAAAAGATTATTCAATCTTTGTAGTAAGTTTATGAAGAGGAGTTTAAAGGATAAATATGTAAACGTATTGTATGTTGCGAGTGGTGCGATATAGATAAGTAACGACCTTTAATTAATTCATCTATAATTGAAGAGAAGTTCCGGAAAGACAAATATTTCATAAACCGTTGTGGTCAGTTCAAAATTGTGAAGTTTTGCCAAAAAGCAAAGTATGTAATAGTTGTTGAAAATGTAAGACAAAACTAGAACAAAAATTCAGCGGTGACCAAGTCTCTTAGTATTTTGATTCGTCAAAACGCAGGATTATATATCGCGTTCAATAAGTGACGCATCTATTTGCTTTCTTATAGTATTAATTATAATTTCTCCATTAAATCTTCGCCTTTACCAACTGATGGTTTATACAGGTTGGCCGCCGGGAAGGTATACTACACTGAACCAAATGTACCACTCAATATAACAAATTTAAGTGACAATAATATTGGTAAATAATTGCAAAGCCATCTTTATTATTATTTAGTCGGTTCTGATATTTGTCTTTATACGTTACTTAGTCGATTCTGATATTTGTCAGTATTTTTATTGTTTTTTTGAAAAAATTATTTCATTCTGATAATTTATTTTCATTTCGAATTAAAATATTACAGTTATACCTTCATTTATATTTTTCAACAATAATATAACTTTTTATTATTCTTAACGAACATTATTCTTAACAATATTTTATCACTATGATAAAAATGTATTCTATATGATAAATTTATCAGTTTTGCTTAATGTTCTAACTGATCAGTTTGCTATCAAAGTGAACATCAATCTATAGATCGATAAGAAAATAGAAATTTGCTAAAATGGCCGATATTTCGCGTACATTCTTGTAATTCGCTAACACTGAACGTACTCGACTGAAAGTATATATATAAAAATTACACGTCAAATCAGATAACCTACGCCTGAAGAGATGGATTTGATCTATTCGATCGCACAGCTATTTAATATGACGTCATCCAACACCATCGAAACCGGCCAAAGCAGAATTACGACATTAAACAAAAAAGCAACAACGAATTATATTACAACTCTGGTAAGAAACCTATAATAAAAATGAAAATTACATCCATAGGAGGTAGATCTTAGAAATAAACCCAAAATCCCAACTCCCAAACCGGCCTTAAAAACAAAATGAAGAACTCATTATAATAACTGGAAGAGATGGAGTATACAAGGGGAAGTTCAAAATACAGGCGGAAGTTCAACGAAAGCTTTTTATGTATAATATATTTTTATGTATTTAAATTAAATTCATAAATTGCTATAACATACTTATGTGCATTTAATTAAACATATGAAGTTAATTTAACAGAATTATTATCCAAGAAATCTATTAAAATCAAAATATAAAATATTCCAATCGATTAATTCACTTTTCTTATTGATAATTATTTGTTGAACTTTTTAGCTAGTTATAAATTCGTGAATCTCATTGACAGGAATCTTTGTCAGGAATCTTGATAAGGAATTTTTCAATGTGAATGTAATTTTGGTCAGTTTGAACAATTACAATTTTTTTCAGTGTACATACTTTGTTTGTTTATAATTTTTGATTAAATGAAAGAGAATGGATCTTATATTGATAAATGTTTTATTTAATGTCGGTAATTATGTATGGAATCAAAGCGATCTTGATGATATATCCAGAGGGCTTTGATGGAATTTAATATCAGATGAATGTCCGCCTCTGTTAGCCTCACAAATGCGAGTCCTTTTGAGCACATTTTTCATTATATTCTCACACATTTCAGGCTGTATTTCATTAATTTCTAAGCAATCAAATCAGGCGACCGTGGAGGCCAATCAACATCACCATTTTTTTAAATAACTTGTTGTGGAAAGAGGTCTCGCGGTAATTCCATTGTAATCCTGGCTGTATGCGATGTGGCACCGTCTTGTTGATACGACATATTAATCAAGCCCAAAGCATGCAGTTGTGGCGTTAAAAAGTTTTCAATCATATCACGATATCGCTCCCCATTCACAGTTACCGTTACGCCGTTTTCATTTTCAAAGAAGTAAGGTCCAATGATTCCTCTTGACCAAATTGCACACTAGAATGTCTTTTAACGGATGTAAAGGTGACTTATGAATAATTTGAGGGTTTTCCATTGCCCAGAACCGACTATTCTGTTTATTCACATATCCATTCAAATGAATATGTGCCTCGTCACTCATTATGATTTTTTCATGAAAATCGGGGTTGTCATGGGCGAGCTGTAACATCCTATTGGCATATGTACGGTGGCGTAAATGGTCTTGTGGAAAAAGCCCTTGTGTCAACTGAATCTTAAATGGAAACAAATGCAAATTCTTGTGCATAATTATGGCCAAACTTATTCTTTGAAGACCAAGCTCCTGAACACGGCGTCGAATTGGGGTTGATGGATTGTTTTGAACACTTTCTTGAGCAGCAGTAATGTTTTCAGCCAATTTTGCAGTACATTGTGGCCCATGCTTGGGCGTATCGCCTACAGACCCTCTATTTTCGAAATCATTCATTCCACGATAAATAGTGCGTTTTGTTGGCACGTTGTTTCTCCCAAAAATTTCACGTAACTTTCTCATCGTCACAGTAATCGATGATTGATTTTGATAAGATGTTTCAACGGTTAAAACACGTTAGTTTATCGAATATTTTTCCATAATTAATTTCCCACGTGTCTACTTCACGACTGCCAAATATGAACTGTCAAGACTAACGTTAACCAAAATGGCGGCAAAACAAAGTAGTATACCTTCCCGGCGGACACCCTGTAGTTTTCGAAAGAAATAACGGATTTCTCAATTAATATATAAAATGAGTAAAATTTAAGAAAGGCAAGTAGCAATCAACAGTTTGAAAAATGAACAGTTCCGTTGTATAAATATCATAATATCACAAAATACTGGAAACGCAAGGTAAAGTTGTAAGACCAGCAATGACAGCCAGAAAAGGACAATGATATCCGCTGAAGTGAAATTAGCGATGAAAAATAACAACAGAACTGTTAACAAAACTGTTGACGAGGAAACATTTGCGTCATTACAGTGCAAATTTATACTACCCACTAATTATTTTCAAGTATTTCATAACAATTTAACTCGATGAAATACGAAACTGATTCAATCCATTATAAATTATTTTATTTTAATAAAGTCAAAGTTCTTAAATGATCAGCAGAAACTTAAACTTATTTTAAATTCCATTCATTAATTATAACATTTAAAAGAAAAACTTTAACTATTAATCACTAACTTCAGGCAAACTATAAAATGTAAATCGAGTATAAATACGCCAATACAACAAACCATCTTATAATCAATACAACTATATAGAGTGAATAGTGGGTGGAATACACATATTTCGTTTCGTTTTCGTAAAATTTTGGTGAATCGAAAGACGTTGATAGCAAAATATACAAAAGTATAAAAATAGCATCTTGAAGAAACCATTCCAGAATGGGCGTCTCACGACACCAACACAACAAAATTTGCCATTACTATATAAACATTTCCCTAGACTTGTTGTCGACACCAGTATATAGTTTTTATATATCATATATGCACATATTTAAGTTGGATAGTTTTTGTAGGTGCTGTTGTGTTACGCGCTCAATAAAATATTTATTGTCGTTTGGATTTTTATAATAAAATCAATCAAATAGTTTTTACCACTTGATATAGTAAATGTATAGGAGAGTACTTCATACTATATACAATTATAATTGTTCACTTGAAAATCATAACTGTGATAAGTGATTTTGGTTTAAGTTTCTAAAACAATTATCTCAACTATTATTAACGAAAAGCTGTGAAGCAGATATTTAAGACACAACTGTACGATAAGGATGTTAAAAATTCATTGTCTGTGGTAATGGCGGTAAAATTTTATTTTAACTGCTTTAGTAAAAAAAAGCTCGTTTAAACTTTCACCGAGCTTTTTGAATAAATTATATATGGTAAATGCTAAAAAGCTTTACAGTCGAGTAATATCAGGCTTTTGGATATCCGTAAAATAAGGGTATCTTGGTTATTCTAACCCAGATCAAATACTGTTGCATCGTGATTCGATTAATAAAATTCACAACGATCCCTGTCTTGATGGTCGGTTTTCTTTTCAACAGGTATTCTCAAGAAGGTCGTATCATGCTTTAACAATCTTAACCACTAAGTTCAGCGAATTAAAACATGAACAAGAAATTTGATATAAGATGGATTTAATCCGAACGATACTAGCTTCATTCCAGTGTACCAACCAAACAGCAAATGACAGCGCGCTAAGTTTTTGGCAAACGCTAATTTTACCACGTATAGTTAAAAAAGTTATCGAAAGGGAATTCATACGCATCATAGTTATTGCTTTGTATTTGTGGCTGGAGCCAATATTAATAAGCTGTGGCATTTACATGTGAACAAAATATTAGTGTACCATTAACACGTTACAATGAAACTGGTAGCATCAAAAAACGACATGGAGGTGGACAATTCAAAACAGCAGCACTACCTGACATGGTTCGAAAGGTGAAGGCCAGAATTGAACGTAATCATAAAATCGTAGTGTGTCTGATCGTAGTATGGTGTGCATAATAAAGTTGAACTACGATTGATGCTTGTATAGGATATGATAATGATGCTAAGATAGCTATTAACGTGAAAGCTGATGAGAGTTATACTAGAACTCCGATGTGGCATCAACCAGCCGTTCAAGACGTAAAAGTTTTGAAATTGTATTGCGTTGCGTTATAAGTTGTGTTGTATTCTATAACGAATAGTTCGCTAGGCCGGTTTCGATCTGATGACGTCACTGATTGACTGATGCGATCGTAATTGGTGTATGTTGCATTGTATTTGTATATATTTTGTGAGTCTTTATTGCAACAGTATTTTTTGTACTTAGTTGTGAACGCCACATGCCACAAAATACAAAGAGTAACAGATTTAACATTTGCACAAAAAGCTGTTCGCCTAACAAGAGCAAATGGTGTTAAAACACTTGCACGTTGGTGGCGAAAGCATTAGAATTTGGTATTTTCAGACGAAAAAAATGTTGACGGTTGAGCAATATGTAAACAAACAAAACGATCGTGGTTGGTAAGAGTGCAAATCAAAAGACGATTTAAACCAGCAAAATGTTCTGCATCAGTGATGGTTTTGGCTGCGGTAACTGCCACAGGACGCTCCAAATTAATTTTCATTGATGAGAGCGTGAAGCTTAATCAACAAATCTACTGTGAAAACATTTTAAACAATGTTTTGGATGTTTCAACAAGACATGCGGGACACCATCCCATAAAGCTGGTAAAAATTTTTTATAAGAAGGTTTTTTTATATAAGGAAAACAGGTTTTTATATAAGGTAAATGAAAGTATCAAATATTGTTATGAAACTATCAAAGAACATTTAAACCAAAAATAAAGATGATCCGATCCATAATACGTCATGATTAGATCCATAATACTCCTTCTATATTCCTCTTATAGAAGGAGTAACTTATATAGAGTGTCATGTCAGGTATTATATCCTTAATCTGAATAGTTGACTAAGTAGTTCCAGACTGAGCCCATGGTGTAAACTGAGGATCTTATAACTTTATTCACCAGTGCGCAATATAGGCAAAATGTAAAGGATGAAACCAAGTCAGAGAAACCAACTGGACTACCGTATCTTTTTAACTATAGATACTCAGATCAACCAACATCGAATATTAGAGAACATCCGTTTAAAACCGCCAAGATCCGTAAGAATATCGATGGAAGTTTTCACCTGATATTCACTCTCCAAGGAGAGTGGCTATTAAATTAACTTCAGGAGAGGATCACGAACAAAGTACCTTGCGTTGTGAAAAGTCAATGAACGATGTGATACGATCTTTGCTTGGTAATGAAGTTTTTAATAGAATTTTTAGCACTATTTAACACCAAGAGAGCTGTTGCTTCAATCAAAAATTTCGCGATCAATGTTACAGTGTACTGCTACAACAAAGAAAATTATAATAAAATGTTTCCAATCCTTTACCATAGTTTGGAAATGGACAGTTCGAGTTTTACAACGAATTGAATACAGTTTTCATACACAGATTTTGCCATAAGAGTTTCATAGCTTCAATCGCACAATGAATGAGTACTATTAGCTCCACCTGCCGTACAGGATGAACCTTAACTACCTGCTCATTTTTCATCATATATAAGACTCTTTGAAATCGCATGATGATTGGAAAAGAAAGTGTGAAGCGAGGACATAAACTAAATAGTCTGTAGAGCAAGTATTGGGATCGAAAACATATCACCAGTAATAACTCACAGATTATACCATGAAAATAGTTTTACTTTGCTTGAATCAACTACAGGTCACCAACTAACAGAATTACAGGTCACCAAGAGTAAGATAGCATATAGGTCAAATCAGCGATCTGTAAATATCATTAGAATTTAAGGGGTCAATCCTCAGGATTTTCTAAATGCTCTTCTGCATGACCAAAAAATGAACTGGTGATATATTCTTCCCAGAAAGAGACTGATAAGTCTCCGAAACTCCTCCAAACTGGTAAAAACCACTAAACTGGTTTTACATGAATTCATATCAAACGCATTGCGGTATTCTAGTGTTTAACTGAAACTTTAATAAGGTTGGTGATAGAACCGCTTCTTGAAGGCAATCTTTAGCAACATTTATAAACACTGACAAACAACCTATTTCGAGCATAGCGATGTGAGACCGTGTATGATGAATGGTTTGGCTAATGACAAAATTGGAGTACCTTCAGTGATGGTTGAAAACGAAAATTCAATATTCATGGATGCACACAATGAACTCAAGCGATCTTTGAAATCTTGCAACATGTTCAAGAGCAGTAAGTTGCTGTTACTGAGTATAAAGATATATGAAAGAGGATGAACGATCTTTAATATATGTGTATCCACGTTTCTTTCTGTTTTAAGAAAAGTTGATGGATGAAAGACATTAGGCCGAACAGAGTTGTGGTTAGGATAATCTTACTCGATAATCCTAGTTTGTGAGTGTGGAATACTGCCAAAAGTAATACATGCTTGGAATAGTTTGAGTTTGTTATGGCCATAATGGGAGGAAACCCTCTGTAACTTAACAGGAAAAACTCTATCAAGACCATCCGTTTTCTACGTTTCAAATGAGAATATACTTTACCGCAAAAGCTCGAGTGTGATTTAATCCTTTAATCGGAATATCATAGATTAATTTCTTCGCAAAATTCCAATTAGTAGTGAAAGCAGATCTTACAATTTGTTCTATTATTTTTGGGCTACTTTAAAATTAGTCCAAAACTAGACTAGTGACAATTAGATCGAAATGGTTTATTCAGTGTCTTTTGTTTGGCAATAAAAAGACAGGATTTTTCAAATGCTAAAATAATTGCATTCGCATCGGATGAATTTCACAGATGGTTAACCTTTTAATACGATAAGGTTTAAGAAACGATGTTTTGCACTTACATTATGATATAAGTTCTTGTTTAAGACAAACATATAAGCTCATGTTTAAGACCACGACCCTCGTCGGAGCTCTTATAAAAGATTTAGCCAACGATTGAATCAAGTTCAGAAACCGCACCGCCATGTAGGCTAAAAATGGAGCTTCCTATATATGCAATGGAATAAGCACCATTTTAAGCTTAAAGAGACTTTTTTATGGTGAAACTTCATTTGTTTTAGTTCATAGAAGTAATTTGAACAGTATAGCTACTGCATTTTCTTTAAGAAAGATTTCTGGTTAATCAAGTATACTATCGGATAGTGATATCGTGATTTTACATTCTTTGATCAACATATTTCGATTCATCACCCTAATGTTTATGGTAATAACATTATGATTTTCAATCAATAAACTCAAATATAAGCCAACAGAGGTTTTTGCTCGCTTACCGATATTAGCCGTGTTTCTTGACGCACAGCGATCCGGATCAGATCACATTTTCCATGCAAACCAAAGACTCAATTTGATCCAAAATGAAATTTGGATCAAAATGTGTCTTTGGTTTGCATGGAAAATGTGATCTGATCCGGATCACTGTGCGTCAAGAAACACGGCTATTATAAAAATCGTCCTATAGATGTTATTTAATGTATGGATTTCAATACAAAACCACACATAAGTTAACAGATCGGTAAGTCGAGTATATTTGCGAAACAAAGCCCACGGTTAAACCGATTTACTTAAATCACTGTAACTTCTTATTATTAAGTAATAGCTATCGCAAAATTATGCAACCTAATCAAATCCTTATGGCATACAGAGAACGACTTCTGTTCATCACAAAGACAATGTGCCAAATTAACACAGTCATATACATAAACACCGGTTGTAGCTTAATGGTAAAGAGAGTTTCTCATCACGCCGTGGTCTCGAGTTCGATTCCCGCCGTTGACCAACAATTAACATGCAACCGGATGACATAAAAACGCGTTTGTGTGTAAAAACATTCGTTGGGCTGACCACCTACAATGTGCACCAATCGTTAAAATTGGTCCGTAAGGTCTCAGTTGAGACGCGGTAAGGGCCGTTTACGGCCTCTAAGTCATAGATTATTTTTTTATACATATACACATATTATAACTTTGTGTTACATAATTAACAACATCCACAATATTGAAGTTGTAAATCGTGTATATTTACAATTTTTCTTGAGTTCAGAGATAATAATCTTTAATCACAATGGGGGAAAAACGTGTATTTCGAAACTAATTACTGAATGGAAGACAATCTTGGTATGTATTACATATAATCAGTGATATAATACAAGTCAGAACATAAGATTTATTTTAGCTTATAAAATCAATTAATTTTGTTTAATTAGGTGTTGTCGATGTGCATTTTTAATTATAAAATTAGAAATTAATTTAATTAGTTTTTCGACTACTCTCAACTAATATATCGACATTCTATATAGGTTTCCGAAACAATTCCACCTCATCACCCTACCCTGTTCATACATATGCATATATACCCAGTTCATACAAAGCATTTTATTTCTAATGGATATTGGTCTACTAAATTTTTAATTTTTACAAAACTAATATTGTGTTACTATGTATTGTTTGTATTGTACGAGTTTGCTAATAAAAAAAAATCAATTTTCCCATTTTCTGAACAATAAAAGCGGCGAAAATGTCGCACAAAATAGAAAATAATGTTTGTTTTTTATATGGAAAATCAATTGACATACAACATTGTAGACATGAGAGCTAAATAAACAATATATATACATATATATATATATATATATATATATATATATATATATATATATATATATATATATATATATATATATATATATATATATATATATATATATATATATATATATATATATATATATATATATACATATATATATATATATATATATATATATATATATATATATATATATATATATATATATATATATATATATATATATATATATACTAGCAGGCTTCGTTCTCTATACTGGTAAAACCTACAGTTACAGTTAGTGGTAACCTATAGTTAGTGGTAGCCCACAGTACCTACAGTTCTGTGTGTTATAAATAAATGAATATTTCTCAGGCAAGAGTCATTTCTTGAATTTTGCATCTTGGTGGTATTGAACCTTCGAATTGACCACACTTAAAATTTGTATCTCATCTATAATGTATTGGTTTGTCAGAGTAGTGTGGGTATGAGTGTAGCACCAGAAGCAAAGAGAGAAGCCAAACTGTGGTTGGAAAGTGCGTATGGAAGAGTATATGCTTAGGTTTAGTTTTGGTTACCGTGTTTTGACCTTTTAATTGTGATAGTGCCTTAGGTTAGGTTAGGAACTTGTGGCTGCTATCGCACACTTAGACCGGCGATTGGTCTGTTGTGATACCACTATATGTACGGCTATAGGTCCGAGTTTTCGTAGATGGGTCGGCCCATGGATTCTAAACACGACAAGGGATCCAGATATATGTTCATTTTACACCACCGATCGCACGGCCCAAACGATCGAAGGTGAAAAACCCATTTGCATCTTGCCCCGAATAGGGATTTGAACCCGATACTTTCCGTTCCAACTACCGCAGCTTTAACCACTGCGCCACCTGGGCGGTCGTGAAAGTGCTTTTCTAGTCATCTAAATTGGAATTGCAAACAAGTTCGATCTATACCGAAGACCATTCTATTCTTTTATGTCTGAGTTCCTTTTTGGTACAGCGAGATATGTTATCTCTTGGACAATATAACACAATACAACGAGCGAATATACATCATAAGAATGCAGTGAGTGAATCGAAACCAGTTTGAGACTGTCTCCACTACAATGACCAAGGGAAATACCCCGAAATCTACAACACTGAAATTTAGGCTTAACTCAACATTGACAGTTGTAAGCAGAATGGCAAGACCAATTATCCATCTGATTTGTATATAAGCAGTACCGTAAAGGATAAGTTTTAAAGAGTATTAAAGTGATAAAAGTGAGGATTAGTGTAATAGTCCCAACCAGCGGCAAGCGGCTATGCGTGGTTAAATAGACAAATATACAAGGGTTATAAATTGAGTACACAAAATAAGCGACATATAGCTACCATCAATAACAAGCATGTAAGATAGCGAACCGAGGAGAGTCGTAATAATAATAATAACTAATATTATCTTTTACATAGGTCTAAGCGTGTAATCCTCTTTAATCCGGTTAAGTTCTATCCTGCGGTTTCTTTGATGTTAATCGTGTGTACGGTGATGCTCGGCCTATCGGGAAAACTTACTATTATAGCTTGGTCGTCATACACTCTTAACAATTAATCATTCAATCACTCAATTCCTCCAGGATTTTTCATTATGATCCAATATATCCTTGTATGGTATTTATCTCTACGACTGGAAGTCATATTTCATATACAAGAAAGAATCGTTTTCCTAATCCGAAAACTACGCGAGAGTTATTGTATTAATCTCGACACATCGGATTTTAGGCTAACACAATTAAACTCTGTGGGCATGTAACAGATCTTGTGGGGATCAGTTAAAGTTCGTAAGGTCTCAGCTTAGATGGAGTTGGTGCTATTAACGACCCTTAAACCATAAATAATAGTACATGCAGGGTGGCATCTAATGTAAACATGATAAGAAGCTTAATAACCCGTTTTGAAGATCGGGTTTCAGTAGATGATGAACCACGAACAAATGTGTCTCGACCTGTTCGCACTGATGAATCTGTGGATGTTGTACGAGAAATACATCTGTGTCTATACTCGTCGAAGTACTATTGGGCACCTCCCGAAATCACTACAACGCATACTAAAAATTGATCCATAGATTATTTTATTTTCGACAGAAAATGCCAACTTTTTGAACAATCTTATTATAAGCGATGAAGCACATTTTCATTTAAATGAATATGTCAATAAATAGAACTGACGAATTTGGGGTACGAAGAATTCGAAAACATTTTAACCCTTGCAGCAAGCGATAAATACATCCTCTTAGTTGTACTGTTTCATTGCTGTCCATATTTTTGCCGAAAATCAAAATTAGCATCCAAAAACAGACTCTGGACATAATACCAGACTATATTGCAATTTATATAAGGTGCGGTAGGTAGTTCTTACTAATTGGGACATATGGTTTCAACAAGATGAAGCTATACCACAAAAAGGCTTTTATTAGAAATTTAAATCTGAATCTAAAGTATACAATTTATGAAACGAATTTTTCTTGTATAGTCTCAAAATATTTATTCACAATATATCACTCTTAAAGGCCGTAAAAGGCGCTAATCGAGTCTCACCTGAAATCTTGGGACTCACCAAGACTCGTATTCGTGCACATTGTAGAAAGTCTAGTCAACCCAAACGAATGCTTTTACACAAAATCATACTTTTTATGTAATCTGACGAGTGTTAGTTTTTGGTCAATGGCGAGAATGGAACTTGAAAATACAGCGTAATGAAAAAAACTCTCTGAACCACTAGAAGTTTGTAAAATAAGTTCAATACCAAAAAATATCGACCTTGTTGAGTTATCCCACTTTAGACTTATCAGTATTTCAAACTCTTTTCCCAAACATTTTGAGACAGTAGCTAAACATCAAAGTCAGTGTCACATGACCAGTAATACTTCACACAATATACCTTTCAATCTGCATTTAGAAGTTTCGGTGGTTCGACCACTATATTATTGAACATCAGTGGTGATATTCGGCGTAATATGAAAATAGTATATAGAGTATATATTGGGATGTAAACTCGGTTCCCTCTGCTTCAACTGCCGGTAACTATAATCATTGTGCCATTTGACCCCCGTTTGCTTCTTTTTTGTAAACTGAGATTTGTTGAAATTTCAGGTCGGTACAAAACTGGCGTATTATACTTGCTACACAAAGTATAAAAACACCAATTTTTAATCGATCTGGCATTTAACAATTGAATTCAGTAAAAAAAGGAATAATAGCGAATTTAAACGCGAACGATGTTCACGTGAAAGTGGTCCAAACTCGGCCAATCTGCCAGAAAACATCGATACTGCGAGAAAAATGATTGATGTCATGTGACTTCTTCTGAAATCGAGCCATGAATAGACATTAGTAAACGCTGGTGTTACATGAACAAATAAAGGTCCGGAAACAATATGCACGTTGGATTTAACTTTTGTTGACAAACGCATAAAAAAAGGTTTGCGTTGATTGATGCCGCCAAATGCTTGAAAAATCCATATGATTCGTCACAAATGACGAATTATATGGATATGTGCGTATAATAGCCGGAAATAAAAGAGAAATCGACTGTTTGGATCTTCCAATTTGAAGAAAAACCAACAAAAGTTGTTCGAACTCGGAGCGTTGAGAAGCAAATGGTAGCCACTTTTTTCATAAAACCTAGTTTTGTGGCTACTGTGGTTCTTGAAATTTAAGAGACAGTCAATTCACCTTGGTATACGACCATTTGTTTGCCCGAGTCATTTGTTACCAAACTGAGATAACACAATCGAAAACAACGAATCCTTTTGCATCACGACAATGCAGGCTCACACACTTCACATCAAACAACCATCTATTTGAGCACTCAAACGATCGAATTGATAGGTTATCCACCTTACAGCTCCGACTAAGTACCCAATGACCTTTTCCTGTTGCCAAGAATCAAAGATAAGATGCGTATGGGAGACGATTTTTACCGCCTGAAGAAGCGCTATCATCTGCGGACTGGCAATAAAAATAATTTATAGCTAAGAGGCAGTGAACGGCCCTTACCACATCTCAACTGAGACCCTACGAACCAATTTTAACGATTGGTGCACATTGTAGGTGGTCAGCCCAACGAATGTTTTTACACACAAATGCGTTTTTATGTCATCCCGTTGCATGTTAATTGTTGGTCAACGGCGGAAATAGAACTCAAGACCGCGGCGTGATGAGAAACTCTCTTAACCATTAAGCTACAACCGGCGAAAAGGACTCTAATATTTGCATATCAATCCTGAAGTAGTCCTCCTATAAGGTTTTTAAAGGTGATCAAAGGA
Organism: Tipula lateralis; assembly: GCA_963932295.1. NCBI lineage: Eukaryota > Metazoa > Arthropoda > Insecta > Diptera > Tipulidae > Tipula > Tipula lateralis. The sequence goes on from OZ010738.1 coordinate 157,924,763, forward strand.
AGAATGTTTTGCACTACTATCATCTCGTTGACTATTTGAAAGATAAAGTCGGATACTCGAATAATATAGATACTAAGGCTAAGTCGAGATTAGAGAAAAATTATCCGGACATGTGATAGTTGTATGGATGAGTATAAGAGATGGCTTCTTAAACTTGAGAGAAGTGTCAAAAGAGTTCGCAATCCGTATAAAGAGGTAGTTGTTCGTGATTGGGCAAAACAGTTTCAATATTTGATTTGAGCGTGTGCAAATCTTAAAGGCGAATATTTTGAAAACCAATAAAACATTTTTGGATGAAAACGTTTACGGCAACCCTCGTACACACATTTTACTAAACTATTACTAGCTGCGCCGAATAAATGTAAACAAATCGAATCAATAGTTGTATATACAGACAGATATGTAAAACTTAAATATAAACAATTCAGTTAAATCATCGGACTATAATAATGATTATATAGCGGAGAATAAATATTATTTTGTTTTATTTAAAATCAATCAGTTTTTTTCCTACATTAATTATCTCTATTTTTAAATTTTTTTACTAGCAATAAAATAAAAACTTAAATATTGTTTATAATAAAAAATAGATTAAATAACCAACGTACTCGGTACAACCAAACTATATATACAGAGTATTCTAACAATAACAACACAAAATCCAAATAATTAACGTTGGTTAAATTAGCATTGTTTCCGGTTCGAGTTAATTACTCATGAAATTGACGAGCGTTGATCATCGACTTTACAACTCGATTAACCCGGAAAATACTAAAAGTATTTAAACTAACAATTTGTAGTATCTAAGATCACTGGTTTGGATTTTGACAAACCAGGTGGTTGGGATTTCACAGTTGCCTTTATCCGTACACCATACTTTACGCTGAATCAGAATCAAGCCCGTACGGCAATAAGCCTGAATTTGCGAACACATCTGCACATTACATTACTTCATGCCAGTCTATATAGTACTGAGATGGAAAATGGATAGGATAGAAAGCCATAAATATGTTCATCCACAACATAAATTCTAATCAGATGATGCAAAATCCTTAATGCATTTTGACTCTATCGGGATTCGAACCCAGAGCGCCATTTGATTTTGATATGAAAACATTAAATATTTAAGTCCTATTTAACTTACACCACATATGTATGGCCGAAATATAAGATCTTAGTCCAAGTTTGACATTGATACGACATACATAAAGAATTTTATCATAGTTTATGTAAGTTTGGGACAGCTCGAAATCGTCTCATTCAATCACTCAAATCGAACTACTAAAATCTTAAAATACTTTTCGCCGTTTGTCGTCATTTTGTTGAGCACGGTATAGTGAGATATTGTGCACCATACGTTCCGAGCACGTCGCTTGAAGAACGGTTGAACAATCGCTGGAATGGTTGACACCTGATTTTAGGAAGTAAATTTTGATACGACGTCAGCCATTATATATTAATATCAAAACTGAGTTCACCATTTTTTCACTCTCCCAGGGGAGTACAACAGTTCATTTTTATCGAGTTAAATAATTATTTAAATTTTTTAAAAATATAAACTCACCAAAATAGTTTTCATTTCATCACCATGCTGATCATCTTTAATCCACATAATTGATGTTGTATTTGCTGCTTTGCATGGAATTGTAAGATTTTTACCTTGATCTCCAACATACTCTTGAAGCTTAATTGCAGAATTTGTAATAGCGGATATCACTGTAAATATACACAAAAAAAGGATTTGTATTATATAAGACGTTTAATCCTAAAAAATACCATATACTCGTAATGTCACCCAATTTGAATTTACACATCATTTCCGAAAAACATCGAGTGTAGGTATCTTACATATATACACACACACGTTATTTTTATTATTATTAATCGGATGTCATTTTTAATGGACGATTAAATTAAACGCGTGTTCATCCCATTTTATTATTTTTTTACATCTTTTCAAAAGAAATTCTTTAAATAAGATTAAGGTATTATTATATGTAATATGTACTCGTATACACACATTTTTAGGTTAATAAACATTAAAACTTAATTAACTGTGTATAACAATATGATAAGGTACATCTTATCATCCTCTTTTTAGTGGCACATATCAACGTTTTAATACTATTTTTAGACTATACTTTCTTTTGGTAAAAAAATTAAAGAAGGTGGGAATTATTCCAGAACTCAATGCCAATAGGGCCACGGTCCAAATCCACATACACTTACAGATTAAAAACACCCAATAGTCATTGGGGATCTGAACCTCCGAATGACAGAAAAGCACGCTTCTTTTTCTGCCACGAGAGAGACAAACCAATCAGCATCTACATCTAGTAACAAATTTCATGTTTAAAGCTCAGTTTGAATTGAAAGGAGGTTTCTTAATTTTGATCAATGGGGAATAGAACACTGGTTATCGTTTAACGAGTATCGATGGACTGGAGGCTATATAGATTAAATGATTAAAGATTTGCTTTGCGTGAATAGGTTGTTAACAGCTGAAATGGATTACATTTTTACCATCGTGAAACGTAAAATTGCTATTGTTCCATCGTTTGGGCTTACTGAGTTTCCCAATCCTGCAACCTAACTGAATTCACTTACTACCGTAGCATATTCTTTTGGTCTCTCCATCACATTTTGGATCGTTATCGCAAGCGACAGTGTTCTCAACAATTGGATATGTGTCCATCTACTTTATGGAAGATTATATAGAAAAATCCAAGGGTTAAGTTCTTATAAAATTCAATTGTGCAGGAATTAATTCCATTCCACCATGGCACACGTCACCAATTCGGCCATTGACGATGATTTTCTAAACAAAATTTTATTTAGCATTGAAGCTCACTTTTCGATGAATGTGTACGTAAATACACAAATAGCTAGATTGGGAGTAACGACAAGCGTTTGCCAAAACACCATTTCATCCAGAGAAAATCACTGTTTGATGCGTTTTAATAGCCGGTGGAATCATTGTTCATATACGTCTTAAAAAGGATGAACACGGATAGAAATATTTGATGAGAGACTAATTTCGCGTAGCGGTTCTGTTAATTGGCCACCGAGATTATGTGATCTAACTCCATTAGATAACCACCCAGGTGGCGCAGTGGTTAAAGCTGCGGCAGTTGGAGCGGGAGGTACCGGGTTCGAATCCGATTCGAGGCAGGATGCAAAATGGGTTTTTCACCTTCGATCGTTTGGGCGGTGCGATCGGTGGTGAAAAATAAACATAATCTGGATCCTCTGTCGTGTTTAGAATCCTTGGGCCGACCCATCTTCCATGTCAGTACTATAGGACTGACATGGAGCTATGCAATGCGCAGATGGCTCTACGGAAAGACTCGGACCTATAGCCGTATAGAGTGGTATCACAACGGATCAAATTTGGTCTAAGTGTGCGATAGCAGCCACATCAACTTAACTTAACTTTTTAACTCCATTAGATTATTTTCTTTTAGGATATGTTAAGTCACGTATCTACGCCGATTAGCCAGATACGATATGTGGTAAATGTGCCTGCTCAATTAGTACACTGAACCAAATGTACCACTCAATATAACAAATTTTAGTGACAAAAATATTGATAAATATTTGTCGGTATTTTTATTGTTATTTTGAAAAAATTATTTCATTCTGATAATTTATTTTCATTTCGAATTAAAATATTAGTTATACCTTCATTTATATTTTTCAACAAAAATATAATTTTTTATTATTCTTAATGAACATTATTCTAACAATATTTGATTAATATGATAAAAATGTATTCTATATGATAAATTTATCAGTTTTTTTAAATGGTCTTACTGATCAGTTTTCTATCAAAGTAAACACCAATCTAGATCGATAAGAAAATAGAAACATTCTTGTGATCGTACATTCTTATGATTATAGAGAGGGACATTCAAAATGAATGTTCCCTTCCCGGAAGAATGTTCCAAATTAATAAAGCTTTTTCTTTTATAATATATTTTTAAGCATGTATTTTTATGTATTTAAATTAAATTCATAAATTGCTACAACATACTTATGTGCATTTAATTAAACATATGAAGTTAATTTAAGAGAATTATTAAATAAGAAATCTATTAAAATCAAAATATTAAGTATTCCAATCGATAAAGACAATTTTCTTATTGATAATATATTTGTTGAACTTTTTAGCTATAGTTATAAATTCGTAAATCTCATTGATAGGAATCTTTGTCGGTTGTATATTGATAAGGAAATTTTCAAAGTAAATGTAATGTTGGTCAGTTTAAACAATTATTTTTCTCAGTATAACCAAGTGATGGTCGAAGGAACAACCAATTTCTAACTAGGCAGGACAGTGTCATCGTGTTTAGTTCCGAATAAAGAACTGAACATTAATTTGTTGCGTTCGATGTGAATTGAATTTTCAGTCTTTAGTAACCTGTTCATAGTACTTAACGTCATCAAAATCAGGAGAGTCTAGATACATAAATTTCAACACAAAAATATTTACGACTAAAGTGGTCGTTAACAATTTGCATGGATGCCGCACATGTTGGTCTAACGTAATCATCTTCATATTGACGTGGTCCCGTCGTAACAGGGGATTTATTATGGAAGTTAGAATATTTTGGTACAGGTAATGGTTGGAAATTAATAAGAACTAATAGATGAGTTTGATAAAGAAATTCTAATGGTGTTGGCATTTTGGCAAAACAAAATTTATAAGAGATGGTGATGTCCTTGTTAGTAAGTAATTTATGATGTTGGCAATATTTGGTGCTATTGGTTTATAACTGGATGGTGCGTCAGCTGACTGCGGATTCGTCGGGTAAAAGCGAGACTTGCCTTTCGGCTGACGTAACTTTTTGTTACCGGTATATATTGCTTGCAGTTCTGTCACTTGTTCTTATAATTGCATTAGCGAGATACGGCGGCAATTGCTACGAAAAGTGTGTAAAAATTATGTAGATTGAATGTAAATTGAATTGACATGACGTAATAGATTTGTGTATAGTCTATAACCAACTTTTTCATCTCACCGAACAAACGGTAGAGTGCGATTAAAGTTACGTAATTTGGCCCGAAGGTATTTAAATAGAATCTCAATAGATGATGTTTGGATTCATTGGCTTATGTTGAACATATTGCGATTTTAATATGGAAGCGGCATAAGGTATAAGATGTTAAAATAGAAATTTCAAATTCTCGTCGATAGTCATGCCACAATGACTAAATAATATAGATTATTTAGTCATTGTGGCATGCACATCCAAATTCGAAACATTTGACGTTAAATGTGGAACATTGAAACGCCATGCATCGCGTTTATGTTTGGTTTTATCTCTACATACTGAATGGAACCGAAGCATTCCAGAATCTTTTGCGCAGTTCTCTTGCAACGTTCTACCTTACGTCTAAGCCAAATCGGGTACGTTAAGCTATAGCCCCGATTGAAATAGACCACATGTGCTCCATTGTTTTATTTTTTTCATGTATTGAAATAGAAGTTCTGCACTTCATCAGGGACTCGAAGACCTCATATAAGAGCGGTGTTTTTATAGAATTAAACAATATTAAATCATAATTAAACAAAGAAATATATTTTTAATATTAACGAAACGGGAATTATTTTATGACAATAATGTTTAAATATAGGGTTTTGGCCATGTGGCCGCCACGGCTGGCGCGTACAAGTCGCAATCTGGAACACCAATTTTCAGAAACTTTTCGCAGCATTTGCGGTCGTATTTCAAGAAAAACTTTTCAAATGTTGATTTCCAAGTGTTCAATTGTCTTTGGTTTATCGAGTTACACAAGTGACTTTACATAACCCCAAATAAAATAATTGAACTATTAAATGAAATTATTCTTTAAAGTTTCTTTATGTAAATCAATTGTAGTGTGTGGCATGTGGCTCCGTCCTGTTAGAACCACATGTCAGCAAGATTAATGCCAGCTATCGAGGTACGAAAAAAATGTAATTCATGTCCCTATACCGCTCACCACAGGCTCCGCCAGCCAATAAAGCGCACCAAACAGTAATTTTCTGTAGATGTAATGGTGCGGTTTGACAAAAGCTTGTGAATTATCCTCACTCCAAATACGATAATTTTGCTTATTTACGTACCCATTCAACCAAAAATTCGGAGTCTCACGGGATGCACATTATCATTACGAGTAAACATGGCCCAAAAACGATCATTATTCGTATTTGCCGCTCTGAAGGACGATTATGTATGCCATAAAATGGACGTAGTGCACGATAAGTTTGACGAACCGAACCATTATTTTGATAAAAAATTTCAATAATTTGCAAACGGTGCTCTGATGTAAGTCTATCCATAGTGAAATGTCAAACCAAACTTAACAAAAAGCAACTATCAGCTGTTAAATGGGTTGTCTAATAAAGCAGTGTTGCCAACTCAAAGTTGTGAACCTCTTAAAAAAACACCCTTTAGTATAAAATATATATTTTCAGATTTTCATCGAGTTGAGGCTAACTTCAAAAACTCAAACAATGGGTGTTCTGGAGAATTTTCTGGTTCGTTGAAAAACAATTTTAGTTTTCCACATACCATATACTTAAAATGGTAAATCTAATAATTTAATGTTGAATAATTAATATTTAGGCTTCAGTTATTTACTTGGTACCGAACATAATAATTTTGTTGAAAAGGAGGAAAATCGAGCAAAAAATTATTTTACATGAAAATTATGACTTTAATAAAAATCCGTTTTGTATTAATATGAATCTGTCATGTTATATTTATTCATCCTTATTAATATTTAAGTTAGGAAACAACTTATAAATATCTATAATATGTTAAAAAGGATAAAACTACCCAAAGACCGACCTAAAAATATGTATTTACCTTTTTAATGAAATTATATTACAGAATAACATTGTTCAAGAACATACACGAGTCCTTTATATGCTTGTTTGATTGTTAAACAATAGAAAAGAATCCTTATATGGGAATATACAATTTTAGACTCTTTTCTCGATATAAGTCCTTTGACATTTGCTTAATAATTTTATACACAACAAATATCTATATATAAGTGTTTTGGTTAAACCATTTACTCGATTCGATGTCTATTTGACTGTATATGTGAACACATTTGGGACTATATGAATAGATTTGGTTTACTAAAAATATAGAAACATTTTCCATGACCTTTGGCCCATGTTAATGTAGAAACGTGTAACCTATATGTCTTTATTCTAAGAACATAAACTTTACCACCCACTTTGTTATTGATAAAATTTAATCACGTAAATCGTAATTTTTATGTGATAGCAAATCAATAGGTTGTATACGTTTTTTTGGGAATGCGTGGTTAATTTGAACTTTCGAAATCGCGAATAATGTCTCCCCATAATGTGGGATGTCTTAATTATAATCATATGGCTACTTTACTACCAGAAACGGTTTTAGCAAGGATAACTACTCCTGATAAAAATGTGTAAAACTTTCGGAAACCACAAGAGAAAAAACTACTGAGATGAGTGTCATCTCTGGGTCAGTAGAATAATTAAAAAATTTATAGCTCAAACTGAACATGTGAAAAAAAAAGTTTGATTCCTTTAACTTTCAAAGTTGACATAGAAAAATTCCAATTCAGATTATTTTAAGTGGCTGATCAAAGGTACTGAAAACAGCATGAAAAACACGTTATAGATATGACAGCTACCAGTACTGCCCAAGTTAATACATATCAGTTAATCCAATTGAATGGTAGAACATCCCTCAACATTTTGAAATTATAATTGGACACGGCTAAGTAGCAAATGTAACAGTGGTCTTATACTCGGTGAAACCGTTCCAGGATATTCATGGCATTAGAACGAAAATGATGACCACAAAAGAAAAGTATTTAGAATGGAGAAGTTTCTATTATGGAAAATATTGATGCGATAAAGTTTTAGAATCAGTTTAGCCGTTTACTGCATATAGAGTGATAGCATATTATTACAATATGGCTCCTGAATACATGGAGTAGAAGTATTTAGTATTCGTAATCCAGATATAAGAAGAGAAATAGTATTATCTACGAAACCAGTATTTTCTGAAACATGTTTCTGATAGCAATGGTAGGGTAAGATGTTGGGTCTGTGACAAATCAGGCCATATGATTCGAAATATTTAGACGACTGAGCAACGGAGAAAAGAAAGATCACATAAGTGAAATTGCCAGTACGGAGTATAGAAGCTACCGGCTTCAAACAAATGTTTAGTTTTCAGAAATTGGGGCTCTTACCATACCGCTCTCTGCAAAAGGGAAGTATCCGGATATATTAGTATATCAAAATATTACCTGACAAAAATACATAGAAGAGAAATGAAATAAAGAATGTAACATTAAATCTAAATGAACACAGGTAAATCATGAAGGTTGAAATCCAAACGCATTTACTGGCTATACCTTTCGCTTATCAGACCCATAACCTCGTTTGAGGCATTGATTTGGTGGACTAGAACATTGAGGGGAGTTGAAGAGAAACCTCAAAGTCACCTTCAAAGACTTGTTTTTTTGGATATTGTAGGAAATCTGCACCCACACCCAATGCAGCTCTTGAGATGGCTGTGGGTCTGCTGCCACTTGATCTTTGGACCAGAAGGTGTACCTCGAAAACAGTCGCTCGACTATAATTCAGAGACAGTTAAATTAGCCCTTCTGAAGAGGACAAATGGGACTACAACAACCCATCCTACCTCTCCAGGAACGAAATAATGATCTTTACTGGTGGACCAGTATTCTGTATTTGAGTGGTGACAGGTTTTATAAGCTCAATCCTAAGGTGAGATTATCTTTACTCCTTGCTATGTACGCTATTGTCATCATAAATATGGAATCTTTCCGCAGACTGCTCTAAAGGCGATTGATTCTAATGCTTTTTCATCGAAGCTTGTTGTAAAAGTAATTGCCTTGCAATGACTAGTCAGCCTGAATAAACTTCACTGGACATTGTTTCCTTAATAATCAAATGTTCCGAATGAAAATTCTGAACAATCTTACTGCGAACAGTGTGGAGGAGAAGAAAAAGAAAGTGTTGAACACATCTTGTGCTCCTGTCTGTCATACTACTCCAAAGACTGCACTGCTTTAAATCACGATTCATTTATTTGAAGATCAGCTGACCACGTTAACGATACCGGATATCTTGGCTTCATTCAGACTAACACATTTTGGGACTGAGAGTGTACGTCTGGGAAGAGATGTCACAATGGGCCAATCCAGCCTCGAGTCCATTCAGTAACGAGGAAAAACAATCACTACTATATGTGGTCGGTTAAAAATCTTTTGAGCACAATTTATACCTTTCTCAAGTAAACTGGGTACGATAGACTGTTTAAGGAAAAATAGTTTTTTGTGGTTAATAGAGTACGACCTTATTTGGTTAACCATCCCTGAAGATTTTTCGGGGATTATAATTTAGATTCTTTTAAGATTATCTACTTATTCTTCGTAGAAGTTCTTCTTAAGAAATCTAAAGAAAATATTATTTCTTATATTTGAAAATTTAGCCCAAAACTTTTTTACAAAGTAAATATTTTTTTTAAAAGCTCAAACATTTGTTTTAAACTTTTTTTGTATAACATGCTAATATATCTTTATAGGAGATTTTCTAAACTGTAATTTGTTTTATTAGATTGTGTGGTTTCATCTTATAATGTTGCCAATTAGCTAATCTACAAAAATATTAACATACAAACATTTTCTCCCTAATCACATATTGTATAATTAGAATTATTTATCAATTTGTAATCTATTAATGATTTGTTGATTTTATTTCCATTCTATCTACAGGATGTAATACACCTTCCTAACAGCAATGGTAAATTTTCAAAAACCCCTCTTTATAAAGATTTTCTGGAAGGGTCTACAAAATGAAGAAAACACTTTTCACCAATATTGTTCTAATATTTGGAAACAGATGGAAGTCAGAAGAAGTCTAATCCGATGAATAAGGTGAAGTTGCAATAATCCGTACATTAAATATGATCATGCTATCGGATGCTTGTAAGTCTTTTATTGAGTATCAGAGCTAACCTCAATTGTATCATCGTGCTGTACTGCAGTTTGGACCCAAAAAAATCGTTAACTACAAATTGAATTATTAGATTATTATTAGATCATTATTAATTTCCAAATCAGTAAGGAATTCAGTAAGAGGCCATAGCTACTTTGTATTATAGCTACTACAATACTCTCATTTGTGAGATAATGGCATTTGGAAAATGATAGTTTTTCCCCGTGCAGATCTAAACAAAACAAATTGTGAATAATTGTAAAATTTTTTAGTATGCCATTAGAACAAATCCGATATATAACGCGGAAGTTATTAATCTTGCTGCAACAACTGGAAGAACACCAAGCACGAAACAAAAATAAAATACAAGAGGCAGCTAAATCAGTAACAGCATTAAATGCTGACGATCACTCGTACAATGAGTGGCTCGATGTTAAAAATTGAGTCTGCTTTTTATTTTTATTCAAAATCAGGTTGCGTAGAAAATCCCTATATAAGAAAATTGAAATCTAGACTGAACCCAAGAGCTTATTCGAAAATATTAAAAGTAAATGAGGGGCTTTTCAAATGATCTAATTCCTGTCTACTGACGATGAAATAAAGTTGTGTGGATGACGGCACTATTATTTATAAAACTGGGTTTGTACTTGAGCTATTCCTAAAACAAAAGCATATCGCAACTACAAGAATTTGAAAGCCTTAGTTTTGGTAGGTAACTCGTTTAAAATCTGTATGATACAACTGCTGTTCGCCAAGAAATCGCTAACTTAACTAGAGTAAGTGATTTAAAAGGAATGGACCCTTACAAATAATTTAGCAACGAAACGTCACGTCACAGCAATTTTTAAAAACATAAGTTAAGTGGATGAGGCTTTGGAGATTTTTTCAACACAAGATCTCGACCACGATAGAAGTTTAAAAGTGCATCGGTTTGGTACGTATCTACCACGCAAAGCGAGGTCTTAGTGTACTATATGTGAAGTCTTTTACTGCTTCGTCTCAGGTTAAATTTGACCTGTATTTTTGTATCAGAATATTGAAGAATACTGTGGTTATTTCCAATATTCTGAATTTGTGCAACATACTGAAATTTATCTCAATGTATCTCAGTATACCTAATCAAGGTGAAGACAGAGGAAACCCTGATGGAGGATCATAGAAGTTCTGTAGTGTAAATCGAGTGTCCCAATCGAGAAGAATTGGGTAAAGCGGCAAAAGACTAATCGAACCATCTAGTAGCTAGTTCCCTCCGAAGTTTCCCTCAAGAAAGCTTGTGAATATGAATATATGGGAAAATAGTTGGAATTGAGAATTTAGAGGAAATGGGGTCGAAATGACATCAACCTATTCTCAAACTTTAAATTGTTAAGATCCTTGACTTTCTTGATTGACGTCATTAGAGGTACTTTAATGATAATTGTGCATAGTAGTGGTAACTGTGGTAAGCAGAACTGGCGCGAACCAAACCATGTTATTTGTTGCTTATACTTAAGATAACAGGACGGTGAATATAGAAGTTGTAACCCACTAAGGAGTGTGTATCAATTTTCCTGCCGAAGCGACTAACCCTTAAATGGATGGCGCTCAAGTTATATACCGATATGGCCAATTTTTATTATACGATATGGCTTGTATATCCATAAGGAAGGTACAATAATATGCGTTAAAGTGTTTGGTCTAAGCCTGCATGGTGCTGTCATTGGCACAGATCATAGTGGTAGTACCAAATAATTTAATCAGATCTTGGAGGACTGATGTGAAGAATAGTTTCGTATAAACAATGATAGATCCAAAGTTAGTCGGTCCTTAGCTCTATGCAAAAGCTGTCTTAAACAAGAATGTTTTATATTATAATATTATAAAAAATAATTTATTGAGAGCGAAATCCAGTTCCGTAACCTATTGAGTGTACGCTTTTAAGATTGGATATTAACATGTTAAGATGAATATTCACTCTGGTAACAGGAATTGCCTTAGAGAAGCCGTCGTGACATACCAAAAGAGTTTTTTGTTGGTTTCATAGACATGCTACCATGGAAGTCTTTTGCAGAGAGATATGGTAAAAAGTCTAGAAGAGATTGGCATTTACTGTTGTATCGGTAGTGGCTTGAAATAAACATTTGGACCTTTAACTTTTATCTGTATAGATACTATGGTATGATATATCTGTTTTACAGGCTCCATTTGTTTTCAAATGAATGACATTTATATTAACATTTAAATTGGAGCTCCTAAGTTCCACGGACCCTAATTTGAGAATCACTGCAATAGACTGATATTAGAACGTTTACATTATAATTAAGTGTCATTTCAAAATCAAATTAAAACTGATTAATCAGCAAGTTATGCATTATTTATGATTCGACCCGTTTATTGTATACACTAAATGAGAACAGCGTTATCTAATAAAAAAGTTGTCGTATTTAATGCATTTTAAATTATTAAAATATGTTTTTATATAAATAAAATTTTAATTATAAGAATTTGATTTAATTGGATAATTGCTTTGACATTTAGTTTACACACATAGATATTGTATATGTGTTACCTTAATCAACACAGTTGAAGCTACATCGAATGTGCCCCAAATAAAAATTTATGATTTTATAACCACCACCGCATGCATATACGAAACATAAAGCTTTAATAGGTTTGCCTCCAGAGTACAAATTATGTATGATGAATGCTTTTATGCTTTTAAATATATGTAGCATAAATATATGATTATAATGTTATTTTTATTAAATTTTAATTTATGTATACGGATGCTGGGCATCATAATGCATTGTGTACTGTACGATGCTGCTTTCTTCTCAGTATATAATAATGTATATGGGTTTATATCATTGGGGACTATTATTTCATCATCAAAAATTCCACCATTTTATTATTATTCAAATTAATATTATTTTAATGGCTATACTTAAACAATTTATTACATTCTCGAGTGGTCGAGCGCAAATTAATTTTGTATGTAATTCATCAAAAATCAATTGTACAATGTACTCGTATAACAATTAAAAGATCCACCACAGTATAAAACTGTTTTAAAGCACAATGTCAGAACATCAGTAGAAAGCATAAACCATATACAAATTGTTTAAAAATTGTTGCATATCGGTAAATGATGTCCACAACTCTAATGTAGCTGAATATCGTTGACTACTTCAAAAAATCCAACGATGGCAAATCGCATGATATAAAGGCAGCTTATTCTGATGCATGATCAAAACTGGCCACTATACACAACCCGAAAATAATTCAATCATAATACGAATTATTTCCCGAGGTGTATGACTTGTGGTACCATCTTGTTGAAGCCACATGTCGTTCACCTCCATATTTTAAAATTTATCCATAAAAACTGAGGCACCATTAACTGTTATTACCTGAAGTATCTGACGAGGCCTCTAGTCCAAAACACTCAAACGAAAAAAGCAGTAAATGTGGCTCTCAACAAGTAATCATGAATTTTCTGAACCCCAAATGACTAAATTTTAACTAAACCATCAAGATAAAAATGCATTTACCATATACGAATGGCGCTATGTCAGTGTGTTTGCTGTACTCGTAAATATCGGGAAATATCGGTAAATAGCGAGTAGTTGCAAGATACTTCAGCCACAAGGATCCGTTCTAGGAATTCCACAAGGGTCCATTCTAGGTCCTACTTCGCTAGGAATTTGATTTATGATAGTGTGGTTTGGCTTCTGTTACCATGTAAAGCTTAACTGGTTTCCTTTGCTGTTCCCATCGTTGTAGTGGATGCCATAAACCACAATAAGGATATCGTGGAAATTTGTAACAGAACGATTTGACACATTCAACAACGGTTAACTTCTACTGGCCTGAAGTAAACCAAACGTAAGACAAGTCCTAATAACTAAAGAGAACATTTTGGAGAGTGAAGTTGATGCCAAAATAGTCAACTAACCAGCTTTTAGGTACATGGATAGTGATTGATGCTATAAACTGTGATTTAAGACATATCTCATTATCTATACCGAAAGAACGTACATATAGAAGACGTGGTCACGGAACAAAAGATATTCGCAGAAATAGCAAATAGCGAGACCATGACATCATGGCAGAAACGATGTAATAACTCGACCAAAGGCTGATTTTCTTATCGTCTGATCCCATTGATCGAGACATGGCTAAGCAGACAACATGTTGAGGTGGATTACAATTTAACTCAGTTCTCACTTCTCAACCGACCTTGGATGCGTTAGAGTATATATATTTGAGTTCAAACTGGAACATTAGAACCACGGAACACCTGGGCCCCTATTTCTGAATACGAATTCGTACAATAATTGTACGAATACGTGTAATTGGAATTTTTGAATACGAAAACGTAAAATTTCTAATACGTATTCGTCTAGTACGATACGATGAAAAATTTCCCTTATTGGGCAATACGAATACGAGTCATTTTTGAACGTTCATGATCGAAATTATGTTCGTTATCTAGTTAGTTGACGAAAGGAAAATATAAAGAGCTGAAACATAAAAATGTAAGTAAATTAACATTAATATTTATTTTATTTTTGAAAATTTTTTGTGTAAAATTAAATGAACTGATATAATAAATATTATTATAATTATATATAATACAAACATTATGAAACTACATTTACTTTAGGTCAAAAATTACGAACGCTAAACAATATGAAATATTAGTGGGGTTCATGGAGACGCACACCGATTTGGCGAAAGGATTTCATAACACCTCAGATGCACGAGTTTCAGCAAAATCTTTATGGATCGGAATTGCTGATCAATTAAATGCTCACGGGCCTCCGGTTCGAAATCACGAGGGATGGAAAAAAGTGTGGTCAGACTATAAATTTCACATTAAAAAAAAAATGAAATTAAATAAGTTACATATATCCGGAACTGGAGGTGGACCATACAAACAGCTTACATTTTCGCCCATAGAAGAAACAGTAATTCGGCTATGCGAATTGCAACGCTCTTTAGATGGAACGAAAGGTGCGAGAGATTTTGGAGACTCAATATTGAATGTTCCAGTATTTAACATTGATTCGGAGGAACTAAATTTACAATCAGATACTGACCATAATACTGAAGCACAAACATCAGAACCATCAACATCTAACAATAGACAAACTAAATACCAAGCTTTACAACAACAAATTAGTATCCAGCAGCAATTTCATAATAATATCAAAGAGAAATTAGAGTCCATCAATACCACGTTAAATGACACAAATACATCATTAAAAAGATTGGTTAGATTAAAAGAAAAATCATTTTCATTGCGGGAAAGGGAAATGAAAATTAAAGAAAAGGAAATTGCATTGCGAGAAAAAATCTTTAAGATAAACGAGAAGCAGCGGTTGGAAGAATACAAAATGAAACTGGATGAATTAGAAATAAAAAGAAAGAAATTAGATTTACAAGAAAATAAATTTTTAGATTAATCTATGTATATATGGATACATTTTGAGCTCTACAAGTAGGTTCCAAAAATTATATAAAATTGAAATGTGATAAGACTTATAAATTAAATAATTTATTTAAAATTAAACGAATTTACCACAAAACGAATAAAATACATATTATAAATTTATACTATTGCATTTAATATATTTTGTCTTATTCGACCCGCTACATGGTTAATAGCTTCATTCGAAGTTATTAGTTCATCATGCTCTTCTAAATTAGTTGCGATTTCTACCGAAAATGGAACTTTGAAATGACAGCAAATATTATGGAGAGCGCAGCATACATTTACTATTTGCGAGGCTTTTTTAGGATTATAATGTAACTCCCGGGCTCCCAAAATACATCTGAATCTAGCTTTCAGAATTCCAATAGTGCGTTCTACTATATTCCACGTCCTAGAATGTACTGTATTAAATATCGCCTCTCTACTACCATCGGTTGCTGCTCGAAATGGTGTTATAAGCCACGGTTCTAAGGGATATCCTGAATCACCTAATTGATAACATAAATGCTATTTTAAGTACATATACATAAATCATTAGTATATAAAATGTTGGAATATTACCTAGTAGCCAATAGTTATGACTGCCATTGTTATGCTGCTCTTGTAAATATCGACGGTAGCTGCTCAAACTCCATACTAAGGAATCATGAGAAGCTTCTCCGTACTTTGAGTCGACAGATAAAATTCGCGTTGTATGATCACAAGCCTTAATTAGTTTATAAAATTATTATTATTATACATGAATTAAATTTAACTGTACTGCAAAACTTACTATCATCGTGTTTACACTGTGTCTTCCTTTTCTATTAAAATACAAATTTTCGCTTTCCGTTGGCCGAACTATATTTATATGGGTTCCATCAACGCATCCAAGAACACCTGGAAATCCAGTTCTATTAAAAAAAAAAGTAGCTGCTGCTTGCTTTTCTTCATGTGATTGTTGAAAAGATATCCATTTCGGGCATAATTTATCTTCAATCACCTGAAGTACCTCACTCATTACAGTCGATATTGTTGGCTGAGACATAGCTACTAAGTAATCCTGCCCGACACTTTTTTGATAGCTTCCTTGAGCACAATATCGAAGAGTAGCAGCTACTTTTGATATAGATGAAATCGATGTCGACCTTGCACTTTTTATTAAAAATTCATCCAACTCTTCCAGCAAATATTTCACAGCTGGTTTAGACAATCTGAACAAACTTATAAACCTAAAAATATATTTATATTTACTTTAATTTTAATTTAATTATATGTATCAACAAAAACCAATAACTTACTCAGTGTCGGAAAGTGTAAAAATATTCGATTTATCTCGCAATTGTCGTAGCCTAATCGAATTTGAACATTCAATATCATCATCTGTATCACTGGATGATAAATAAAATGCCACAGAATCCATAATAAGAATTAATTTTTAATTACCAATACCGTCAATTGTGCACGAAATGAAAATCAAATCAAACAAAACGTCAAAATAAATCGAGTAGTTAAATTTTATTGCAGGTAGAACCTTATAAAATAAATTTCCCTTATAGCAAGGACAAAAACCAAGAAACTAAGTACGATCGTATTCAGAAATACCAATTTAGATTCGTATCGAATATGAACTTTCGTAACGTAACACGATACGAATCGTATACAGAAATAGGGGCCCTGTTCTTTGAGTGTCCACGTTTAAGCGAGGCAAGAAGAAACGTCGATACAGCGGGTCATCATTTACAGCTACACAACGTTATTAATTGTATGCCAACAGAGCAACAAAGCTGAAAGCCAGCATAAAGAGTGATGCTCCATTTCAAATTCGCATTCAAAAAGCGACAAACGAAGGAATAAAATTCCAATATTCTTGAGAATCCAACATACTGGCAACAAAATACCCAGACTACTTGAATTCTTTATAACTATAAGATGCTATCAATATAATGAGTGTTAAAAGTGAAGACTGTTATGATTTGGGCATACTAACATGAGTCACAAATTTTTCTCTTCTAAACTTTAGTACTCTACCTGAATATTTCCATTTCAACAGATATCTGGATCACCTCCTCACGGTTTTGTTTTTTATGGTTGCATTTTACCAGTACACTTTCCAATACTTGTACGACTTCATCTTGTTCCACATTTTGTACCGTTTTTCTCAGTACTCAAACATAAATACATATAGTGACGAGGATTTCATCAAGCGAATCCACAAAAGAAGCATGATCTGATTGGTCTAATATGTTCTCAGTTCCAAAATAATCTTGGATCTCGGATTGGACCTGAAAAATGGCCTTTCCGAATTATGTAATCGAGTTTTTAATTCCTCTCAACCTGTGCATGAGCAAAACGACAGAAATAACGCATTTTGTTAGTTAGAACGTTGTCAGGTATACATATCACTACCTATATTGGATTTTATGAGATAAAGACAGATGTGAGTCAATCTGTACATAGTGGGCTAATTGACGGATTTCATCCATCAGCACCGCATGAAACTATCAATAAATCAATATTGTGTTATGCACAACAAAACCTTAAAGACTGCATAAAGATTGCTGCTCCATCTGAAATTGACACACAAGGAGCAAAAAACGAAGGAATAAAATTCCAATATTCTTGGAAATCCAAAATACTGGCCAATAATAATGTCAACGAAACACCCAGACTACATGAATTTTTATAACTATAAGGAGCTATCAATAATTAGCGTTCATATTACATTGCTTTCATTCTTGCTGATCATCAAGGCGCTAATCTTAGTGTCACTAATCTTAGTGATTATCTAGTAAATGTTCTGAATTTTTAAGCGGTGTAGCATCTTCTGGGATGAGAAAAATCGGATCGTCCTAGTTCGTCCAGTCCTTTGATTTCAGTAGTTTAGGAAACCACCTATTCTAAAGGCTTTAATCCTTTTAGGCATTGGTGTTATCTAGTAGGTTCTGCGGCTTCTCGTCGTCATGCTGCTGCAGTCGCAGTTCATGACTCCTTGCAAATTGAAGTAATTCATCGCTTACGTACTCCATGTTAAGGTCTCGATGGAGGTTGTCATTTCTAAAATACCATGGAACATTCACAATGCTATGTAGTTCTTAGTTTTGAAATGCTTGTATGATTTTAACTGTAGTTTTTTTTGCACAGCCCCAAAGTTGAATGCCGTATGTCCAGACAGGTTTAAGGATTTGTTTATAACAGTAGTTTGTTTTGCGTCGTCAGCTCAGTTTCTTCCAATAAGCCACTGAATTTTTTTGAATTTAAAATTCAATTCTTGCTTTTTCGTTTTAACATATACGCTTTCCACCTGAGGTTAGTGTCTAATGTCATACCAAGGTATTTCGCATTGTCAAAGTATAGTATTTGTTGGGAATTCAGCCAAATCAGAATGTATTCTACTTTTTTGTTTGTGAAGTTGATGTGTGTTGATTTTGATTCGTTTAGCGTTTTTCTCCAAGTTTTTGTCCAAGTTATTAATATAAAATATTGTTTTGGTGGATCAGGTTAAAGCTTAAATTCCAGAGCATGGTGTCAAACCTTATCAAAAGCTTGGGCTACGCCTAGGAATACTGCTAAACATACCTTATTCTACTCCAGCGCCTCTTCAATCGTATCAGTGATCCTATAAGGACCTGTTCTATTGTTGTGTCCTTTTTGAAACCAAAATTAATGCGGTGGTATAAGTTTTCTATTCTCTATAATTGACTTTAGTCTCTTGAGAAACAATCTTTCGAAAATTTTTTGATGAGGTTGTTAATAAAGTTTACACTGTGGCAGAACATAACTTTGTCTAAAGACAACATTGATTATGAGAAGCTCAGAAATTTTATTTGAGTTCATAGATCAATAGGTTAACATTCTATACTGGAGTGGAACTCACATATAATGTGTTGCCTGCTTTAAATCACGCTTTGACAAATTTTGGACCAAATTGATTTTGTCACTTCTCGCATTAAATAACATAAAATGGTTATTTTAAGGTAAAAAAATTCTTCCTTTGGATGTAGTTCGATTTGATCCTCAAAAACGAAACTTTTATAATGTACTTGTAGACAAACATGTCTCTCTTCTAATATTTCCATTGCAATGGATTTCTTCCTCACGTAATTTTTTTCTATTTAAGTTGCATTTTACCAGACACTTTCCAATGCTTGTACGACTTCATCTTAATTCACTTTCCATACTGTTTTTCTCAGTACTCGAATCAACAAAAGAAGCAAGATCTGATTAGTCTGGTTATCTGATTTAGTTCTAAAATGATCTTGAATTACCCGTTAGTCAATATAATGTTATGCGAAACCATTAAACATAATTATAATCTAAATTCGACCACTATACACTCTATATAAAAATTCTTTATCGACCGAAAAGTTTTTTTAATTGAAAAATTGTTCTACAAATGAATTTGGTCACGAGAAATTTTAATATACGCGAGTAGTTTGGTAAACATTGTATAGTTTGAATATCGTCAGAATAATTATCAAGGTCATCTGAATAATTGCGAAACAATATAATAACCAACCAACCAAATATTAACCATATACATGAGTTGTAAAATTTTCCACTTCGGGTGAAAAATATATTTTCCTCCGCCTTCTTATAACCAAACGGAAATTATTTAACAAATTTAATCAATAAACCCATTGATGTTGGAAAACTATAAGCTGTTTCATTCATTAATCATATATGGTATGTTTAAGGGAATATGAGCTGTACACGGGTACACACATGTATGTTAATCTTCCCGTCCCGAAAGATTTCGTACTACACCCATCCTTATAAAAATTCGTGAAGCGTATTTATATCAACAGATTGCGTACATATGTACTACATTCAAAAAGCTCTCTATATATAAAGGTGCAAAAGGTAAAGCTAATTTAAACCAACTTTATATAGTTATAATTATCAGATAAAAATCACAAAGTGTGTATGCTTGTTTGTGTATATAAATTTGATTATTTATGGGAAAATCACGTATATCGATTTTACTCCAAAATTAATGATGAAAGCCAGCAAGGATATACGCTGGCTTAACAAAAATAGATTTTATTACGATTTTATGGAAATATTCGTATTTGGTTAGCGCGTTAAACGGGGATTTCGCGATACGCGATAGTTTGTTTTTATATTTGTCATTTTGTGACATTGAAGAAAAGTTAATTATACTCGTATTATGTATCATTTACGGTTTATGTTTTGGTAACATTTTGCGCTAACTCAACACATTTGAACTGTAATGAAACTACAATTACATCTATACTGACATGATATCATTGTGAAGATATTTTTTTGATACGATGGTATTTTTGGTAATCGTTCATAATACATAGGTTAATCCTAATTCATAATATGTACAACTCTAATGAACTATTTTTTTTAACGGCTTTTACAGACGATTGTTGGAAGCAATAAGAAGATGCCATATCGCTCTCGAAGCCGATGAGCCATCGTCTCCGACAGCAACCTCTTCGCCTACCGAAAGGCGACTCTCTCTTGATTGAAACGAACTCGGTGTACCATCAACGTTTTAGCCATATATAACACGCATTATTCTTCTCTCGAATGTAAGAAGCCATCTATTGTACTCATCCGTCAAGGTCCAACTCTCAAATCCATGCATGACAGTGGGTCTTATCAACACTCTGCGTACGATTTCAGTTTTTATTTCAAGATATTTTCATTTCAGAAGTGGATATAGGGAATATAAAGCCGATTGACAGCGGCAAGGCGAACCTTAGTAATGAGAGATCCAAGATATTTGAACCTCATGACTCCTTCAAACGTGTGGTTACCACTACTGAAATCATTTCCGTCTTGGTCTCGAAAATCAGAGATCAGATATTTGGTTTTGGACCCATTGGTTTTGAGACCAACGGAAGCTGAACATTGTTCCAGTGGATCAAGTATCTCTTTTACTCTGTTGCCATTTAATCCACACAGATATCATCATATGCAAAAAGTTGACTGGATTGTCGGAATAAGATATTGTTTTCAAATGTTTCACTTCTACAAAGAATTTATTCCAGCATGACGCGGCCACTTTTTTTATTCATTAGGCATAATTTCATTTCGCCATACCAGTGGAACAAGGTCGAAAGGACAGTTCCACAAAATTAGCTTTCCGAATATCAAAAGCTCTGAATTAATGCAATCAACTCCTGGGTGAACGATTTTTCTTTAATCTCGGAATGATGAATTCCTCATATGATGGATCGTCAATAAACATCTCAGCGGTCTTTATTTGAGGGTATTCAAATACAGATTGTGATACATGTGGAACATTAAGTAAATCAGAAAAATGTTCACGCCATGTATTGAGTTCCGCGTCGACGTTAACACAGAGGTTTCCATCCTGATCCCGAATGACAGTTGACCGAGATCTTAAAGTATGCTGCACTTCAGTGATTCCTTTAAAGAAACCACACGGATTGCCCTCATTTCTGAGTTGTTGAACTCTTAAGATAGCCTTCATTCGCGTTTCTTCTGTCTACAAATTCGATAAGCTGTCCTCCTAGGCAGAACTGCTTTTTTTTGTTCAATTTTTTCTTTGATATGGTCACCACGTAGAGTGCCTTCTATATTAAATTTCGACAGATTGAGTCAAATAAACTTTTGAAGTCGTAAATTAGGATCACCGGTAAAGTTCATACTGTTAATATTCATATCATACGTGTAATGTTGATATGATCTTTACAGTTCCTGCCTGGCCTAAAACTAACCTTTACATATATACACTTTAGCGAATGACAAGTACCCAGCATCTATGAGAAGATCGTTTCGGATTCGAAAGCTGCCATTCAAATCGAGCTCATCGAGTGGTAAAAGATAAATCTACCTATTTAGTGCCCAAAAACGGCAAACCTCATGTTCAACTCAATACAAAATTATAAACTTAATATAAAGTTTGTACTGTCGAAATTGAAATTTACTCAATCATAGAAGTAATAAGCTATCTGCAGCTCAATAATTACCTATAGTTAAACGAATCTTCACAATCATTGATTTCAAATAATTTTCAACATTGTTTGCGTTGAACCTCCAACACAGATCCATTACACTATCGACAATTGGGACATACGATTTAAGACATTTCTAACATAGATGCCTAATCACAATTAATGAGTAGATTATATTGTGGGTCATGGCATAGTGTCTTCAGCCCATCTGGTCAGTTACACAACCGCACGTAGACCAAATCCAAATGCAAAATATTCTCTAATATCTAAGTTATCTGATATATCATATGATTGCAGTTTCTCTTAAAAACGTTCACAAAACGGTAATTACGATTTCATTTGACTTGTTCAAATTCACCCGATGCCGTTTGGTTTATTCAAATTCACCCGATAGCCAAGTATGACGTGCACATCAAGAGCAAAATGCGTATTTAGTCCAAGCACATTTGATCAGCTCAGCCATAACTCATAATAAAGAACAAATTCTTTTGAGACGATCAAAACCTATACTTCAATCAAAATTATTCGGCAGTTCATTGTCATGATCACTTACTACTACCTAAATTTCTAAAACTCTAGTCCCAATTCATTCCCATTTAAATTGGCCACTCTAAGAAGCCCAAGAGGCCAAAACATTGTATGACGAAACTTAAGATGCATTTACGCCACGTGAAAATGAATAGGCTAATATAACCGCACATCGAACAAACACCATCGTGTCACCTAGATTATATCAGTATATGTATACAAATTGTGCAGAGAAACTTAATTTGGTTAGGATTATCTGTCAAGGACGACCGTAAACGAAAGTCCTATAGTTGAGACTGAATACTTTCTCACGCTAGTTCCAGCGTTTGAAATTCTCTGGCTTAAAAACTGCCTGCGAAACATCAACCAATAGTAATCAACAATATCCTTCCCGCGCTATACATAACCATTCACATCCCGGTATCCGTTCTATTCGTAAGTTAATTACTTCTCGTTATTTTGGGTCTAGTCTATAATATAAAGAATGACCCATTTGAGATAACTATATGATTGATTTGAACGTATACATACATTAATACATCGTTGGACCACTTTCTGCTATAATCCAAATTTACTGCATCTACTTGTAACAACGTATGCCAAAACTTCAAAGCTTATTATTTACGAGCCTATAATAGCATAGTTGAAAGATTATATCGTTAACTGACTTACAAAACTCCTCCATACTATGATATGATATAATTGAAGACGAAGTTTCGATTGAAGACGTTTACGCAATTCGATTGAGGACGTTTACGCGGCAATTACAAATGAATTTGACTTTTCGATTAGTTCGATTTGAACGCGGATTAGTAATATACACAATACCCTATACAAAGATTTCGGCTTCATACACAATTATTTGGCCATTCTATTCAAGAAGACAGACCGACACGAACTTTTTGGGAATGGAGAATGTTAAGATGAAATTATGCGTCTCATAAAAATGCATATAAAGGCTAAAACAAAAAGACCATTGCAGTACTGAGATTTTATCAATCAATTAACCATCATCACACAAAATGATCGTAAATTCAGTTTTCCGCACCACCAAAGACGAGGTTGAAATTATCAAGAAACAACGCGCAGACCTAAAACTTCAGGATTTAGTTTGTGTTTCGAACGACGCACTGTTTCCAGCTTTTTAAACTCCCTAAACAATTTAGTTTATCCTGCCAACATTCAATAGTACAAAAAACACTGGAAAGTTCACCATTCCGCACTGGTCGATTTGCAAATATCTAATTAGACTTTGCTGGATCACTTCTCCACCACTTCCTTCAAAGCTTACTGCATGGCAGAAATATCACCAGCCACCATAGCCAATACATTTATTAATAACAATACGTCTCTCGGTTCGGTGTTCCTATACAAATCACAACTGATCATGGATTTTTTTTTTTCAAAGAGCCATTGTCGACTTAAAACCGTCGTTATGGCAAGAGGTCACCATTCATTGGAGCTGGAAGATTTAAATTATTCTTTTTGGTATTCGAACAAAAAGTTGATCTTAAGTATCGGAAGAACTTCACCAACTACACACTACCATCGCTGGATAGTGATCGACGAAGGACTCCTAACTTTTTCGCAGTTCCTTTTTAACGAACAGGCCTTACACCGAAACCAAATCGAGGACGTATGGCTATGGGTTCGATTTACTGGATCAGCCCATAATTTTTTCATTCCAACAGACGGTCGTAGATTTAGCATAACCGATTGTAATCGAATGATGAAAACTCACTTTTCTTATCGGGATTCGAGCTCGGTATCTTTCAATCGAACCGCTGGACTATTTGGTCGATAGCTGCACTATTTGTTCACATAATACATGCTTTAATCTTATTTTAAATTTCATTTAATATTTTTAATCAGGAAATTATTTCTGTCTTGCATTCGGCGCACAAAAGTTCTATGTAAACAATATACAGGTAAATCTTTAAAGGTATTTTCCAATTTCCTATTACATTGTTTTTTCCGAAAGCTCGTCTGAGACGATCTAAATATTCTCGTATATAAACCGCATTTATTAACGATTTTTAAATTTTATTTAAATGGAAATTCGATATAAATAAGCATTTCCTTAAAGTTTTCCTTTTCGAATACGAAAAAAGCTTTAGTACAAAATGAAAAACCAAAGTAAGAAAAGCATAAAATATAAATCCACAAAAATAATTTATTTTTTATAAATCGTTTGTGTGTCGTACTTGACCAGATTGCAAATATGTGCGAGCTGAAACTTAAAATCAATACTAGTGTTTTCCGTATTAGTTGGCCAATAAAAGTCGCAACAACAACTACGTCACATTTGGACAAATTTTCTCATATATAGAAAAGCTTTAACAACAACAAATGATACAAATTGCAGAATAATAAATGGAAAATAATTTAATTTAAGTGTTTTGTTGTTGTTTTGTTTCGTGGTAATTGTGCAAGATTAATTCTTGGGACGTTTGGGAAAATTAAGAAAATGAATTGAACTTCTTTCTTACTATACCATCGTCCAGCTCATCGATACGTTTAAATACATATATTAAACTAAAGTCTTGATTATCTTATTGTGAATGAATAATATATAAGGGAGTTGATGGGTGGATTGATTTAACAAACTATGCAGTTTAATGTAATCGCACAGGATTGTATAATATACATTGACGAGCAACTAAATCCGCGCGTATACAAAAAACGATTTGTCATTAAAATCTTTACAATACTTATCAAGTTAAAGCAAACGTAGCAAAATGCGATGATTTGGTGAAACAATTGACTGTGATGATAAGATCCTGTATAAATGTAATACCGCACGTCGACCGATATTTGCTGTTTCTTCAAAGCCATGTCGCTCCTTAGCTAAACATAAAGTCGCTCATCAGCAAAACCTGATTCTATCTGCTGTATCAAGAGTAGCCAGTAGGTTTCAGAAATCTGGACCTTGAATCGGAGACCACAAAACCACATATAAGGCGGTATCATGAAACTTTGATATAGACGATCGATTTATCGCCCTATCTTCACTGCGAAATCGCCCTTTAACTGCGCAGCAGGAGCTAGGACCAGTTCGAGATGTATAGCAGTTAGTTATTGGATAGTAAAATGACATATGAAAGAAACCTATGTCATATGAAGGAAACATCGACCAACCATCTCATTCAATTATACTGAAATCGTTCAATTTCATCTCAATGAGGTACTGGAAATCAACCTTGTATACTTAATTTACTTGTTTACCTATAACGAAGGGGTGTCGATGAAGTTCTACAGATTGCTCTATATCCAACTTCAGTTGTCCTAAGTTTCTCCAAATAAAGATGTTGGAGCATCTTCTGGAATTAAAGCCTGTTATCTAGGCTTTTGACGTTCTACTTTGCGCTCATCCAGTACTCTCATTTAGCTCTTGTATTTTATTTCAGATGCTATTCGAAGACTAACCATTAAAATTGTTTACATTTTAATCTCACATCAATATGACCTGCTAGAGACTAAAACTTGCCGCCATCATAATGAGCAACTATAGAATTCGCTCATCAATGCAGTATCGAGCAATGAAAGTCCGTTCTAATACAAAATATTTTTTTTTTCGTACTACCTGTGGCCCAATTCTGGTAATTCCCCGGGAATAGGGAATTGGGGAAAGATTTTATATGTAATTTCTGTTCAAATATATTTTTCCGGCCTGCTGACGAAAAAAGTTCGATGTAAATATTTATAAATTGGGAATAATTTTTCCATACCAAACGAAAATTTCGATCTAAATACTTATAAATTGGAAATAAATTTTGCATAGCAAAATTGGAAGGGAAAATTATTCCTAATATCACACTAGCTTTTCACCTTAGTATGCCAGAAAAAAAATATTTTAACTCAA
Source organism: Tipula lateralis (assembly GCA_963932295.1). NCBI lineage: Eukaryota > Metazoa > Arthropoda > Insecta > Diptera > Tipulidae > Tipula > Tipula lateralis. The sequence continues at coordinate 157,951,579 of OZ010738.1, forward strand.
ATTACATATAAAATCGTTCCCCAATTCCCTATTCCCGGGGACTTACCAGAATTGGGCCACTGGTGGAGTCTAAAAAGGAAGGCCTGGCAGCTGAATGATAAATCAAGTTCTTGTACTAGTTTTCAATAAGTCCGTAGGATGAAACATAGATGGCGTTACTAGAATTTTTCCATATGATTTGTATTAAGTACTAAGCTCAAACGATACATGTATAAATTTGACAGCAATCTGACTATTGATTCGTGAGTTATAGGATTTTGTGTGAAGCAACTTTTGTTTTTGAAAAAAAAAAGGAATTTCGAGCTTTGAGTGTGAATTTTCTTTTTGATGAAAAAAATACAATGGAAACTAAACAATGGCTTGATAAACATTATTCGAACTCTGCCGAATTTAAATGTGGTCGTACAAGCACAAATGATGCAGAGCGCATTGTACACCCAAATGAGGCTGTTATTCCACAAAAAAATCCACAAATTGGTTATTTACGATTGCAAATCGAAGGTGAGCTAGCTGACATTGTAAAGATATCAGATGGTAGTGTTTTTACGATTTTACAGGAACATTTGGGTATGCGAAAGCTCTGTGCAAAGTGGGTGCCGCGACCAAAAACAACAACGAATTGATGCTTCAGAGGAGTGTTTGGCGCTGTTAAACCGCAATAAAATGGAACTCTATCGTCGATCAAGAGAAAGCTTGCTGGAAAGAAATTGAAGTCCAATGATGTAGTAATCGCTTAAATAGAGGCCTATTTTGACGAGAAAGAGAAATCGTACTATAAAAGTGATATCGAAAAGTTGGAAAATCGCTATACTCGATATATCGCCATCGCAGGCAACTATGTTCTATCGGGTTTGGTCAAAATTTTGTGTTTTTCTTACTTATCCTACGGATTTATTGAATGACCTTGAACTACGCAAGATATATAGAAGAGGATTTCATATTATTTCATGGCAATGTCCAGTGTCATACAGCTCGAACTACTCATGGAAGAGGCCAACCATCAGTCTAGACCTGAATATAATTGAGCATTTATGGAAGTCGTTGAAGTTAGCCCGAAATTTCAGCCCGAAAAAAATGGTGCGTTTCTTGGATAAAATGTATAGTTAGCCCGAAAAAGTGTAAATGTAAGTAAAAAATGTAGTACCAGCCCGAATTAAATTTTTTTCAAACTAAATATAGATGTTTAAAAAAACAGCTATATTACAAATACGATCAGTAGTACATAAATTTAATTCTTTCATAATCTATATAAATCAAAATAAAGTAATAAGTATACATATTCAAATGAAAGAAACCATGCAATTAAACACATACTAAATGTATTTAAATCCAGTTTAAGTACTTTTCTTAAATTTGCTAATGCCTATACTAGAGATGTTCGAGTATGGTGGCATATATCACCAGATAGGCCATGATCATGCCAATATACCATGGGCACCACTGGTTCATATCATGAAGATAAGGCATTAATATTTCAGTTACACTTTCTACATAATAATAATTATTGTGAGGGTGAATTCTTAAATTCGCTGGGGTCTATACTAGAGATGTTCGAGTATGGTGGCATATATCACCAAATAGGCCATGATCATGCCAATATACCATGGGCACCACTGGTTCATATCATGAAGATAAGGCATTCATATTTCAGTTACACTTTCTACATAATAATAATTATTGTGAGGGTGAATTCTTAAATTCGCTGGGGTCTATACTAGAGATGTTCGAGTATGGTGGCATATATCACCAGATAGGCCATGATCATGCCAATATACCATGGGCACCACTGGTTCATATCATGAAGATAAGGCATTCATATTTCAGTTACACTTTCTACATAATAATAATTATTGTGAGGGTGAATTCTTAAATTCGCTGGGGTCTATACTAGAGATGTTCGAGTATGGTAGCATATATCACCAGATAGGCCATGATCATGCCAATATACCATGGGCACCACTGGTTCATATCATGAAGATAAGGCATTCATATTTCAGTTACACTTTCTACATAATAATAATTATTGTGAGGGTGAATTCTTAAATTCGCTGGGGTCTATACTAGAGATGTTCGAGTATGGTGGCATATATCACCAGATAGGCCATGATCATGCCAATATACCATGGGCACCACTGGTTCATATCATGAAGATAAGGCATTCATATTTCAGTTACACTTTCTACATAATAATAATTATTGTAAGGGTGAATTCTTAAATTCGCTGGGGTCTATACTAGAGATGTTCGAGTATGGTGGCATATATCACCAGATAGGCCATGATCATGCCAATATACCATGGGCACCGCTGGTTCATATCATGAAGATAAGGCATTCATATTTCAGTTACACTTTCTACATAATAATAATTATTGTGAGGGTGAATTCTTAAATTCGCTGGGGTCTATACTAGAGATGTTCGAGTATGGTGGCATATATCACCAAATAGGCCATGATCATGCCAATATACCATGGGCACCACTGGTTCATATCATGAAGATAAGGCATTCATATTTCAGTTACACTTTCTACATAATAATAATTATTGTGAGGGTGAATTCTTAAATTCGCTGGGGTCTATACTAGAGATGTTCGAGTATGGTGGCATATATCACCAGATAGGCCATGATCATGCCAATATACCATGGGCACCACTGGTTCATATCATGAAGATAAGGCATTAATATTTCAGTTACACTTTCTACATAATAATAATTATTGTGAGGGTGAATTCTTAAATTCGCTGGGGTCTATACTAGAGATGTTCGAGTATGGTGGCATATATCACCAAATAGGCCATGATCATGCCAATATACCATGGGCACCACTGGTTCATATCATGAAGATAAGGCATTCATATTTCAGTTACACTTTCTACATAATAATAATTATTGTGAGGGTGAATTCTTAAATTCGCTGGGGTCTATACTAGAGATGTTCGAGTATGGTGGCATATATCACCAGATAGGCCATGATCATGCCAATATACCATGGGCACCACTGATTCATATCATGAAGATAAGGCATTCATATTTCAGTTACACTTTCTACATAATAATAATTATTGTGAGGGTGAATTCTTAAATTCACTGGGGTCTATACTAGAGATGTTCGAGTATGGTGGCATATATCACCAAATAGGCCATGATCATGCCAATATACCATGGGCACCACTGGTTCATATCATGAAGATAAGGCATTCATATTTCAGTTACACTTTCTACATAATAATAATTATTGTGAGGGTGAATTCTTAAATTCGCTGGGGTCTATACTAGAGATGTTCGAGTATGGTGGCATATATCACCAAATAGGCCATGATCATGCCAATATACCATGGGCACCACTGGTTCATATCATGAAGATAAGGCATTCATATTTCAGTTACACTTTCTACATAATAATAATTATTGTGAGGGTGAATTCTTAAATTCGCTGGGGTCTATACTAGAGATGTTCGAGTATGGTGGCATATATCACCAGATAGGCCATGATCATGCCAATATACCATGGGCACCACTGGTTCATATCATGAAGATAAGGCATTAATATTTCAGTTACACTTTCTACATAATAATAATTATTGTGAGGGTGAATTCTTAAATTCGCTGGGGTCTATACTAGAGATGTTCGAGTATGGTGGCATATATCACCAAATAGGCCATGATCATGCCAATATACCATGGGCACCACTGGTTCATATCATGAAGATAAGGCATTCATATTTCAGTTACACTTTCTACATAATAATAATTATTGTGAGGGTGAATTCTTAAATTCGCTGGGGTCTATACTAGAGATGTTCGAGTATGGTGGCATATATCACCAGATAGGCCATGATCATGCCAATATACCATGGGCACCACTGGTTCATATCATGAAGATAAGGCATTCATATTTCAGTTACACTTTCTACATAATAATAATTATTGTGAGGGTGAATTCTTAAATTCACTGGGGTCTATACTAGAGATGTTCGAGTATGGTGGCATATATCACCAAATAGGCCATGATCATGCCAATATACCATGGGCACCACTGGTTCATATCATGAAGATAAGGCATTCATATTTCAGTTACACTTTCTACATAATAATAATTATTGTGAGGGTGAATTCTTAAATTCGCTGGGGTCTATACTAGAGATGTTCGAGTATGGTGGCATATATCACCAAATAGGCCATGATCATGCCAATATACCATGGGCACCACTGGTTCATATCATGAAGATAAGGCATTCATATTTCAGTTACACTTTCTACATAATAATAATTATTGTGAGGGTGAATTCTTAAATTCGCTGGGGTCTATACTAGAGATGTTCGAGTATGGTGGCATATATCACCAGATAGGCCATGATCATGCCAATATACCATGGGCACCACTGGTTCATATCATGAAGATAAGGCATTAATATTTCAGTTACACTTTCTACATAATAATAATTATTGTGAGGGTGAATTCTTAAATTCGCTGGGGTCTATACTAGAGATGTTCGAGTATGGTGGCATATATCACCAGATAGGCCATGATCATGCCAATATACCATGGGCACCGCTGGTTCATATCATGAAGATAAGGCATTCATATTTCAGTTACACTTTCTATATAATATAATTTCGAGTAAAAAATGTGTTTAAAAAATAAATAAAAATAACGGAAAATGATTTTTCTGTGAAGTATATAAAGAAATGTTTTTATTATTCTGTTTCATTACAATTTTAGACTTTGTATTGTACGTTTCGTGTGTATCTATAAATCGTTGTGTTTTTTGTAATAAAAAAAGTTTTTTTTAAAACTACAATTATTGACATTTGCTTTTTTCATATTGGACATCCTTTAAAACAGTTTCTAGTTTTGTGTGTACTCGTTTGGTTTTGTGTTTTTTGCTTGCAGCAAATAATAATTCGAATTTTGATTATTCAGCTAATTTTTCGTACTTTTATACACAGTGGTGGTATATTCCTATATAGTTTAATTAGTTTTTATCCACATTTCGTGTTTGTACGTTAACACGATGAGTACAAAACGTTATAATTATAGAAAAAATAGGCACCGTATAAATGAGCGAAGTCTTGACGATGCTTTGCATTCATTATCACTTGATCTTTATAAATTGACAGCAGTTGATTCAAAGGAGATGAAATTGATTTGCCAAAAACTTCGAATCGGGAATAACCAAAGAAATCGAAATTTACTATATCGTATTTGGAATAAAAAATTGCGACAAAAGTTACTTGTTCCTAATACTGATTTAACCCATAATTTAAGTTACCCCACTATTGCTATCGAAAATTCCACTACAGTTTCCGTTATGAATACGCTAAATGTCAATAATTTTATTAATTCTGATTTGATTAATTCTATGGATTATTTAAGTAATTCATCTTCGGTTGATATAACTGAATTTGGAAATGATTTCATTTTACCTGTAAGTGAAGAGTCACGATTTACGGGTGTACAGATACATTCCATAGAAATATTAAAACCACCTTATCCTATAATCAATTTGCCAGCACACGATAATTTAAAGTTTTCCAACCAAATTATAAAGATAGATAATGACATGAGTAAACTCACAAAAGATATTAAATTTAAAACCTCAGAAAATATAGACGTTAATTTTTTAGTTTCAAATTGTACATCTGATGACTTATTAAATGCCACAACGTTACCTGTGCAAACTGTAAATAACGATAGTGAAGAAGAATTTGAAATAGTTGATCAAAAGAATCGAAATTTTAACACCAAATCACATATAATAAATACCAAATTAAAACCGAAATTTTTCCACAAACAAAATAATACTGAATTTCAATTATTGGACTATCAGGTTAAAATTTCGGACGAAGTTTGGAAAATAATATTTAATCAAAACGAAAGAAAACTGGACCCATACAATTATACTTACCATGTTTCTAATCAGTTAATACAATTATCTGGTTGTTTAATAAATATTAAAGGCCATGATCTAGCTAAAAACCGTTTAACAATTAGGGCTTATTGTGGTCATAAAAACCAAACTCAAACATGTAGAGTTTTCAAATTAGTAAACTCTAATCTTTCATTTGGAATTTTTGATGTGTTTAGCACAAAAGGACCAATTTTTCATCCATTTAAAAAATTTCACCACACTTCTAAATATGAAAGAGACGTATATAAAAAAAAATTGGCTCGCGACACAGTAGAAACTGTTTCAGAAACTCTTATCAATGAAGAGAATCTTCCAGTTTTTGAAAAGACTAATACGGCAGTTTTATTAAAGGATAGACGAGTTCTGAGCAAAATTAGATCAGAAAATCTATTGTTGCATGACAAACATGTAGATGACATAGAAGATGTGCATTTGGAGAAAGAGGAAACAGATTTGAGTCAGGAGGAATCGTTTATTCACCAAGTAGCTAAAAATCCATTCTGTATAACTACTTGTAGCAAAAGCCAACGCTCTGTTTTGAAAAAAATTAAGGAACAATCGCGGGAACTTGATTTCATTGTTTATTTAGATGCTACTGGCGGACTTGTACGTAAACCTTATAAGACATGCAAGTCTGTCATGTACTATGCACTCGTCCTGCCAGTTAAATCTCAGGAGAAAGATACTGCTAGTCCATTTCCAATATGCGATATGATTAGCTCTAGCCACAACACCCACACAATTGGAAATTGGCTAAGAGAATATAGATTAATAATTGAAAAAAATTTAAAGTGTTGGCCAATTTTCAATACTGTTGTGGTAGATTTTTCTTATGCAGAGATTCATTCAGTACTGGATGCTTTTAATAGGATGAATTTGATAGAGTATTTGAAAATAACACACATGTGGGCAACAAATGTACAATGTGTAAAATCAAAAGAACAAACGATTAAAGTTCATCTTTGCTGTTCCCATATGTCTCATACAATCGCTCGTGATATATTCAAATATTTTGGCAAATCCCAGGAAATACATAAATTTATTAAGGAGGTGATGGCTTCTTTGATAGTTGCCTCAGACTATGAAGCCGTTAAAGAAATTTGGCGAAAATTTTCAATATTATTGAAATCGAAATATATTACAATTGACGTTAAAAGATCTTTCGATGAATTAATTACCATAGTTGCAACAAATAAAACAAATGTAAAATCCAATTTTATTGTTACTCGTACATCTCAATCCCATATTTGTACTGTCGAGGAACTTCCAAAAAAGGAGTTTTCGTGCCCAATTTACCAACAAAGTCCTTTCTATAACGATTTGTATAAAATAAGTAGCACAATAAATGAATCTATTTCAGTCGATTCCGATGAAGCTTGCTTAAACAAATTGTATAATATTGCTTTCCATTCTGTATTTTTAAAAAAATACGCTACCATTTTACCATTGTTTACGGGAATACTACGCAATGGGTCTCGACTTAGCAATGGTCATGTTGAAAATTATTTTTCTTTTTTGAAAAGAAGATTCACTTCAACAAGTCGTACTTTAGAAATAGGTAAAATGCCATTAAAGGTTGGTCGTTTCGTACGTGAATTAAACAATAGAAATAAAACAGTTTATAAAGAAATATTATACTCAGTACCTAAATTTTCAGCGAATCAATCAAAAATTATAACTGAAATAACGCCTAACAGTGAACCTAATATCTTAGATATTCAAAACAGTTGTTCAATCTGGAAAAGGAAAAGTTCACATTCGTCACCTATTACTTCCAAAAAACAAAGAAATACGAGTAGTTTTGATTTTAATTTTTCACATTCATTTAAACAAATGCCAATTGTAGAACAAAACATAACTACTATGACAACATTAAGCCAAAGTAACACCCCTAAAAACCGAAAACTTCCAAAGCCTAGATCAGTTTTTAAATGCGATGCTAATGTAAAACTACCATTAATAAGAAATGCTTTAAAAACTTGTAGTTTTTATAAAAATACGTGTGCAATTGACGCTATTTATCAAGCAATAGGTTTGGCCATACACAAAACAGAAAGTTTTTTAAACAACTTGGAAAACCATCGCACTAAACTTTTATTGGAATCATTACTAAATAATGATATAAATAAAGTGTACGAACTTCGGAAAGAAATCTTGGTGCAAATGTCAGGATTTACGTCAGATTGCACAACAGAGCTCTTTAATGTTTGCAAGAACATATTTGAAAATTTTCCAAGTTTGAACGTAACACTAAAATGTACAAACAATCATTGTTCACAACAAGAAAACGAAAAACGCCCAATTATTTATTTGAATATAAGCAAATATGAAAATTTAGGAATTTCACATATTGAAAGTTGTTTGGAGGAAATTCCAAAGAAAAAGTGCAATGTATGCTTTCAATTAATGGAACCTATTTTAAAATCATATGGAGAAATAGTGTGCATAGACACAGAATCAGTGGATGAGGTGTCAGTAAAATTATCTCAATTACAAGATACTATAATGCTGAATAATATTGAGTATAAAGTATCGTCAGTTATAAGTTTTATTCATAATGAGCCAGTTATTAAGTTTCCAAAAGCATCGGAAGGACATTATATATGTTACGGCATAGTGAACCAAAAGTGGGAAAAATACGATAACTTAGGCACATACGTTCCAATTATTCGAAATCCATCTTCGGTTTTAATAAAACCTCAAATACTTATATACCGAAAGAAATAAACAAAATTACACATTATATGAAAACATATCAAAATCTCTAGTATAAAATCTATCAACATCTGTAGTGTAGGCCCCAGCGAATTTAAAGATTCTCCCTAACTCACAATAATTCCTTATGAGGAATACAGGGTGCTACGTACCAAATGCAAACAAATCTGTGCTAGAGAAGCGAAAAGAGCCGACGACAAGATAGACAATATGGCTTTCGAGTTAGATTATTAGACTGATTGCCCCACTTTTACCAGATGGCCGAATCGGTTGCAAATATTTCCAAAACATCTGTTTCTGCATTGACACGAGCAGACGCGTTGGTTGTGGATCCATATTTACAGGCTAACTTACTGACGAACATCTTCACTTCTAACTCGACACTGGTTGTTCCTGATGAAATTAAACCTCCATCAATTCCGTATTGTGGTGCTAAAATTAACTCCGTTAACATCTTGGAGAAAACTATCTTTTGTAATCAATAAATAAATACGGTAAATTTTAATACAGCCACCGGATCTGATGTAATTCCAGTGCGAATATTGAAGAAGTTTGCCAGTGACTTGGCTCCAACACTTACTAAAATTTTTATCCTATCATATAAGCAAGGCTTATATGATAGGATCCGAACTCCTGGAAGATTACAATGGTACAACCAGTACTGAAACGTGATTGAAACAAGACTGAACTCGTCCAAGAACAACACGGCGAAGCCTTTGCAATCTTTGAGAATCTTGTTTGCAAACTTTTGGCATATGGTTCAGACTCGATGACCATCAAGTGGAAAAAAAGGTTTCTCAATAAAAGAAAATTCAACGTCGTGCTAAATGGGAGCTTATCATCGACACACTCTCCAAATGCCGGAATCTCTCAGGGTTCAGTTTTTTCATTAACTTTGTTTTTGTTATACATCAACGATTTATTGAATAGCACTGTCAACTCAAATCACAGCTTCGTGGATGATGCCACATTGCATGATTCTAGTTCGTTCGAGATTTTTAAATATTAAACGGTTGGAAGCGGTAACATCCCTTCATTCCGATTTGAGCACAATATTTGAGTGGGGTAAACAAAACCAGGAAAAATTGAAAGAAAACAATACCCATATTTTCACGTAAAAAAAGTCGCAACCAACACCCATTTGTTGTAAAAGATCATGTCCTCATGGTTTGTAACTCAATTCGATTGCTTGGTGTTCAAATAAGTAACAACCTAAAATGGAATGAACACATTGTTGCATTGGCTAAATCAACATCTAAAAAACTTGGGTTCCTCAATCGATGCAGGTTTTTTCAATCGCAACAAATTCTCTGATATACAAGACTTTCATTAGACCATGTATTAAATACTGCTGACAAGTTTGGGGTGGTGCATCCGGCACAACCCTCCTATTACTGGACAGTGTTCAACGTCGTGCAAGAAGAATAATTCGCAACTACCAAACTTACTCAAGAACCAGAAAGTCTACTGCACTGCAGAAATGTCACAGAATTCTGCGTGTTTAATAAGATCATGGCATGTATATGCATGGCATGTATCTGGTGATATATGCCACCATACTCGAACATCTCTAGTATAGACCCCAGCGAATTTAAGAATGCACCCTCACAATAATTATTATTATGTAGAAAGTGTAACTGAAATATGAATGCCTTATCTTCATGATATGAACCAGTGGTGCCCATGGTATATTGGCATGATCATGGCCTATCTGGTGATATATGCCACCATACTCGAACATCTCTAGTATAGACCCCAGCGAATTTAAGAATTCACCCTCACAATAATTATTATTATGTAGAAAGTGTAACTGAAATATGAATGCCTTATCTTCATGATATGAACCAGTGGTGCCCATGGTATATTGGCATGATCATGGCCTATCTGGTGATATATGCCACCATACTCGAACATCTCTAGTATAGACCCCAGTGAATTTAAGAATTCACCCTCACAATAATTATTATTATGTAGAAAGTGTAACTGAAATATGAATGCCTTATCTTCATGATATGAACCAGTGGTGCCCATGGTATATTGGCATGATCATGGCCTATCTGGTGATATATGCCACCATACTCGAACATCTCTAGTATAGACCCCAGCGAATTTAAGAATTCACCCTCACAATAATTATTATTATGTAGAAAGTGTAACTGAAATATGAATGCCTTATCTTCATGATATGAACCAGTGGTGCCCATGGTATATTGGCATGATCATGGCCTATCTGGTGATATATGCCACCATACTCGAACATCTCTAGTAGAGACCCCAGCGAATTTAAGAATTCACCCTCACAATAATTATTATTATGTAGAAAGTGTAACTGAAATATGAATGCCTTATCTTCATGATATGAACCAGTGGTGCCCATGGTATATTGGCATGATCATGGCCTATCTGGTGATATATGCCACCATACTCGAACATCTCTAGTATAGACCCCAGCGAATTTAAGAATTCACCCTCACAATAATTATCATTATGTAGAAAGTGTAACTGAAATATGAATGCCTTATCTTCATGATATGAACCAGTGGTGCCCATGGTATATTGGCATGATCATGGCCTATCTGGTGATATATGCCACCATACTCGAACATCTCTAGTATAGACCCCAGCGAATTTAAGAATTCACCCTCACAATTATTATTATTATGTAGAAAGTGTAACTGAAATATGAATGCCTTATCTTCATGATATGAACCAGTGGTGCCCATGGTATATTGGCATGATCATGGCCTATTTGGTGATATATGCCACCATACTCGAACATCTCTAGTATAGACCCCAGCGAATTTAAGAATTCACCCTCACAATAATTATTATTATGTAGAAAGTGTAACTGAAATATGAATGCCTTATCTTCATGATATGAACCAGTGGTGCCCATGGTATATTGGCATGATCATGGCCTATCTGGTAATATATGCCACCATACTCGAACATCTCTAGTAGAGACCCCAGCGAATTTAAGAATTCACCCTCACAATAATTATTATTATGTAGAAAGTGTAACTGAAATATGAATGCCTTATCTTCATGATATGAACCAGTGGTGCCCATGGTATATTGGCATGATCATGGCCTATCTGGTGATATATGCCACCATACTCGAACATCTCTAGTATAGACCCCAGCGAATTTAAGAATTCACCCTCACAATAATTATTATTATGTAGAAAGTGTAACTGAAATATGAATGCCTTATCTTCATGATATGAACCAGTGGTGCCCATGGTATATTGGCATGATCATGGCATATCTGGTGATATATGCCACCATACTCGAACATCTCTAGTATAGACCCCAGCGAATTTAAGAATTCACCCTCACAATAATTATTATTATGTAGAAAGTGTAACTGAAATATGAATGCCTTATCTTCATGATATGAACCAGTGGTGCCCATGGTATATTGGCATGATCATGGCCTATCTGGTGATATATGCCACCATACTCGAACATCTCTAGTATAGACCCCAGCGAATTTAAGAATTCACCCTCACAATAATTATTATTATGTAGAAAGTGTAACTGAAATATGAATGCCTTATCTTCATGATATGAACCAGTGGTGCCCATGGTATATTGGCATGATCATGGCCTATCTGGTGATATATGCCACCATACTCGAACATCTCTAGTAGAGACCCCAGCGAATTTAAGAATTCACCCTCACAATAATTATTATTATGTAGAAAGTGTAACTGAAATATGAATGCCTTATCTTCATGATATGAACCAGTGGTGCCCATGGTATATTGGCATGATCATGGCCTATCTGGTGATATATGCCACCATACTCGAACATCTCTAGTAGAGACCCCAGCGAATTTAAGAATTCACCCTCACAATAATTATTATTATGTAGAAAGTGTAACTGAAATATGAATGCCTTACCTTCATGATATGAACCAGTGGTGCCCATGGTATATTGGCATGATCATGGCCTATCTGGTGATATATGCCACCATACTCGAACATCTCTAGTATAGACCCCAGCGAATTTAAGAATTCACCCTCACAATAATTATTATTATGTAGAAAGTGTAACTGAAATATGAATGCCTTATCTTCATGATATGAACCAGTGGTGCCCATGGTATATTGGCATGATCATGGCCTATTTGGTGATATATGCCACCATACTCGAACATCTCTAGTATAGACCTCAGCAAATTTAAGAATTCACCCTCACAATAATTATTATTATGTAGAAAGTGTAACTGAAATATGAATGCCTTATCTTCATGATTTGAACCAGTGGTGCCCATGGTATATTGGCATGATCATGGCCTATCTGGTGATATATGCCACCATACTCGAACATCTCTAGTATAGACCCCAGCGAATTTAAGAATTCACCCTTACAATAATTATTATTATGTAGAAAGTGTAACTGAAATATGAATGCCTTATCTTCATGATATGAACCAGTGGTGCCCATGGTATATTGGCATGATCATGGCCTATCTGGTGATATATGCCACCATACTCGAACATCTCTAGTATAGACCCCAGCGAATTTAAGAATTCACCCTCACAATAATTATTATTATGTAGAAAGTGTAACTGAAATATGAATGCCTTATCTTCATGATATGAACCAGTGGTGCCCATGGTATATTGGCATGATCATGGCCTATTTGGTGATATATGCTACCATACTCGAACATCTCTAGTATAGACCCCAGCGAATTTAAGAATTCACCCTCACAATAATTATTATTATGTAGAAAGTGTAACTGAAATATGAATGCCTTATCTTCATGATATGAACCAGTGGTGCCCATGGTATATTGGCATGATCATGGCCTATCTGGTGATATATGCCACCATACTCGAACATCTCTAGTATAGACCCCAGCGAATTTAAGAATTCACCCTCACAATAATTATTATTATGTAGAAAGTGTAACTGAAATATGAATGCCTTATCTTCATGATATGAACCAGTGGTGCCCATGGTATATTGGCATGATCATGGCCTATCTGGTGATATATGCCACCATACTCGAACATCTCTAGTATAGACCCCAGCGAATTTAAGAATTCACCCTCACAATAATTATTATTATGTAGAAAGTGTAACTGAAATATGAATGCCTTATCTTCATGATATGAACCAGTGGTGCCCATGGTATATTGGCATGATCATGGCCTATCTGGTGATATATGCCACCATACTCGAACATCTCTAGTAGAGACCCCAGCGAATTTAAGAATTCACCCTCACAATAATTATTATTATGTAGAAAGTGTAACTGAAATATGAATGCCTTATCTTCATGATATGAACCAGTGGTGCCCATGGTATATTGGCATGATCATGGCCTATCTGGTGATATATGCCACCATACTCGAACATCTCTAGTAGAGACCCCAGCGAATTTAAGAATTCACCCTCACAATAATTATTATTATGTAGAAAGTGTAACTGAAATATGAATGCCTTACCTTCATGATATGAACCAGTGGTGCCCATGGTATATTGGCATGATCATGGCCTATCTGGTGATATATGCCACCATACTCGAACATCTCTAGTAGAGACCCCAGCGAATTTAAGAATTCACCCTCACAATAATTATTATTATGTAGAAAGTGTAACTGAAATATGAATGCCTTATCTTCATGATATGAACCAGTGGTGCCCATGGTATATTGGCATGATCATGGCCTATCTGGTGATATATGCCACCATACTCGAACATCTCTAGTAGAGACTCCAGCGAATTTAAGAATTCACCCTCACAATAATTATTATTATGTAGAAAGTGTAACTGAAATATGAATGCCTTACCTTCATGATATGAACCAGTGGTGCCCATGGTATATTGGCATGATCATGGCCTATCTGGTGATATATGCCACCATACTCGAACATCTCTAGTAGAGACCCCAGCGAATTTAAGAATTCACCCTCACAATAATTATTATTATGTAGAAAGTGTAACTGAAATATGAATGCCTTACCTTCATGATATGAACCAGTGGTGCCCATGGTATATTGGCATGATCATGGCCTATCTGGTGATATATGCCACCATACTCGAACATCTCTAGTATAGACCCCAGCGAATTTAAGAATTCACCCTCACAATAATTATTATTATGTAGAAAGTGTAACTGAAATATGAATGCCTTATCTTCATGATATGAACCAGTGGTGCCCATGGTATATTGGCATGATCATGGCCTATTTGGTGATATATGCCACCATACTCGAACATCTCTAGTATAGACCTCAGCAAATTTAAGAATTCACCCTCACAATAATTATTATTATGTAGAAAGTGTAACTGAAATATGAATGGCTTATCTTCATGATTTGAACCAGTGGTGCCCATGGTATATTGGCATGATCATGGCCTATCTGGTGATATATGCCACCATACTCGAACATCTCTAGTATAGACCCCAGCGAATTTAAGAATTCACCCTTACAATAATTATTATTATGTAGAAAGTGTAACTGAAATATGAATGCCTTATCTTCATGATATGAACCAGTGGTGCCCATGGTATATTGGCATGATCATGGCCTATCTGGTGATATATGCCACCATACTCGAACATCTCT
Organism: Tipula lateralis; assembly: GCA_963932295.1. Classification (NCBI taxonomy): domain Eukaryota; kingdom Metazoa; phylum Arthropoda; class Insecta; order Diptera; family Tipulidae; genus Tipula; species Tipula lateralis. The sequence continues at coordinate 157,966,794 of OZ010738.1, forward strand.
AGTATAGACCCCAGCGAATTTAAGAATTCACCCTCACAATAATTATTATTATGTAGAAAGTGTAACTGAAATATGAATGCCTTATCTTCATGATATGAACCAGTGGTGCCCATGGTATATTGGCATGATCATGGCCTATTTGGTGATATATGCTACCATACTCGAACATCTCTAGTATAGACCCCAGCGAATTTAAGAATTCACCCTCACAATAATTATTATTATGTAGAAAGTGTAACTGAAATATGAATGCCTTATCTTCATGATATGAACCAGTGGTGCCCATGGTATATTGGCATGATCATGGCCTATCTGGTGGTATATGCCACCATACTCGAACATCTCTAGTATAGGCATTAGCAAATTTAAGAAAAGAGCTTAAACTGGATTTAAATACATTTAGTATGTGTTTAATTGCATGGTTTCGTTCATTTGAATATGTATACTTATTACTTTATTTTTATTTATATAGATTATGAAAGAATTAAATTTATGTACGACTCGTGTTTTTGTAATATAGATGTTTTTTTAAACATCTATATTTAGTTTGAAAAAAATTTAATTCGGGATGGTACTACATTTTTTACTTACATTTACACTTTTTCGGGCTAACTATACACTTTATCCAAGAAACGCACCATTTTTTTCGGGCTGAAATTTCGGGCTAACTTCAACGACTTATTTATGGCACCAAATAACACGTAGGATCTGAGCCAGAAATTCTCGACCATCTTACATCAGTTATCTTAAGATTACGGTTGATGAGGTGTAGTAGCGATCCTCCGATGTAGTTGTCAATATCGTAATAAGGTCGATAGAAGAAAGTATGCGAACTAATAATATGGTATTCAGGTTTCAGAAACTGAAAATCACAAGGCCACTGGTACATATCAGATACCAGTTAAATTATCAATGACGATGAAGATATAACTGTAGGAATTCTTACATTACTATTAGTTGAAGTATGGACCGAAAGAATCCCGCAGAAACGGAAAGAGGTTTTAACCATAGCAATTACAAATGAAGGCAACCAAAGATAATATACTTGATAAAAATATTTGAGCGAGTATCTCAATTAATCAACCAACAACTAAGAATGGAATAAGCTGGCTTTAGGTCAGTAAAGAGCCCTACAGATCATATAAACACTATATCCGTATCATCATCGAACAGTCAAACGGATAGACTTCGAACGTGAATTTGATTCAATTAGTCGAAAGTCAATCGAGGCACTTTGCAAAATAGTCATATCCAAGAAAATAATTGAACTTACCAAAGAGATGTATCAGGATTGAGGAAACAAAGTTCGATACAAAGAAAAAAAATGTGAACAATTCTACAACTCGCGAGTAATTAGGTAAGGTTGTGTATTATCTCCGCACATATTCTCAATAACGCGAAATTGGACGACTAACGCGACTCAAAAATCTAGACTACTCAGAAGGCATTTGCCTACTAACCAACCAACATGCAGCAGAAAGTACAAAGCTATCAACCCACGCCAAATTATCAGACTAAACAGGAACAATAGTACACCAATCATCATCAACAATATGTCAATATAGATTGAGCAATTCGTAAAGTTCGTTTGTATTGCAGCAAAAACAAAAAGCACGAAAGAAGGCATCAATCAACGGACCGACAAAGTTAAAAAATACTTTTAACATGCTTCACAAAGTTTGCAGTACATTCATTTTGTCGACAAAATCGAATCTACGATTGTTCAAGGCGTGTGTGAAATCAGTTCTGCTATACGGGAGTTTCTATATGGAAACACACGCACAGAAGTTCGCACAAAAATTACAGGTTTTGCTTCTGGCCAGACAGAACTTAACAGACATTGAAACCGAAATCAGTAAGCATGAATATCATTGGAACTGATACCACAAGGAAAGAGTAAAGTCGGATGTCAACAATGATCTGGAAGAGAACGGTTCTACTCGAAGTGAAAAAAACCTTCAATATAAACATATAGTCCAGTCTATAGTGGATGCCCTATGATTGGAGATAAAGGATAACCAAATACAAACCGAAGGTATAAAATCACACCCATCCTAAATTCAATGTGGATAACAAAGCTTTCAAAAAAAGTTTTTCGATATATTTTGAAAAAAAAAATTCAATCTCGTTCTTTTTATATAACATATATAGGAAAGTATTATCACGTGCGAGCATTTTGGAATGCCAAGTAGGGATACGTATGTATTTATATAAACGAAATTCAATTAATATTCTTAGCGTGGCCACACAAAAAATATTTTTAATTAATGATGAATGAAATTAATCTCGTGTGCGTCATAAGTTATATAGGAATAAGATAAGTCAAGGACTACGAAACACTAAGTTACATAACCAAACAACTATATCATGTTACACACATAACCGAAAAAAGTCAATTACAAGAGACACAAATTCGACATCAATCCTAAATATTATTTTGTGTGTTTGGCAATTGATTTTATTTTTTTTTTGATTGTTCATTTCGATAATGGTTAAGAATTGTAATTTAATATGACTTAATGACAAATTGATTCGTTCGTGTCTTCACCATACTTTTATATATCTATAAATATTAAGAAATTATAATTTTCACCTGCACACAAACAGTTATCATTGTTTTTATGGTGCAAATGAAACATTATTATGGATTAGTTTTTCCACTTGAATGAAAATCATTATGATTAATTTCGATATTGCTTGTGTTGAGTGGGGAATTTTGATGATTTATTAAGCAATATACATAGATTAATTATTAATAAGCATTGGATGTACTAAAATAAATTTAAATCCACCCATCTTATGCTTCGATCCAATCAGACGAAGATCTCTTTATTACATATCCATTTACCTATGGATCCAATTTGTAATACAGATACAGAATAATCTTGTATTCAAAAATTCAAACCTCTAATTCAAACTTCGAGGAACTTGCAACCCTATCGGCTTTTTCTCCATGTAGCGGATATGAGATAATACTCGCTGTCTAACACCAAAAGAAGGGCAACAAGACTCATCCAGCAATGAGTAAAACAAACTGTAGTAAAACCTCAGATGGTATACCATTATCTATGGGGGGTGATATAATATATTCTATAATACAACAAACAAAATTGATCACAGGAATATCCCTTTTCGAAAGACGTGCAGAACTGTATTATAAGTCGAAATGGTGACGTGAATTGATCGGCAAAGAGCTGTGATTTGACACCTTTGGAGTTTTGTACCACGAACGACAAGTGTTAAACGGACAATCCACAAACAATTGAGCAATTTGAAAGCCAACATTGAAGCAACCATTGCCGCACACAATTAACACTATGCTCAGAAATTGGACAGATCGAATAGAGTATGCCAAGGCCAGCCGCGGCTGCCATTTGAATGAAATCCTTTCCAATAAATAACCAGGAGGGTAAATATTTTTAAATATGAACTTCTTACGGGAAGACCCTTTACTTTACAGTACCCCATTCTGTTAATCGAATGTTTAAGAACATTTTATAGATTGTATAGCTCCCGACAAAAACAATCCAACGACGTCAAATCTGAGTTGCGTGAGTTATTCGACCTCCAAAGACAATGTGCAAAAAACCAATTGTTTCGTCTGCTGAGTGGCGGGTGAGTTCGTTTCTTGAATTCTGAGTAGCAAAAACTGATTTATCAGGGCTCGATAACGCTTCCCATTGGCTGTAAGGGCTGATACTTGGCTAATTGTCGGTAAAATAATAGACCGATGGTCCATAATCTACAAAAACAGCCACAAACAGTGTTCGAGAGTGTGAAAGTGATCTTCATTGGAAAATATGATATTTCAGTAAAAATATTCATTTTGTTTCAAGCTTAAATATTTAATATTTCCCAATTTTGCTCAAGCGTATAAAGCGACCCATATCTTAAATTTCAAACAATAAATCAATTTTCTCACATATAGCACGAATGAAGTAAGTGTTGCCACAGATGAAATAACAGGTAGTTGAAATACAAACGCTAAATGGACCAACAATTACAAGCGCAAATTTGATCCTCAATGAGATGTAGAGCGACTTTAATGCGAACATAATTGTTAATTGGTACACCCAGCTCACAACTATGTTTTTCAAAAAAAAAGATAGATAAAGCTCATTTATTCATTATTGAAAATTAATTGATTTAATACTAAAAAAATGTGAACATCATACGTTTTTAAAAAACCATCACAAACACGTAAATGCAGAAAAGAATAATCGAAGTGTAAACTCTCATCTCTGAATAGAACAGAAGGATGACAAGAACAACTAAAATAAGGAAGTCACCATATCCACCTCCAATAGATATTGAAGGTATACTATCAAGAGCTTTTGATATATTAGCAACTTGGAAACTAACAGATTGGAAACTAACAGTATCCACCTCCAATAGATATTGAAGGTATACTATCAAGAGCTTTTGATAAATTAGGAACTTGGAAACTAACAGATTGCTTCCAAATAAAGCTGCTAAGGCGAGGTCATTAAAATGTTAGAAGTTCATTTTGTGAAACACATATGAAGAACAACAAACTAGTAATGGTGATCAATTTGCAGCATTTCGGCAAGGCAGATAGTATTATGAACTATTTGAAACAAAACGGATTTATAATAGAATTATTGTGGCAGTTATTTGTGGAAAAAAGAAAATACTACTCAATCTATTAATGATAACAAATAACATTCAACAGATTACAAAGGATGCATGGTAGTAGCCTAGGTTAGGTTAGATTAGGTTGTTGTGGCTGCTATCGCACATCTAGACCGGTGATTGGTCCGTTGTGATACCACTCTATGTACGGCTATAGGTCCGAGTTATCAACCATCTGCGCATTGCATAGCTCCATGTCAGCCTATATAGTACTGACATGGAAGATGGGTCGGCCCATGGATTCTAAACACGACAGGGGAATGTTCTTAACATGACAGAAAATTAAGCAAGAAAATCTGTGATGTGAATATTTATTTTATCAAGGAAAGTATTTTAGTTATTTCAAAGGTTAGAAATTTCCTATAGTGTGACTTCGTAGTCTTCAAAGCTCTAAATTTCAAAGAGTATTTTGCCTACAAATTAGAGGACAAGAGTTTTCGGAGGAACCAAGCTAACTGTTGTAAGCAAAAGGGCATTTTTCTCAATGTCCTGAACTGACCTATAGTATATAGCTTCAGTGGAAGGAGCAGAGGAAGAAATAATTGCATCGATTAATTCCAACATAATTGATGCTCACACATGCACGATCTAATACACATACACATATGTACAGTACATGTTTCATCTAAGCCCACAGAATCTGCACATAATAGAGGGATAAAATGTTATTAGATTTCTTGAAATATTAGAATTTATTGTTCTGGTATCACAATAAAATCGAAATATTGAAAATAAAGAAAACGAAATAAAACTTTTTTTAGTATCCCTCATAGTAAGCTCTCATTCACGTTTGTAATAAAAAAATATTGAAACTAAATTTAAAATCGAAATAAATTCGATATTGGAAATATTTATGGAATACGATTATTATCATAAAATAATTTTTTTTTTTTGAAATTATATTCACGGTGACATTCGTTCATGCCCCACTTTGGGAATAAATAATTTTCAAAATGATTAGGGTTTTAATTTTATATCCAACAGGTAAAATCATTTTGTTTGTTTGTTTCTGTATCTGCTATCTGTTTTGGGTTGAAGCAGTCCCAACTAGTTTCCCTTTTAACGTCCTACGGTATGCAGAACCAAAATCTAGGATGTACTGCAGTAGTAATTTATATAAATCATCTGCACTTTGCACTCCTACACACTTACCTATCGTACATGGTAGATAAATCGGCCTATGAATTCTGCAAACAAGTGGTTGTATAAATAGCTTCATTCCCATCACCGATCGTAGATTCAAGTACTTTAAAAGGTAAACCTCTTTCTTAAGACCTATTAAGAGTTTGTTAAAACTCCTTACACCATTCTATAACTAATAATTGTATCCATTCATTTAATTGTTTTGAAAAATATATTCATATATTATATGAAGCACATAAAGCTCATCTGTCTTCGACTCATTTAACATTTCTTAATAATCGTCACAATTTTACAAAATTATGGTTCATTTTAAGTGCGAATTTATCAACGCAACAGCTTTAGGATGACAAGCGCTACACTATAATCAGGTCCTATACAAATTATGTCAAAACTTCTGTTTAAGAATGCAAAAAGTTTATACTCAAATAGTTTATTTATAATGACTAGCTTTTAGTTGTCAGTGAAAACGTTCGATCATACCATTAGCCTGTGGATAATAGATATGACACGATAGAATTCGTGAGCGCCTAGCCAATAGTTGGAAAAAGAATTACAACTCTATTGGGCTCCCTGCCCAATATATGAATATATTCGAATCTTGTGACTGGAATAGAACAACTGCATCGAAACTACGTTTGCTCTCTGATCTGGACATAATGACCAATCTCAATAATACAATTTAGGTTCTGAAAACAGCCTTATTGGGTATGAGTGGAGTTTATACTTCATCTCATTTTTCAAGATATTCTAAGTAATCAAATAAGGTTCAAACTTATTTTCCATGTGGACATGTAATAACATAAGATACTGATCTATCGCAACTGGAGTATCTCTATTAGCAAGACTATAACACTCCCTCGCCATTTTTTGCGAAAGAATTTGTGATTGGCTTCAAGAACGACTGGTTTAAAGTGATTAGGGACTCCTGAGCCATGTCTACAAAACACCAGATACATTTTGGTAAGCCTTAAAGATAACGTTGTATTACAGTGTAATGTATTTATTAAGTGCGGAGTATATTGATAGTAAGTTGACTTGGTCAATGGTTAATTATGTTTTTGACAATGGTCCCACTATCGATAAAATTTATTTTCTGTTATATCATTTAACGTTCCTGTTGGTACATCGGTTTGATCCAGTAATATGTTCCTAACAAATGTACAATGCAAATGCTTATATTTTTTCAGTTAGATTTTATAGATGTGACTCAATAATGTGTTTCAATAGGGTAAAGCGATACAGGTTAATGAAATCTTTTTCCTTATTCCCACCATCCTTTCAAGAAAGCACCAACCCCTCCCAAGGACTTTGTAAAGGTATGACATTTGGGACTCTTGTAGAACAGAATTAACCCGCGACTGTAGAACAGGTTGACAAGAAATTTGTTAGTATATCACCAACTGTCTCAATAGATTGTTAGATCATTCAGGAATGGTGTACCACTTCAATAATGCCGTTTCAATAATAAACTCACGCGAAAGAATTAAAGTCGTTAATAAAAGAGAACGTGATATTTTTACTTCTATCACTTTAGAGTTTATCACTTTGGAGTGTCATAGAATAGAGCTATTGAGTTATAAACGTTTACGTAAAGTAATTCTATCGAGGTACCCAGATTGAAAAAAATAGCCATATCTTCAAAACCAGAAATAAACATTTGATATAACATTCATTTAAAAGCATAATGGGATTTCCAAAATGTATGTAACACACTTGTTTAAAAAAATCATGATATATCAATAATATTGGTCACATGTAATGGAGGTGATCAGGCCGGTTTTATCGACGTACCTAAATGCGCCCTGTTGATTACATTTTGTTACATCTTGCTCAACAAGATTCAACACTTTGGCACAAATTGGGCCTTTAAATTTATTTTTAATATTCCACCGACACTTATAACATGAAGGCCTTTGCTCCAAGGGAAACCAACTAAGTAGTTCGATGGTATTTATCGAAATTGAGTTGAAAGGCTAATTTTATTGGTTAGAGGCGGACTCTTGGCTAGCTAGCATAATTGACTTCTTGTTTATTATTAGAATCTATTCAATACAAAAACCCGATTATTTTAAATACCCAAAGTGGTTCAGTAACTTGATGAATAAGATAAGCGAGTAGTGATGCTTCCAGCCATTACCTGATTTAACGTCGCCACTCTACGTTTCGCCATCAACAAAAGTAGTTCTCTTCACTTGTCAGCAATAAATGTCAAGGCAATCTCAATTCAGTTAACTCGTGTATTTACATTTTAACTTTCAAGATTCTGAACTGCATCCGAAAATTCTTGATTGCATAGAGTCTACGGAACAATACAAGCAATACAATTAATTCACATTTTTGAGATTCGAGTTTTTTTTAGATCCGTGAATTGATCTCCCGAGATTCTGTATTAAAGCAATTGCAAGAAAATGGTACTGTATTTTGTTGATAAGCGATAGCCACAATATTGACTGAAGATTTGGTCTCACTACTAGTGCATAGTTCGAGTGGACTATAACATCTATCGTATATTTTTAATTTGATATTATCATTCGTGAAAACTGCGTGATGCGAAAGGCAATGTGCGACATCTTCTCTTGTAGTTCCTCTATATAATCTTACATGGACAAATGGTTCCCATAAAGTGGGATCTTAAGCCGTATTTCGATTATGTTTATTGTGATAATAGCGTAAGGTAGGCTCTAAAGAGCTATGCAATAAATTACAGCGATAAAGAAAAGAAGTTTGTAAAATTTTGTAAATGAAAACGTAAATCGGTGCGTAATCGGCTGCATCGCTATTTGGAGCTATAGGTTCAGTGACAGTAGTAGATGGGCTGTTGGAAAGTGACGAGAATTTATGATTAAATCGATACCCAAAGTTCGATTGGATTAAAATAATACCTATTTGTCATTTTTCAATGAAAAAACATTCTATGCATTCAATAATGTCTCAACAATTAAAATACTCGCATTTGGTTAATGCAACAATACGATGATAATTTAATACACGGAATACTTGCTATCCTGACGATGCTTTGGGGCGGATGAGATTGAAAATCCTTATAAAACTGCTAGAACAAGTCAAATCAAATAACACATCTTTGAGGGAAGTGAAAAAGGATTTGACTTTACTAATGGAATAATTTACACAAGAACTCTTCCTGGGTCCAAATTACCTTGCGTTCTATATCATAATCCGTTTTAAAAAGATACACATACAAGCTTTAAGATTCTAACTTTATCAGATTAATATTTTAACCATTCAACACACACATACACACATACATAGACGCACACACATTGAATCACAAATTTGGGTTACAATTGTGACATGATTATGTTATTAAAACCCAACATTAAGTTTGGCAACCTTTACCATATCTTCCATATCCAAGTTTTGCACAAACAAAAGAAAATCGTTTTATGAAGCTTTCTAACGTTTAACATATTTTTTCCTTTTGTTTTAATTAAAAATCCAATCTGGAGATTAAATTTTTATCAGATTATGATTATGTCAACAGATCTGATTTTAATTGTTGCTTTTTTTGTGGCCTATATAAATATACTTATATGTACGCGTGTTCGAACTGCACCAATCAACTAATTTTGGCACAATTTGTAGGAAAAAGCTTTAGAAGATCAAACTTTTAAAGTATATCATCTTATCAAATTTGTAACAGTTATAAATATTGTTATTGTTGTTTTCATAGTCGAAATCTTGTAATCAGTTAGATAACAAACTATATTACTTACATAGTGTTGTATATAGGTTTTAGGAGACATAAATCTTTGGCAATATAAAACGAGATGATAGTAAAAAAGTTTTATAATTTTGGTACACAACGAACAATGCTGGTAATATAGATTGTTTTCTTTGTGAGGGTGGTTGAATAAGAAATTCCATAAACTTGGTTAACAAAAAATATTGATTTTCGATATAATATGTACTCATCATCTGAACCAAATAAAAGTATTTTGTGAAAATGTTTGAGTCATGTTGGTGATGGTACACATTTTAATTACTAAATCGATTCAAATTTAGAAAAGTAGACTATAGCCTGTCCCATTAATAAAATCTATTTTTGAACCCTTTCTTATGTTTCTGAATCTTGTTCGCTGACAACCGAAAACCAACCGATAAAAGAGAATAAATCGCTTAAAGCTTATAAATAAATAATTTTAAACGGCCCTATCCGAGTCTCAACTGATAACTTACAAACCACCAATACGTATATTGGTGTACATTGAAGGTGATCAGGTCAACCCAACCAATGCTTTTACACACAATCGCTTTTTAGGTCATCAGAAGCTGATTTGGTCAACGACGCGAATCAAACATGAAACACAGAGTGATGAGTAAAAGTCTTAACTATTACGCTACAAACGGCGACAATACGCTTTAATTGTAAAAATTCAAGACGTTCACATAGACTGTAGCACCGTGTTATTGGAAGACTGTGAATTGTTACTTCTAAATTCGTTAGCTGGTTTTCAGTTTAAGGCAACTATTAACCTTTACTTGAAGAATCGCGCGTTGGGTGCAGGAGCTCTGACAGTTACAAGGAGCTAGGTCAGCCTAAAAGTCCGCCCTGAATCCAAATAAAACTAAACGTAAACAAAATGTCTGCCTTCTTCAATGGCCTTCTCAAAGCACAGATATTTCCAGGAAGTTCGTCACATGCTGAAACACAGCTAAATATCACTAGGGTGGGTGAATGCGGACATCCACAAATACAGCATGCAACCAGTCAGGTTCGTTTCATGCCGCAACAAGCCTACACAAAAATCACTAAGCGAAATTAGGCACCACAATGAAATTCACTTGCGGAGGAGTAACGTGCCGTTCAGTAAGTGCCAAATAAACCATTAACGCCACAATCAAATAAATCTAAAAATTTCGAGTTTAAGTTCTTGTAATTCGCTAGCAGTGTTGCGATTAGACTAAACACAATATATTCAAATTGCACAGTACGAAAATCAAGTAGCATAGCATATGGCTGATGAGATGGATTTGATATTTTCTATCACACAGTCATTCAATGACGTCATCATTAGATCGAAACTGGCCTAGCGAATTACAACTTTTATAGCACGCACTACTTCGAATAATAATTCACAAAGTCTTCCAACAACGCAATGCTACAAGACAAAGGAACAATATCAACAAGTCTTGCTGCATTTCGGTATAGAGTCATAACCTCGTTTTTTGATAGGTTGAGCATAGTAACAATGCACTTTATCTACACTGTTAGCAACAAGATTCGATACGCCATTCACAACGCAAAATTAAAACAAAACCAACTTATTGACAAATTGCCAAACCTCAAGATTAAAGTCAAGTATTCTCAAAACCTATATAAGTAGCAATCACTGACAAATTCTAATAAATTTGGCCCTTGCAGTGATTAATAAATTACAGATATACAATGTTCTAACACTGACGGACCAAACTAAGGCGCGGTGGATAAAGCTTCAGCAGGTGGGAGGTAGATATCAGATGCGAGTCTTGATAGAGACTGAGAGCAGAAAACGAATTTTCTATTATAAAACTGAAGTGCTGAACTCTTGGGCCTACCATAGCCACCATGGGTGCTCCATGTCTGTACTATATATAGGCTGTCATGGAGTATTACAATATACAGATGGGCTACAAAAATTGTATCTTCCAAAAATAATATAATGAATACCACACCACCACTTTCACTTCCAGCCATTACTTATTAACAAATATATCGTTTCTTGCCATGTGAAAGTATTAATTCTGTTGAGAAACAAGAACCATTTTAGAAAGAAATTTCACTTCACTAAGTATCAAAGAAACGATGTTGGCCGACAACTTGGCCCAGGTGGGTGCATTTCCAAAAAGCAGCTGAGATATTGTTATTTCTTAAGAGAGATTACGGTAATGATCTACATAAACAGTAAACCAGCAAGATCCCACTTTTTCTTAAATTATTGAGGGTTTTTCTGGGTCTTCTTATTGGACACTATTTTGTTAAAACTCAAGCACGGGACAATAAAACGAAACTGTTAAGCACATCCATTATGATATGCATATTCTCTTCACAGACGGATCGCGATTCATATTTGAGAACCAACTAACGACCTTCAAAATATCTGATCATGGCCTTCATTTGGAAAACAAACAGTTTTTGAGACTGAATGTTCATTTGACAGTGAAATGACAGTGAAAACAGTTAGGTTGCCTATATTATGGTCAGAAGGAAGTTTCTTAAATACAAATAAAGTCATGAAAGTTCAAATTGACTCGTTTTTAAAAATTATTATATAACCTTGTATCTCTCGACCTTCAGACTCATCAGACGGTTCGGGCCACTCACAAACAACGTTCAAATAAGTATGAAACATAATACCGATTCATTTTACGGATATCCTATAGAAAATATTTTAATCATCGGTGGTTATCAACCAAACAGAAAAACATCAGAGAATGCACAACATTGTCAATGACAACCAAAATAGGAAAGAGACCATACCTTGGAGGTCGTGTAGTTTATTAAAGAGAATCCAGCAAAATATTCGTGTTGGTTTGTGCCAATCAATTATCCTTTAACCACAGACTTGGAAATACAAGATATTATCACGGAGGGGCAAAAAATCCTACTGCAGAATTGTCAATATAGTTATGTACCAGACAGGCTTTTAAAGAAAGCATCCAGGAGCATCATGTTGTGAAAGCATGGTTTTTGATTAATTTGAATGAGGCATCTATACAGTTTACATCGCAACCCGTCTTTTAAATCGATGATTCAATCATTTGAAGCTAATTCTACTACGAACTGTAAAAAGTACACCACTTCCTCTCAGAGACGTACATACTTATCGTATAGCGATTTCGCTAGAAGATGGATCATGTAAAAAACATCGAGACGAATTGTCAATATGGTCAACCAAGTCTCTGCCAAAAGTATGATTTCGTTCTTTACTACCAAATACAAATTCTATTAAATTGAGCTAATTTTAATGTGCTTTGTCAAATTTGTTACCGAACACACACTAAAATGAGATTCAACAGTGTGGTATATAATTTACCATTGAGTATAATCATTGGTATAGTGTTATGTCTATTAACAGATATTCAACACTCCGGCGACAGTCTTTCGAGGAGCATTTTGGTTATTTCATAATGATCGTGATATTTTAACCGATTAGAAGGCGCAGTAGTGGCAGTTTGAGCGGGAGGTACCGGGTATTAATCCCATTAGAGGCAATAGAAATTTGTACCATCTGATAACGATCGGCGGTGTCAATGAACACATCTGTGGCCACCTGTTGGAGTTTAGAACTCATGGGCCGATCCATCTTCCATGTTTGTACTATATGCTGGCATGGAGCTATGCAATGTGCAAATGGTTTTATGTAAATCGGACCTATAGCCTCACATCGAATTGATGTTACAAAGGGCCAGTTGGTTGACGCTGGCCAAATTATAACGGGTCGGAAAAATGTGCAAGAAAAATACTTAAGATCTTTTGTTGCTATGGTTTTGCTTTGGCGAATGATGTTGCTCAATGACCATTCAATGATTAAATGCTATTCAACTGACAAAAACTTCATTAAAAATAGTCGATTCTCAATATATTACTCCAAATTGTTTTGGTTAGATAAGATTGGTGTTACTACACTGACTTTATGCTAATCCTGCTTGGATTAGTTTCTTTACTATAAAAAATGCGCTGTGTTGCAATCTGTGTCTCTAAACTTCAACAAAAGCTCATGATAGTTTTGTTACAACAGACCAACATATTTTTGTGAAAGTTTATACCGACAGCTACCCAAACCAAACCTACCTACCAGTTCTGACCGTAGTAGTCTGATATTTATATCCATAATTTGACTGACTACATTATCTCGCTAGAATTGTAAGAGCAACAAAACGACGTATTACATAATATTTCGTCCCGTCCTAATTTCTAAACATCTGGTAAAATTTCAACCATTATACGCAAGCCAAAACAAAGCTTGACAATATTATGGACTTTCTTCACCATCGATTAAAATGATTTTCGTTGTTTTCGTACAAGCACAACGATGTCGAACGTTTAAAACGCTCAAATGAAGTCACTACACCTAAAATGGTTGACAAAATCTATGATACGATATTGCATGACCGCAGAGTCAAAGTGTGCGAGATATAAGTCATCTCAGATGAACTTGTGTGCCATATATTACACAACATAAAGTGAACTGTGGATGAAACATGAGTCCATCACTATACATCGGAGACTAAAAAACAATCTTAACAGTGGATTTCTACTGGCGAATCTGCGACGAAGAAGGCTAGGACGATTTTATTGGCCAACAAGGTCATAGTGACAGTTTTTTGGGATCATTGATCACATCGATTACCTTCAAAAGGGGAGAACAGTCAACCGAGAATATTACTGCAACTTATTGGGCCGTTTCAACGACGTTTTGAACGACGTTAAAACGAACGCATTTGGCGAAGAAAAAACTTCTCTTTTACATCAAGACATGCACGGGTGTATGTACGTATGCAGCTGCCATGGCCATAATGTATAAATTACGCTTTGAATTGCTTACACATTCGCATTATTTCCCAGACTTAGCCTTCTGCGATTTTTTACTGCTTTTGAGTATATACTTGAAGAAATGGCATGGCGGAAAGAGATTCGGTTATAATGGGGAGATCTATGCAACTAGTTTATTTTGAAGGGCTCGAAAAATTGGAAAAACGTTGGACTAAGTTTATCGAACTAATGATTTTTTTTTGGCCAAAAATATTTTTCCTTGTTTCATTTTTACCAAATTTCCCACTCCACCATATCGTAACAATTATTGCCTTCATTTACACAAAATCTCGATGTTGATACCATCGAGAATATATGTCATTCAATCCTCTTATATTTATGAAGCAAACGAAACTACGAACAATATATATTTTTAGCAAAATGCCATAGTGAAACAAGACCAATCAAACCTTTTTGTTTTATTTCCAACCCAACCGGGATTACTTCCATCAATTTATGACAGCGATAAAAATCGTGATGTGCAATATAACATCTAGACTCAGTTAAGTAAAATCTTTAAAATTAGATTAAAAATGAAATTAAATTTGAGCACCAAAATTTTGTAGATTGTACAGGGTGTTAGAACGTCAATCAACCATTTTCGTTGGTATTTATCCCATGAAGGAGGACCCAAAATTCACCCATCAATCTTAGAGAAAAAGAGAACAAGTGATACTTAATTGTATCACGTTTCTATGAGCGCAATAATTCCTTAGATTACATAATCGATCCACTGTGTTCGTACACAACGAGAGCCAGCAACATTGTCGTCATAAAAC
This sequence comes from Tipula lateralis, assembly GCA_963932295.1. Lineage (NCBI taxonomy): Eukaryota > Metazoa > Arthropoda > Insecta > Diptera > Tipulidae > Tipula > Tipula lateralis. Next base: position 157,981,902 of record OZ010738.1, read on the forward strand.
TAAACCAAAAGTGTATAGCTGCATGGAACCAAAATACTTTCCACACATAATCTTACATCAAATGGTGTTATTCGCTTGATTGAGTCTATATTACATTTATGTAACCTGGAAGCTTATTGTTATTTTGATTTTAAAATGAAACGCGAGAACAAGCATAATAAATTTTAGAGCTTTCGTGTATATAGTTTGTATGTCTGTATGTATATATGATTGCGCTTCGAATATTTTCCCAAATATCGCGTTCGAGATACTGAACAAACGATATGAAAAATTAATGCTATCGCACACGATGTTATTTTTCGAATTTATATCTGCAAAATGGAATGAAGGCGTGCAGCATGCGGATGATTTCGAAGGGATTATGTAATCAATTATCAAAACCATTTTAGCGCCTTGTTTGGTTAAGGTTTGTTTACATTTTTGTATAATATAAGGTACAGGCACTATAAATCTTACAAAAATTTACTTAGTAAATAATAATTTTCTTCTGACTTCTTAGTATATATATATATATATATATATATTCGTACATACCTGGGTATAAGGTTATGGTTTGTGATAATATTTTTCACGTGTATGAAATTATAATAAATGAAACTGTTTTGCATTTTCTTATGGTTAACAACCAGTGGCGAGGAAAATCTATAAGGTAACGTATTTATACTGTAGTTCAAGTAGAACTTACATGTACGTACTTCAAGTATTACTGATACGATTTTTGCTCAGATCGCTCTCCACGCCGTAAAGCTAACGTAACCGACTGTGACCTCTTAGTCTAACCGATCAGAGCATGACCGAGCGAGCGTACTCGCTGTTCTTTGATTTCATGCACGATACCAGGCATTCGCATTAAACTCCTGATCTTTTGATTTAAAAGAACTCGGTTTATATGCCATAAACATAGCGTTTTGCGCCATATATGCGCGTCAGGTTCAACTCTCACATCCATTCGTATTTGCGAAATTTTTGATTTCAGAAGTGGACGTAGAGGATATAAAGCCCGATTGCCAGCGGCAAGGCAAACCTTGATATCCTCTCCCATACTATTACCATGCGTAATGGCGATCTACTTCAATCTCATCACTGTTTCAAACGTGTGGTCGCCACTATTGATATTAATTGCGTTTTGGTCTCGAAAACACGAGATCAGATATATTTGTTTAGGACTCGTTGATGTTGAGACCAACAGAAGCTGAATACAGTTCTACTAGGTCAAATATTTCTTTCACTCCGTTGTCATTTAATCCAAAAAGTTAATTGGCTTGTCGGAATAAGATATCTTGAGGTGTTGGACTCTTAATTGTCGAACACCGGAATTAATTGCAAAAGATCTCGATAGAATATTCTCAACTTTGATACAGCATTGTGACTGCGTTACTGTCATTCTACACAGGTGTACGTATTTGTTTGGTATTCCTAAATATTAGATCGCATACGAAAGCCATTCTATATTGGTGTGATCCAATGAGAAATCCAACTCCAAGATGTCCGAGAACATCTCTACTGTGTACCAATGTATAGCCTTGGGACACAGGGTCTCTCATTTTAGGCCATTGAGTTTCTTGGAAATCTAAGAGTTCTAGTCGATACTCTTTTATACATGTGATAAGGCCGTCAAACGCGTTAGATTTTCTAAGTGACTACACGTTCCACGTGCTTATCTTTAATCTCATGTCCGGGTACTTAAGTGGGGGCTCGTTGTTGTTTTGGCGGTATCAGATTTTGTTGACTTGTTGGCCATTTGAATTTTTTACGGATACGGATTATCAGCCCAGCGATCCAACTAAATTTAGCCGCCTCCTACGAAGAACTTTGGATATTGTGATGATATTCTATGGGTCTTATGTTTTGCTCGAAATATTGACGAAACATAGATGTCGCCATCCACAGGGCTAATACATGCATGCTTATACTAGTAATCGATCTGTACCTGGATGAAATTCGATAATGTTATCTGATTTCTATTTGAATGGGGTCAATTTTTGGTCTTTGTACCAACTACCAACACTGACCTCGTAGATTATGTATTAAATAAGAACATCTCTAAGGAAGTTCAGAACCAAACCTCCTCATGTAGACGGTTCTATTTTATATATCCAGAAACTGAACGAAGTCTTTTGACTCTAGTTTCAAACTCTTGAAATTTGAAATTCAGAATGTGGCCGAAACCCGGTACACCAGCGAAAAAAATATATTTTTTGGTCAAATATCAACAAGATACTGAAAACATTTTTTTGTGACGGTACCCTTATCATCCATAATCACCCATATCACACACAATCGCTACAATATGCAACCTAGAGAATCTGGTTAACAATATTTTACGGCTTAGTCTGTTCTACGCCCCAACAGCTTCGGCTTATTAATATTTTCCGAACCCATTCTTCTAGCATGTTTTGTTAATATACCTATGGCCGTTTTTATAAGTCTCCTGTTACCTTAAGTAAAGTATAGGCCACACTCAGTTGTACTCTCCCTAGCTTCAAAATACAGTTTCCAAGAATGTCCAATTGACCAGATACTTAAATTATATGAAAGCTGAACTCCTCCATCCCGTTAACATATAAGTGGCAACCCAATGCCATTTTTGAGGTTAGGGAAAATAATTTCTACAATTTGACTCTTGCTTGACTTTCCACATAAATTGCGTTATCGACATTAGATACATCTCATCATGCTTCAACTAGTTGCTTATACCACCTCATAGAGGTTTTTTGATACTTATCGATTTTTATTTTTTACAAAGGTGTAAGGCGTGAATATCCTAAAAACTATTACACATTTTGGACATATTTCATATTATAGGTATCGGATAAAGTCTTAGAGAGGAAAATTAAATTAAGAGCAGTAAAATTTGGCGTACTTAACTATAAACGCTAGAGGGTTCTATTGTCCTACCTTTCTCCAAAGAAGAATCGAAGGCTTAGGCTAAATTTACGTAGACCATCGACACCATGCCAGCCTAATCTGTAAGATGGGTCTGTTCATTGACAAAAATTGGTTTTGTTCGGATTGCATAACGTGAATAATCTGCTGGTTAGAAAACTCTCTGTATCCAACATTTCTATTCGGTAACATTCATAATGTATATGTACATAGCTGGTTGGTTTATCAATTTTAAATGTTAATGTAAATATTAAAGAATAAAATTCATTTTTCCACACAAAATCTCCGTTTTTTCTCAGTATTAAATTTGTATGGTTGAAGCACACCGTCACACATACAAACACACATGCCAAGCCATGGGTTGTTTCTTACATGGTTTTATACAAAAAAAATGTGTGTTTATACAACCTCACTTAAAATAAATAACACATTTCCAGCTACCTATACGACAATTTTCGAATGCCGTCCATTGTTATGTACCAAAATGCGCTATAATTATCTAATCTAAATCTTTATACTATATAAAGACAACAGAAAATACCTAAACATTTCTAATATATAAAAAGGATATGCCTCTAGCTAAGTAGGTCAACCAAGAAGACGAAAATCTTTACACAGCACACACCAACATATGGAAATTGTAAATTTTCACGATTTTCCCTGCTCATATCTCTTCATTGTTCATATCTCTGTGGATTGGAAAAGTTAAATAGAAATTTAAATTGATCTTTGGAGGAATACTAATGTGGGTAAATTTAGTTGAGTTATTTTTAAAGAAAACCTCAAAATAATATGGAAACGATGAGAAAACACCAACAGATATGTTTCAGGAAATAAATGAAAAACTTTTAGTGAATTAGCTGTCGGATTTTTGTCAGTTTTTTGTATACGTACACATGTACATCTTCAGTAAATTAATTTTATTGTGACTGATAGAAAACGAAGTTGAGTTTTGAGAAGTCAGAACTAGTTAATAATTTTCAATTCTTTGACAAGGAAAAGGAAAACTGGAATGAAAAATCTATTTCTGGGTCGTTTCGATCTAGACTCAGTTGTATGATGGACTTGTTATAGTAAAGCACCAAAAGATGCCTATAAAGAAGGCATATCTGCGTTAGATTATTTTTGTGTATACACAAAAGACTTTAAACTCATCGCCATTGTAAGGCTATGTTAGAAGCATCAATCATAATCATTCGGTAAGACTCACATAGTAATCAGATGGTGTAAAATCCCTTTGGCAGCCAGTCTCTATCAGGATTTGAACCCGGTACCTCCCGCTCCAATGCAGCAGCTTTAACCACTGATCCAGTTGATCGGTCACATCCTATATCTTGACATGGCAATGAGTCTGATAAATAAAACAACCAGATCATTGGGTTGGACTCATTTGCAGAATTTAAACGTGCTACGCTTGTACTATTCACATTTTGAACAACATCGTTCAGGATGACCAAAAGAAGCGATAACCTCAGAAATAATCGAAAAAATCTATGATATTGTTTTGAAAGAATACTAGAGTGAAAGTGTGAGATGTTGGCCGTCTCTGAAACATTGATTCGCTACGACACTCTTAAAACAAAATAACAGTCGAAACAATGGATTGAACGGACAAGGCAAAAATGGTTGCATTGGCTGGAAAGGATATGACTATACTAATTTTTGGCGAGCATATACAAGGTGCCATACTTAAGACACAAAAATCATTCATCATTAAATTATTTTCCGGCCTTACTTGACAATTTGAACGTTTAAATACATAAAAAACGGCCACATTTGGCAAAAACGACAAACATTTTGCTTCATCATCACCAAGATATTGGATGAATTATAATAAGAATTACTTCTTCCACTATATACTAGATTCTATTCCATGCATTAACTAGATCTAGCCTATATGATTACTACCTGTTACCAAATTTGAAAAAAATAGCTTGATTGAAACAGATTCACGTCAAAGGACGGAGTTGAATGAGAATACTTATTTAGGAGGACTTGAAATTCGAATCGAAATTGAAGAAATTGGGTTTTCATGTCCACTTCAGTTCTCGTATAAAGAGATAACAGTATTCATTAAAACCATTGATGGTGATGGTATAAATTTAAATTGTATGTTTGATGATACGAAGAACTGTTGATACTAACAATTGTTGTTTGAAACCTTAAGTTTGAAATTGAATGAGATGCTTCAACTCGGGTTTGCTGAGTACAAAAGCCCTTTGGTTCTATGAAATAATGAAGAGATCAATCTCTTTCTGGAATATCTCTTGCGGTCTCCTCTAATTATTCCGCTATAAGGTTTCACTCAAATGGATATTAACGCCACATCAACACGAGCAAGGCTATCTACAGCCTCATTTCACTCAATTCTAGCTACGGCGACACGCGCACATTCATGGTTATCAGTTGCTTTGTTTAGTTAAGATAGTCAGATATAAAGATAGATGAATAGGTGTTTGATCTGAGTGATATAAGAGCTACTTGGTTGTTCGTTAAAGTATAGATTATTGCACTATTAATGCTATCACACATATCTCAACCACGAGCATTTGTGCTTAAAAAACGATAGAATAACATGCAATAGAGGCCAGTTCCAATGAAGTTACTCGTTGGTTCCGCTCAAGCCGGCCAGAAAATACTACATAGAACGGCTTATAGAATTCAATTATGGCTGGCATATCGTCGAAAGTGAGTCTTGAAATTCAACCAGGATTCAACCTGATTGAATGGTTTCAATTTTCATTCAGACTGCTTTTTCAATACGGTCAAGACTACATTATTTTTGATATGCAAAAGTGTATCCATACTTGCGTGCAATCGGATATGTTTGCATTAATCTGGTGATTCTAATACAAGTGATGCGCTCTATTTTATGGAAATTTGCTCAATTATCACCTCAGCCGTTGGCCACCATATCATGGAGGCAAAAGGATAATGGTTAAATATGATTATCATTGGTTTCAATCTCCGAATAGTACTTTTTATGGCCTTTATAAGCATGTTTGGCTTATTATAAACAAGATCTATAGTAACGCCAACGATGCTCTGACATCCAAGTCACATTTTGATCTAGAATGCTTCTTATAGATTTTTGACCTTTTGGAAAATTTAACTATTGTGCCATTCAAAACATGAGTTACATTGCATAGGCACTGTTTAACTACGGTGAACGTTAATAAGTATGTTGTTAAAATTGATAAGGTTTCATCAAATTTCCCTCAATAGTTATAACCACATCATCTGTACAGTTTAAGGCATCAAATTCATATTTGCTTTGATTGCATTGATGGCATCCCAAATAAATCCAGCACTTGAGAATGGAACAAATTCGATTTGCCACGGTGCGTAACATTTTTCCTCTACTGGGTAGTTATTGAGATCTCCCTAAATGTCAATAAAGGTGTAGAAAGCGTTTTATTTTTCAGCACTTCATCTAGAAACGAGTCTGCTTTATGTATTCACGATGGATTGTTAAACGAACTGATACTTATGTATTGGAATCATAAAGAAAACCTTAGGACTAATTGGTCTTTATGTCTTGGGTTGGGCATCTGCACAGCATCATCATGTAGTTCGCTAATACTTTACTCCGAAATGAGCTCTTAAAATCACTTGGCTCGTAGAGTTAGGGCCTATAATTTGAACCGGTCTGAGCATCATTTAATAATATAAACCTTTTGGAGCTTATTTTTGAACGAACCTACTGTTATATACTATACCGTCATGCCCATATGTTTAAAGTAGAAAGATAAAATTTAGAATATCTTAAAACTCAAACATTCGAACAAAAAATTATACCAAAACGTCTGCTTCTATAATCTTGATAAGTTTTCTTAATTAATTATATTGGTTTGCTCTTTCTCATTTGAATTTCCAATTAAGTTCCGCCAATATGTATACCTGCCGTAACCTATTTTATTAAATTTATACTCGGCGTTAATCCCACGAATAGAAACAAAATATTTATTTTGGGAAAAACCAATTAATTTTCCGGTGTGTACCTTTATTAAATTCTAAAACTTTATAATTTTCAACGAAACCGACAAAACAATGATCGAAAAGTTCATTTTTATCGAAATTTGCCGAGTCTTCGATACATCAATCAAATTAGGTACATATATGGTTAGTCAATGATACAAGTATGTATGTAAGACGAAAATGGATTTCCCATCAATCTTGGCCGAATATATACATGTATATGTAGTATACTTATGTGTGTGTTCAATATTGATAAAAGTATACAAATCGAATCATTATATTTGAATATTTTCGAAAAATGAACCTCCACTCTCCTCCCATGCAATTTATAAATTTTCTATTTGCTGCATAAAACAACAACGCTTCAGTCAATATTGAGCTAACCCATCTCTTTTCGAAGAATTAAAAGAATTTGTTTTGCCCAACGCGATGCGAATACAGAAACGAAGATGTAAACAAAATATTCATTTATGATGAAAGCTTATAACAGGTAAAATATTATATTTGCACAAACTGATTATAAGCTTTTCGTCGCTATATACTAATCAAGACGACGGTAAGGTTGTGATTGAATGTTGAAAAAAAAATGTAAACAAAGGTGTAAGGACTTTGGACAGATAAGTTAATAATATTGTAATCAATTGAATAATAAATCCGTTGAAACTTTGGAACCACAAAAAAGAGTTACACGGGAGTCGATGACATGGGAGATCACGAAATACTTAATGAGATATGATCGGATTCCTCTACAAAATTGGTCTCGACTTCGGAGATTGCTCGCTTGTCGTTTGGGAACAATAAAACTTGCAGGGCTCTAAAACTGCAGAATCGGTGGATCAGGTAAAATCCGTAGGGTATAGCCTTATTACGCTAGATATATAGTTGTGTTGTAGCCATCAAGACACTAATCTCGCTGATTAGCCTTCTCAAACAATTCAACTGAGAAATGTACGATGTTAGCAATCTTTCTAATATTTATACGCTGGTCTGAAAAAACCACAACTTCAAGGACCAATTTATGACCATTATTTAAAGGGACTTATCAAAGCTGCATAGTCTTTGTAAGTAGTACAACAATACCTCACACTTTTTCTTCAAACTTAATGTCTACTTGCAATCGCTATCGAAATAAAGTACTACCGAGAATTACTAACAAATACTTGATACTAGAATGAGTATTTTGTACGTTCATTGTATGCACGAACCTTTTCAAATAGCTGGTGAAATAGAATCATTCCAAACATCTGATTTTCATATTGAAATTCATATAAACCCTCTATTCAAATAGAATTCTATAAGCATCAATACTTTTGCATCCCATTCACTAACGAACATACTATATGATTACTATGTGGACATTGAATAGCTCCACACAATCTGTAAAGTAATGGCTAGACTCATGAAATTGTTAAGAATTGTTAAATAAGCTTAAAAAAAATAAAGAAGGCGGAAAATATTATAGAATTCAATACCACTAGGGCCCATGGTTCACACCCACACACACTTACAGATTAAAAACACCCATTCGAGATTGTTGCTTGGTCACCACCCCTGGAATCGAACCAGAGAACCGCGAATGATGATACTTTCTCTGCAACGGGAGCGACGACCTAAGCTTACTATCGATGAAGATGTATAAAAAGTTTGAAGAAGGAATAGTAAGAAGTATCGACAATGTGTCGTGTTACACTCACTTTCTGATGTTTTGTAAATGTATATATACTGCTTTTGTAGTAATTCTAGCATTAATGAGTAATTCTGGCAAATCGTACTTATCAGTTGACTGAATTGATTAGTAATTATCTCATTTATGGTTAAACAGGTTTTCGAAACTTGCTCGATTTAGTCAAACTCGTTTGTTTGTAAATTTTAATCTCTAGAGCATTAACAGGTTGATGCTGTGGTTATCAAGTAAATCGAGTACGCCTATATGTCAAAATTTACGTTGGCCAAGTTCAATAACCGGATTAATAAATCAGAAATCTTCATAAGATAAGATACTATGCGTCGTATAAGATCATTTAGGCATACGAACAGAGTGTGTTTCTAAATAATTATTGCAACCAAAAGGTATCGGAATTAATATATGAATAAATACTTAGCTAAGCAGCAGCTAAATACCTAGAAGCTCTTATATTAAGGGAGTGATTACGTTTCTACCGAATCTACGAATAAAGCGATAACTTTACCCAATCTTTACTGAACACATCTCAAGGCGCTCTGATATCAGTTTTATGAGTGAAAGTTGATTCAGTTTTTACTCAGTACAGTTTCTCACTTCACCATGCATAGATTAGCGTTACAGGGACGATTACCAAGTTTCTACAAATTCATTATACATATCTTCGTACCAATTTACGATCAACATATAGTTTGAAAAATTATGTATTTGAACCATTGATCAATTTAACTTCAAGCTCATATAAATATTGAAACCAAAATCGTACCTGTCATTTGACTGTCGGATCGGCAGAAAATTAAATACAAATTTACCGATAGCCAATCACAAGAAGTTACGAAAAAGCTTATTATCGACTCAATCTGGACTGAGGATACTCTACAAGTGACTATCGTTTAGCGAGCTATATGAATCAGAGAAGTTTTTCGACCGTACTTATGCAAAACTGAAGCAAGTAGGAGTCTTACTGCCAATGGCAAACCATATTAGAATTAGTTACCCAACTAATTGGCGCTGTTGTTAAAGCACTGTAATTTGCGGGGAAAGTTAGGATACGACCGCCGGTAGTGACAGGGTTTAGAAGATATCTTTCATCATTACGATGGGCCGAACAATCTTTCATGTAAGTAAACTATAGGCTAGTTTGGAGCCATATCTACGAGAGAGTTGAAAGCTTATAGCAGATTTTAAGTATATATTAAATAAAGTCCTGTGGGCGAGGGCGGGAAGTTTCGTAAATATTTAACACGAACATGGAGCTCATAGAATACCACCACAATAATCAGAGCTTAGTGTAGGAGGCAACTATATCTGGTTGAATTGCTGAGCTGATGACCTACATCCGTAAAAAACATAGATTAATCGAACCCGAGCTTAAGTACCCAAATATCAGATTCAGAACACTTAGAAAACCTGGGGCGTTTAACAGTCTTTTCAAATACATATATGAAAAAGTATCGGATGAACCCTATTTCTCTCCAAGAAACTAAATGGATTAAAAGTAGAAACCATGTCACGGCTGTACATTGCTACACAGTGGAGATGCGGGTCCAAGACAAGAGATGAGATCTGCAAATCTATACGATGAATATTTTCACACAACCCAAAGAAGAACGGTTGAGTTTATAATTCGATTTTCTTATGAAGGTCTGATAACGGAGGTAATAACGAAAATATCGGGTCTGGTAAAGTTTGGAAGTATTGAGACATTTAATGTTGATGCCTCCCAGCAAACTGTCGGTATAGCAAAACTAAGCTAGTCTTACTATTAAGCAATAAAATCTACAACATAATAGATCTAGAAAATCTATAATGAAGAGGAAACTCAGTTTACGATCGGAAGAAAAACTGTAGTTACTGTAGTTATTGGTATGAGGACAGCTAAACAAATTAGTAGACCAAGAAAGCGCGAATTGTGAAATGCTATAAGCTCTTAAGTGTACAACAATACAGCAAAGAGCGTTTTGTTTTTAATTACCAAATTGTAGCATACCTTAAGATCTCAGTAAAATGCCGGCCGGGACCAGGATGAAAACCTCTGTGTTAATTTCGATGCTTCGACATTTTTCTGCCCTACTTTTGTTCCACATGTAACACAAGCTGTATTTTAATACTCTCAAATACTGACCGCAGAGATGTTTATTGAGGATCCATTCTATGAGGAATTCACCGTGGCCATGCAGAGATTAAAGAAAAGTCGTTCACCATGAATTGATTGCGTTATTCAGATCTTTAGATATTCGGAGAGCTGACTTTGTGAAACTGTCTTTTCGATTATGTTCGATTGGTATTGTCGAAATGAAATGTGACCGGGTTTTGCCCAATATTCCATCCAAATCGGTCAGGTCAGTCACTGATCAAAGAAAGTACGAAAAATGAGTAGGAAAAGCTCTGTGTTAACATTGATGCTGTATAAAGTTGTCAACTATCGAAAATGTTTGCACTTAATTCTGCTGTTCGATAAGATATTAGGCGAAATACTATCTTCGCTACTTATTAAATCCATGCTGAACTACATTTTTTGTGAAACTGAAACCTCACGAGAACATATTATTCCGATAAGAGAACATTTTTCCAATTGATTTTACTAGTAACCACACGTTCGAAGGTGTAATGAGATTCAATGAATGTCTCAATACTCACGATAATAGTGTAGAAAAGGAAATCAGCGATCTTTTAAAGGAAGGCCGCACCGTATTGGTTATAATTAAAACATTACAAAGCTGGTTGCAAAAGTACAAACCGGATAGATGTATAGTTGGCAAAAAAGACAACTCAAAAATAGTGGTGCCGGTACTACAACCCCAATTACTTGGATAGAAGCGCAACAATAAATAAACAAATATAAACTTAAGATTTAAGATTAAGAGAATTTTTTATGTCAAACAATAATATAAAATGTTATTTTTAGAACATATCCTTGCACACACAAGAGGCACAATAAAATTTTCCTGTTGATATGGAAATAAGAAAAACAATCTTGTGTAGAATTTGTGAAAGGTGAATAAGGTCAACAATTTTATTTTACAGTTTTTACTGTGCTCGTAATGCCAAATACACACAGTTGTAATCCGCACAAAAGAAACGGTGAAAACATAACAAATTAAAAAAAAATATGGAAAAATAATTTTTCCACCAACAACACAACATGTTATTATTGGCCTCATACTTTAGACATAGTCGTATACACATGCATACCTGTAAAAGAACAGAGTTATTACATAAAAGAATCATAAATTATATATTATGTACAACATTGTTTATGAATGTATAGTCTGCACATATATTATGTTTTTCTTTAGTCGTGGAAAATAGAATAATTTATCAATGGGAAATAAAGAAAAACCCACTTAAAAGGAAAATTCACAATACACAAATCAATCTCAGCACGCAAAACTATTTTTAGAAAATTTTCTTCGATTTTCCTCTACTGTCTTGTACTTTGTGTTGAGCTTTTCTCAACCCACGAAAAACGAACTTGTGTAATACCGAATTTATTTATTTTTATTTTATTTTTTTTTGTTGTATAAAATCGAAAAATTAATAAATGTTACATTACCTTGGAGGAAAAACACTGAATAAATAAAAACATTTAAAATAGTTTTACAGAGAGACATAATTCCATTATTTTGAACAGGAAAAGCATGTAACTATAAAACTTAAAACAAAAAACTTTCGTAATATAATTAATTAACACAACACACACACAAAAAAACAATTTTTTTATTTATTGCATTTAATTCATCACAATTTTATATAACACAATGCACACGCACTCACAAAAAAAATCAAACTAAACAAAAACTATTTTCGAAAAATTCACTTTGAATTAGAAAATAAAATAAAAAAAAATATTCTCGCTCTTAAAACATTTTTAACGAGAGTCAGCACAAAATTGTTATCAACAAATAACATTTTATATGTCACTGCAGTTAGGATACCCGTTAATGTTTGCGCTAGTGTTGAACTTTTATTTTTGTTTTTCTTTTTTTGATTTTTTGATTTATTGTATCGACTAGTAGTGACATCTCATCTCTCAGATATTTACTACGATATAATTTATTATTAAGGCTGGTGACCAATTTAAAAAAATGTGGATGGACTAAATGTTTTGCATTAAAACGAAGTTTTTGTTTTTAGATTGCGTGATTCTACAAAAATCGGACGTTGTGCAGTTTATTAAATCTTTATGATAGTAATATGTTTTGCAGATTCCCTCGTTTGTAGATATAGGAACAAATCTTTCTGGTTTTCTGCTCTTAAAAAGCAATAAGATCCAATCTACAGTCTGATTGGAATAAAATATTTCTAGCTGCCCAAAAGGTGTTAAGAATATCACAGATGAATGAATTAAGAATATCAGAGTGATAATCCTATGGTTAAACTTCTGTGAAGAAATTATTAACTTGCCTGCTATAGTTTGACTTAATTGATATAGTTTGATTCACTTTAAAAAGGAAGAATGCGACCTACTTCTAGCTACTTAACTCTTCCATTTGAGTTTGTTCTCCCTTAAATCCATCAAATCTGCCGGTCCTGATGGTATATTTTCTGGGGTATTACATTATGGATTTTTGGACACTGTGGGTAGGGGCATCCATATTTCGTAAATATTTCGAACAAAACATAAGACCCATAGAATATCACCACAGTATCCAGAACTTGTCGAAGGAGACGACTAAATCTGGTTGGATCTGACCATCCGAATCCGTAAAATGCAACGAATGTTAAAAATGTCGACAAACCAAAAAAAATCAGATAACACCATAACAATAATTATCCCCCGCTTAAGTATCTGGACACAAGATTGAGAATCGGAATCGACACGTGGAACGTTTGACGGCCTTATCACATATATGAAAGAGTATCGGCTAGAACTCGTAGCACGCCAAGAAACTTGATGGCCTAAAAGTGGAGACCTTGTGTCTCAGGGCTATACGTTGATACACAGTGGATATGACCCCGGAAAACTTGGAGTTGGATTTCTCAATGAGCCACAGGTAAAAAAGGATGAGTTGGACTTTCAGGCGGTCGAATATCGAATATGTAAGCTTCGCTTGCACTGATGTAGGCCAACCCCAAGATAAGAGCTCATTTTACCATAATTTGGAAAATCTGATGGGCTTTATACCTAAGCACGATATCAGATTGGTGATCAGTAACTTTAATGCTAGAGCTGGCAGAAATCAGACTGACTTATGTTATAATATAGCCTAGGTCTGTACTCCCGATATGAAACGGCGACCGAAAATGGAAAAAGAAAGATGTACTTTGCGATCGCTCATGATATCAAAGTGGCAAGTATATTCTTCTCTCATAAAAACATCCATTTGGAAACATGGACACATCCACGTAAAACATCCCGAAGCCAAATTGACCGTATGTTGATATCAAAAGAGCGGGCTCGGGTTGTCCAAGACGTGAGATCTTATCGGTCGTTAACAAAATTCATAGGAGGACAAGGGGGACAGGGGAATATACAACGCGACTCTCCTGTGAGGGTCTGATAAAGGAAAAAACGCAACGTAAATATCTTGATATTGTCAGCAATAGCATTTTGCGATCTAATTACCAACCTGCAGAAGTGAACAGTGTCTGGGAAGTATTGAAAACCTCGTTTGTCGATGCTGCCCAGCACATTCTCGGTGTAGTGAAAACTTTGTCGAAATATAGCCATAATGAAGCGCAGACTCGGTTTACAATAGCAAGAAGAATACCGAGTTCTTTTTAAACACGAGATCAGCTCGTCTTGGTGCGGCGTTCTGCACAGTCAAAAGCAAAGGCAACGCTTTCTTCAGTGCACTAATCTCGCATCTGAAAAACGTGCATGGAGACCACACTTGTTCGATGGTTGAGTGCCATGTAAGGAGACTTGTTACGACGACGGTAACCACCTGAAAGCGATGTCTTCAGGGTGGAATGCAAATAGCGATTAACATAGTTATAGCCTAGTGTAGTGATCAGGATATATCAGTCAACCCTAGCAAAACTTGAGAAGGTTCTTTTTAAGTCTAGACTGAGGGAAACTTTAGACTTCATACGATCTAAAATAAAATAAGAGTTCATTCGATCTCCCTCTCTCTTCGAAAGTCAAGTGTATGAGGAATATTAACTGGCAAATATATATAGAAGAGAAATGCAATTAAGGCATGTAACATTTACTGGAAATACAAACAATCATTTGGTAAATCATAGTGCCTGAAACCCAGACGCGTTTCAGGCACCATGATTATACCTTAATCTCGTTTATCATGTTTATTCGGTGGGCTAGGACAATGAGTGGAGTCGAAAGCAGCCCTCTAAATCGCTTTTAAAACCTTGATCCTTATAGATTAGGATGTGTACAGCGTAAACCACCTCTCGCCTACAAGGCAGAAACAATCTATTTAGTCCTTCTGAGCTTTGTCAAATATGGTGGGAGGTGGGTCGGTTATGAAGCACTTCTTCGGGAACAGCCTATTTTACCTCTCCGGTGAGGATATGATGATCATTATCGATGGATCAGTATACTGTAAGCTGGCTGGTACCGGGTTATACTTGAGGTACAAATCTTAAGGTCAAATTATGTATCCCCTTTGGTAGGTACGCCACTATCTTACAGGCGAAAATTGAAAGCAGCACTTTTTGCAAAGGAGTTGAATTGCAGAGATCGTCATATCTACATCCTTTCTCACGGGGCATTGTTCCCTGAATAATCACATGTTCCGAATAAAAATTAGGAACCTCGCAAAATGCGAACAGTGTGGATGATGAGAAGAAATTGTTGAGCACTTCTTGTGCTCTTGTTCTTCATACTTTTCCGTTAGACTGCACTGCTTTGGATCAAAATTCCTATATGGGAATCAACTGTCGACTTTGATGATACCAGGATATCTTGTCCTTCATTAGAAGAACAAACCAATTTCGGTACTGAGAGTTTACGTCTGGGAAGGTATGTCAAAATGGGCCAATCGATCCTGAGTGAAGTTTGTTCTCTTTTGATGGTATATTTCTTGCTGTTTTACATTCTATGAATATCCTCTTACTATGGAATATCGACTTCATTTGTTCCAAGCATGTTTTGCTTTTAGTTTTGTTCCACAATCTTGAAGCAGAAGTAAAGTGATTTCTATTCTAAAATTGGCAAGTCTACTGTTCACGTCCAAATCGTTTCAGCCTATATTTGTCTGCCCTCAAATGAAATCTTTAGAAAGGATTATTGATAGGTTTTTTAAGGATCAGCATTTAGTAACCGCTCCGCTTCAATCAGGTGATTTTAAAGTATGCTGGAATCTCGCATTGTGATATTGGATGTTGAGGATGCCTTTATCTCATTCTAGGTTTTCAGACGATTCTTTCATTTCTGTTGTGGCTTCAGGCCATTGACAAACTTCTTGGTATTCGTCATGAATCCCGTTTCAGCGCTCAAGTTGCTGACGATCTAGTTCTGACAGTGTAAGACAAGCACTTGAATATCTTATCAGATTTAACTCAACATGCTATTCTCATTATAGAACAGTAGTGTCTGGATAACAATTTACATATAAAACGGCTACCCTACTACGACCGAAACTAATCACCATAATGAAAGATATATGATCTAGAATTTTTTAGTCAAACCTTCATTAAACTTACGTTTACGGTAGCGTAGATTTGTCTGTCATCTATAAACAAAATGGCAAATAAATTCAACATCTCCATGTTCTGATATCAAGGCATTTCAGTTTGAAAAGACGGACGAAATCGTTCGTCAGAGTACATTATGTCATCTCTTACTAAATAGAGTGAATATTAACTTACTCACCTCATGTAAAGTTTGGCTTCAGACGGACACTATAAGAGATCTGTGAATGGGTGGACTCGTGTGTAATTAATAGACAAATCTCGCAAAAACTGATTCGGTCAAGATCCAGACAACTGATATTTCATGGCAGCACTTCTCCTAAATAACCTGACGTAGGACCTCTTATTTGGATCCCAATGACTGTATGGTTCGTTTCTCTATGAAGATCAATGTTTCTTATTTCGGCAACACCTTAACACCCACCTCTGTAATCATTAATTTACAAACTCTTAGAAGACATTCATTTACAAACTTCTCCTATAATTTGCTGCTATCATTCAGCAACACTGATCTCACACGAATCATTCTCAGTTTGATATTGTAGTATGGAACAGATACCTTCCAGACTTTATGTAACGCGTTGAATGTCACCATTCACTGAACTACTCTATAGAATGATGATTCCTAATACCTTTATGATTGTGTTGACGGGAGATCCGTGACGTTTGTCAGGTTGGTGTTATCTTGTATTATTTTGCTATCAGCACACGAAGCAGTTGTTCATGTCTGTTATCTAGTCCAAAGAACATCTTCTTCGCTTGAGTTAGTTTCACCATTTCTTCCCCTATTTCTGTTTGCCTTGATCCCCTTCTGTTAAATACCTCATGTACCAGTTTCCTATTTCTATCCATGTATACAATTTGCTATATTTGGTCCAGTCAGTTCTAGCCAACTCCAAGGTCTGATGAGTATCGTCATGCTTGAGTAAGTTCTTCTTTCCACTCCATTTTTACCTCTTATTTCTATGATGTCCCACGCGGTATCTAGAATCTGTACTAACTAATTAATGGTTACCAATGTCAGTTGGTGGTGATCTGTCACTAGTTTCTCACTGACTTTGGTGAACTTCTAATAAGATGGGGCCCCATAGGTTTGTCATACCTAATAGGATTGTGAGAGGTATTAAGTAAACCAGAAAATGCCACTTTTCGCCTAAAACAAATTCGTGTAGCTGTACTCGCATATATATAAGTAGCATGCTAAGAGTCTTCACTGGGACATTGTTTTGTATATTTTGATGCCCTTCTTGGGGCACCAGGGAATGGTCTATGAGAATTGTGTTTGCTATAATGGTGAAATGTAAACAATTGGAAAGTACAACCTGTTCTCCGAATTCTGCTAGGTCTAGATTTAAAATCATTAATCTGATGTCACGCTCTATCATACAAGCTGGCGATTATCTAGAATATTTTAAAATCTTTAACTTGAGTTTGGCTAGCTAGCAACAATTATAATATTTTACACATACAAGTGAGATTAACTTATCTCATATGCACATTCGATTGTTAACAGCATATGGGAGTCTTATACGGCTTTGTTTCCTGTGGCCTACTAACAAAACCTATTCCAACACTGCCATCATGAAGTTTGCCAAGTAATGAAGCGTATAGTACGAGTTTATTCCTGTAATAGATTTCCCTTTCTCAAGATAATCGATTAGGGTAACTCCATGGCTGTCCTTGATAACAGACCTCTACTGCTTTTGCCTTTGTAGAATCGATTCGCCCTAAGCACTCTACTTTTATTGATTGCACCCAAACTGTGCCAACAGAGAGTTAGATGTTTCTGGTCCACAGTGAATAAACGAAACGACAGCTTTCTCTCGCCTAAGTCTTGATTCAATATGTAACTTGCTCAGTATTTTGAATTATTCATAGTCTCTTCAGTCGCTTTAACTTTAATTCGACCGTTGTCGAGCACGATTTGGTGAACTTGAGTGATGCTATCGTCAGTGGTAGCAGTTTTGACACTTCAATCACACAGATATCATCTGAAAATGCACGAACTTCAATGATGGGTCAAAGTATAAACCATTTTCAAATAAGCTGGTGTCTGTGTTACTATATTAAACTTATCATAATCCCCCTTATGATCAGATTAGGCAGGTAAGTCAAAATGTAATTAGTTGAATAAGACTTGTTTACAATTAATAATTTCATTAAAAAATCGACGGATCTGGATTAGTACTCATTTAAGCATTCATCACTGTCATATAATCGTATAGCCAGGCTTTAACTTCAATTGGTACGATAAAAAAAAAATTATCGTATTTTTATCGGTACAAAATTATATTAACTTTGTTATATATATAGTCGTAACGTAGATCGCATTTCAGCTGATAGTTAATTTGGAATTTGTGTTAAAAATAGCAGTTAAAAATGAAAGGTACCATTAAACGCAAAGTGGCCGTTGTATACGTTAGATAAATACTTAACTCCTTTTTTATATTGCAGTCGCTCTAATTTTGTTGATCACTTGCACGATGATCGTGGCACAAGTAAACGCACATGTGGTGCCAGTTCGTGCATGGCCACCACTTGTTGATCCGGAAGCTACCACTACACCTACCACAACTGAATCGGATGTTATTATACCTAATGATCCTGCATGGCCACCGTTAAAAAATCCTTGAACTTACGAGACCACTATTTCTAAAATGTAATCCAAATATTATTTCTTAATCGTTAAATATATAAATTTTATTACTAAAGTGTCAATGTTGGTGTTACAAGTGTTCAGATCTGTATATACTCCATTATCGCGAAACTATTTAGCATTTTGGCGGCCAAAATATGAAAATATAATTAATTCGGTTGATAACCCGATTGTGATATCGAATGTATTAATCCGTTTTGGGATTAAATGTCAATCAAGTGTTTACATGTGAAATATAATTAAAAATGCACAACGGGGTTTGCCATTAACTTGATTGATTATTTTAATCACTTGATTTTGATTAAATCATGCATAGTCTATTTTGAAGCGGATTACTTTGGTTTAAGAATCAAAACTTTCACTATACACGATAAAACCAACTGACCTAATCTTAGATTAAGTATAGCGAGTCAACAGTTGTTTGTGTACAATGAAGGCTACCTAATTGCGTGGTTAATTTTATTTTCTGCGTTTAATTTGGTTGGGATCAATCCAAGGTTTTGATTAACTGAAATAGTATGTGATTGATATCATAACAGAGCAAAGGTGAAACCACTGTTTGGTGGTAAAATGTCGTCAATCGTCAGTGTGAATATAAATTTGCTCTAATTCGATAGATTGCCGTTTCTGCCATCTTCAGTTACAGCCAAGCTAGAGTAAGGCGAATAGACTCCAATAATGTTTTCTTGAAACTTGTTTGAGAAACAATAGGTTCGTTTCTTTGAATCAACTTTGTTCTTAAGAGATATCAACAGATCATTTTAACGGTCTGTAAATGGAATGTGGAAAGAGAAAACGGAACGATTCAGCATTTTCTCCTGCATCCGACATATTTTATACTCTTTTATGGCTTTATTTGGGCAACAAATATGACAAGGGATATGCATGCCCCTAGAAATGATATTTCACAATAAACTTCGACACTTATCGACAAAATTTATCGCAAATGAATGAAGTCTTTTGACTGTGAACAACGAAGAAACAAAAGAAAAAAGTATTCTAGAATAACAAAAAAAGTTATGATCGTTGTGGGGGTCTACATGAGCTGTGTATGCTAATCACAATGGAATTTGTAGAAAGGGCTTGGGTTTTAAATTTTGTTTTATCCATGATTTGTCTCGCATGATTTGACATGTTTTATATGCTGTTGGTAGAATAGTAGTCGTCCTCGGTAGAATGGCAGTTATTTAATATTTTATAAATTTGAGAAGCATATCATGACCCACAGATTCAGATTTTAATTAGGTTAAACCCTAAAGTCCTTGAATCTTACTTACTTCCGGAAAATGGAATAAAATAACTCAAGAAGCTAAATCGGTTGAAATGATTTTAAAGTTCCTACTTGTATGATTACAAGGTACATTAACTTGTAGGATTAAGATGGAGAGATCGTCGTT
This sequence comes from Tipula lateralis, assembly GCA_963932295.1. Taxonomy (NCBI): domain Eukaryota; kingdom Metazoa; phylum Arthropoda; class Insecta; order Diptera; family Tipulidae; genus Tipula; species Tipula lateralis. The sequence goes on from OZ010738.1 coordinate 158,002,099, forward strand.
TCTCATCCTGACAGCAAGGCTGGTCTAAAGCGGATTGACTCCAATACTGTTTAATCAAAGCTTGAATAATCAACTAGACAGTCTGAATGAAGTTAAACTTCACTGGATACCAAGTTACATAATTATCAAAGGTAACATATTGCTTGATAAATCGGCGCGTTTGGGTTCAGGTTTCATTTTTGAAGGACCGTAGCTCGATCATGGAGTATTATCTCTTTAGCGAGATATCGACTGTCACTTTGGTGGTCTTTACCAGAAGAGATGGGATAACCTCATCTCTTATCCAAAACTTTATTTGGTACAACAAATCAACAAAGATCCCAGTCCTTCTTGAATTAAGATAGACGCTTAGTTTGAGGATCTTGCTAGGTATTTTCACGGCATATTGTTTCCTAAATAACGACATGTTCCAAATGAAAATTAGGAACAACGTAAACTAAGAATAGTGTGAGGGAGAACAAAAAACTGTTGAGCACTTCTTGTGCTCCCTGTTCTTCATACTCATCCCATAGACTAAATTACTTTCGACCACGATTTAAGGATCAACTGACGATCTTGAGTATAACAGATATCTTGGACTGCATTTGAAGAACAAACAGATTTCGGAACCAAACAATGAGACAATTGAGCTAGAGTGATGTGACAAGATACCACCCTGCGACGTATGTTTTTTATCAATCTTTTTGGGTTCTTAAGCTACTGCAAATTCTTTCGCCGATCGCTTATATATATTCTACCTTGTCATTACAGTCAAATCTATGTAGTCTCTAATTTTGTCACTTTTAAACGCTTCTAAAACAGGTTTAGGGAGTCTAAATTGTAAGTATGTAAAGCATTGTTCAATACTTTACCAAATAGCATAAGGTGTAAGTTTCTGTTTTCTTTCCACTCCATCCATCAAACCGTTTTGTAAAGTTCAGACATTTGAGCGATCTAACGTAGAGTAGAATCTTGCTTAAATACAACTTTAAGCATGACTGTAAAATGGTTTGACTGAAAATGTAAATTTTGGTTAAGGTGTGATGCCTTCTATTTTAGCGATTAGTTTTTATAATTTGGGGCTCATAAACACTAATTTGATTTGTTTCTAATGTAGTTTCCATTTTTTAAGTATGCCCAACCTTAGGTTTAGGTGCTTCAATCCCATAGTCAGTAAGCATTTTTAAAAAACTTTCAGGTACATTTTCCAGTTGAAACCTTTTTCGAAACCAGTTCCCATTAGTTGCTCAAAGTTTTTATTCTTTAATTTTCAATATGGTATTCTAGGTCAACATTATCTAAGGAGGAACTTCAGTATTGAGCGGGTAACTATCAACCCCAAATACTCTTGTTACAAAATTTGCTAATTTTTCTAATTTCTGCAAATAATAAGTTTTCTTTACGTTCTCTATTCATTTTTGAATAATTTTATATATTAATTCAAATTAACAATTTCATTTTGTTTAATTAAACAATCATTCAGCGTCATAGAAACATACAAATGTCAATGCTGACTATTAGAAAGTCAGCGTTTGGTACGGTTACAATGACGTTGGATGAATCTCAGCGGATTAACAATGCAAAGCAATGATTTTGAATGAATCCATTTCAATTTGAATAAGTTGTACCAAAACATGTTTAACGTTTGCTAATAAAAGTAGTTGGATGGTAGGTAATGGATTCAAATCAGAAGACCTGGATGCAGAAACCAATGTTTCATCATTATGTTACGATAGGTCGTGCGGGCAAACAACCCCCTATTAGAGTGCAGAGGTCATGACCAAACTTTAACCCATGGTACTATAAGCTACAAAAATATATGTAGTCTCCATTAATCTCACTTTATACTTGTGATTTCATTTTCGTAGCCAACAGAATAGTTGATATATGCATATTATATATATTGTAGTTGTGTTCTACTGTAATATTTCGAAGATTCTTTAACACAGCATCACAATAATATTCAGAAAGTATATTGAACATAGTATTGTTATCAGATTAAATTTCATTCATAAACAAATTTGAACACCTGAAAAAGTGGTAACCTTATCCATGTATACACACAAAAACACTAACAATTTATATTTTTTATGAATTTTATTCACTTAAACCTCGAAAGTATCCTTTTTAAGCTTTAAGAGCATATTTACGTTTGGGGTAAATTGATCGCTTTCTGATTTCTTTCAATGTTTTTCTGTTAGCATCAGCTGGTCGAAGGGCCTTACGCATAGCACGAGTCTTCTTTGATCGTAAGTCTAATGGCTTGAATTTCTTTCCTTTGTATAGTTTACGTAAATTCTCCTTTGTTCTTTGATGCATAACAATGTAGACACGAGCAATAGCTTTACGTACTACACGGCTGTAAATAAAATAAAAAATAACAAATCAATAGCCATTCGGTAATTTGTGAGGTTATGTTTACTACAAATGCATATACATATTAATAACTATACGTACATCTTGGAGAGTTTTGATGGCGCTCCACCGGTTACTTTAGCAACACGGAGATTCAGGAGCTCTGTTTTCAACTCATCGAGTTGTTTTGTGAGCTCCTTCTTATCTTTAGTTCTGAGTTCCTTGCACTTAACTTTAACCTATTGAGAAAATCACAAAAAATTATCATTACCATCACAAAATTATTATTAATTAATCATCATCTTGATTGCTTATAGTTTTCTTTACATTTTACAAATTTTATTAAATTAATTTAATTGATGATTATAAGAATATTTAAAGATTTTTACACAAAACTTATAAAACGTACCATTTTGCCTTCGAGTTTATGAAGAAAAAGAAATGATTGCGGGTTTGACAGGTAGAAATGGAGTGAAGTTGGTGTTTTCAGCGGAAGTTAATGGATGAGTTCGGTTTATCTAATCTAAAATCACGTATTCAGCGAAATAGTCAGCGCACTGTCAAATTTACCATTTGTTTTTCTTTTAGCTGTCAAATGTGTCAATAGAAACACGTGAAAACATTTTGTGTACAAATTTCTGGCGAAAATGGCTTCAAAATTCACACATTTAATTGTGGACACCAGTGCTTTTATTAAAAATAAAGCCTTAAATGTAAGTACATATGAAATACAGTAATATGTGTAATGATTTTCAACACTTACATGATTTAGGAAATCGCCGAACACATTTATACAGTGCCCGAGGTACGGCGAGAAATAAAAAACAAAAGTCAACTGAGACGTCTTTGTACCCTTCCTTATGATCTACAGTTACAAGCTCCTGATCCCGAAAATGTACAATTTATTATAGATTTCGCTAAAAAAACGGGAGACTATTTAAGTTTATCGTCCATCGATATCAAAGTGATAGCTCTGACGTATGAATTTGAGAAGAAACTTATTGGTTCGGAACACTTAAAAACAGAACCAATTCAAAGACAAACAATTATTTCAAAAGAGAAACCGGTCGAATTAGTGCAACCTACGCCGGTTGCTGGATTTTATACTCCGAAGTCAAAAGAAGAGCGGGAAAATGGTTCGATATGTGAAGAAAAACAAGATGAGGAGCAAGAAGATGAGATCGAGGAGGATAGTGAAATCGAAGATAATACCGATAAAGTAGAGCTATCGATAATCGATGATTTAGAAAAGTTGAACGTAACCGAAGAGAAAATGAATGAAATCCTAGAGTCGGTTAAACGAAATTCAATCAGTGACGATGACAGTGATGATTACGATGAGGAAAGTGATGAAGATGAAGAGGATGATAGTTTCGATGATGATGACGACGATGATGGTTGGATCACTCCTGGAAATGTAAAAGATATTAAACGTACATTCGGGTCTGATTCAGATCAAACTCCAGTGACTAAAGTTGCCTGTATGTCGACTGATTACGCTATTCAAAACGTCTTGAAACAAATTGGTTTAAATGTCGCATCATTTGACGGAAAGGTAATATTTTGTAATTTATAATTCGTTACAAATAAATTTATGTTCCAAATTATACAAAACTCATTTATATTTCCCCGGATTAGGTTATAAAAGAAATGAGAACTTACATCCTACGATGTTATGCATGTTTTAAAACAACAACGATTGTAACAAAACTGTTTTGTCCAAATTGTGGCAACAAAACATTAAAACGTGTCGCAATCAGTTTAGATGAGAATGGAAAACAGGTGGTAAGTGTATCATTTCTCGAAAGTATTCGACTTCATTATAATTCGAAACCGTTTTATTTTTAGATTCACGTAAATATAAAACGTCCACTCACTGCAAAAAATAAAAACAAAAGCTTACCACGACCCCAGGGAGGTAAACACTCGTGCAATCCAGTACTTTTTGAAGATCAACCACTTCCAAAACAGATGCCAACGAGAGTGGCGCGAACCAAAACCGATGCACTTGATGAAGATTACACTGCCGGGTATTCACCGTTTGTTACACGTGATATTGATTCAAAATCAGCGATTTTACGTGGCAAAGGTAATCTTAAGCAGTGGGTCAAGAACAACGAGTACCAGAATAGTCGCCGTTTCATGAAGAAACATTAAATGTTGGATTGGGATAAATAAAAAAAAATATTTAACGTAAATCACTTTTTCTTAAGGAGTTTATTGGATGACAAGATTTTATAGGAGACAAATTTATTTTCGGTTTGCGATAAAATTATCGTATACGAATTGTTTCCGTTTGTGAAAAAATTATGCTCCTTTAAATTGAAACTGACGGGAGAATGTTGGAATCCGTGGACATATAAACTAATCCACGGTATATCTGGATGAGTTTGTAGGTGGTTTCGTAGCTCGATTACCAGTTTATAGATCTCGTCACAGCTGAACATTCCTTTCCATGTTGCAAGACCAACCTGGCCCTTATCCGTCAGCATTTCGTTTTCATCATTGTCGTACGAATTAAGGTATGAGTCTCCTCCTAAATTGCATTCCAATGTTAGCATACCAATCCATTCGATAAAACTATCAATTAGGGTTTCCTGATTTTCTTTAGGTAGTCGTAAATTTAACACTTTTATGTTGTCCTGTGAAAATACCCTCGAGCAAGTTTTGTACAGTTCGACGGTGTAGTCGAGATCGGAAAAATACTTGGCAATCGATGAGGCACATATTTCGGAATTGTTGGGTCTCCACGTCAATTGTAAATTAAACCTTGGTAGTAAATCACTCGACAGTATAGTTAGTAGTCGATCGTACTTGATATTTTCATCTGGGCGATACAGATTAACTTTTACAACTGGAAATATAAAGAAAAACGATTTCTTTTCAACATACATAGTTTATTGATTTGTACAAAAAAAAAAAATACAATATTTTCACTCATATTTTCGCAACGGTGTCATATCCAAGTCGAAATTTTTCATTTTGACAAACATTTTGAATGTTTCGAAATCACTTGGTCGAACTTCGCTCCAACTTTCCAGCTCGTTCAGGATCGCCAAATTTTGACATGATTCGACCAGTTTATAGGCAGTTGCTAAAGTCAAGGTACCACTCGCCACAATTTTCAACTCTTCTAAATATTGTAATGGATTTCGTTCCAAAATTCGTTGAAAAAGATAATCACTAGTCGGTACATTTGTACCGAAATGAATTGATTTTAATTTGTACGAACTCGACAACATAAATTCAACATGACTTGGGTAGCATGTCGAACAAATCATCAGTTGTTCCAAATTCATAAAGGGCGGGATTGGAAGTTTTCGCGTATAAAGCGACGTACTTTCAATCAAATCACAATTATACATAGTCAAGCTTTTTAGATCGGGGCAATATTGGCTGATATACATGAGCGCATTCATATCGAGTTCATCGACATGTTCTAAATGCAGATGTGTTAAATTGCAGCCCTTAACTTGGAGCACATCACGAACTTGGTCGCCAAAAAAATCGCACGACATTAGCTTGAGATCGACGAGATTGTTAAATGCGATCAATGCCATTAAGTCATTGATCAGTGTATTGTGAAATATCGAAACGGTCGTAATTTTGGGACACTTCTCAGCCAATAGTTGTAAGTGTTTTGTGGTCACAAATCGGCTTATAAATTTGGTCAGTTTAAAATCAGTCTTGTGCGGGTATGTTGTATCGATAAACTCGAGACAGCGACCTAATTCATCGTAGCGTCCAATGTCTTCGAGCGATGGTAAATTTATTAGTAGTCTGATATAACCTTCTTGCGTGACGGAGGTTCTATATAGCTGGACACTACGTAATTGCTTAAAATTAATTAAAATGTCGATACTGTCGTTGGTAATCGATTTGGACGACGTTAAATCAATCACGAGCAATTTCGGGCAGGTCGTAACCAGGGCTAGTAATATATTATCGGTCGCGTCATAATTTAGTATAAGTACTTGTAAATTTTTCATAACTGTAATTCCGGCTATGATTAGCGGTTCCATATCGACGGTCTTCCAACCACCCGACATCGAACCTAAGTTTAAATATCGCAATCCTGATAGAGAACTCATTTTCGAATAGAACAAATGTCTCATCATTTTAGGCATTGTTTCGAAATTGATTTTTGTTAATTTCGGCGAAATTATAACTTCGGTTAGGGAGACAGCAACATTTACCTGGCTCAAAAATTTCGCCATTCCGGTACTCGTGAAACCGATTTCTGATTTCATTTCATCGATAAAATTGGAGATTACAGTGAATATTATGTCGCTCAAACTATCGAATAACACGTACGGTACATTGTATTCGAATAGCTCTTGCATTAACTTAATACGCCTTCTAAGTATATCGGAAAGAGGGTGAGATTCCTGGCGCCCGCATATAATTGGCATTAGCTCCTTTCCAATTTTACACAGCCATTGGCACGCCGATATAAGAGCAAGTTGTTCGAGACGGGTTGGTTTACATATTTTAGGCATATTCGAGTGTGGTTGAAACTTTCACAACAGAAATTTAGTGTTCCCACGGGAAATTTAAAATTCTGTGGAGAAAATTAAACCCCATTATGTCGGGAAATGGTTTTAATGCTATGGTGGTACTTACCGTAACGATCCTTCAATGTTTTTGAAAAGTACGATACGCTTCCTTCCAAACCAAGCGATTGGTAGGTTTCCTTATTCAGAGACAGAACTAATTTACCCAGTGGAGTTACAGCAACACATTCATCTGTATCAATTCTGGTGTCGTAAGATATGGCATAAAATTCACCTAAGAAATTAAATTACGAATTTAATTTTATTCGTTCTGTGCCAAATTGCATAACGTAAACTCATTATACCGGAATTGTCTTACCTTTCTTAACAAAAGATTCAACAAAATGTTTCTTCACAAATTCGCTTATTGAAACGCCTTTCACAATATATGAATCACTGTCGGCTAACAGTTCAACTACTTTATCTGGAATTTCTTCCGTATTACCAACTGCAACGGAAATCTAGAGTATAGAAAAGATAATTATCTTATTAATGAACCGTATATTTACTTCTTAAAGTTGTTTTGTTTATTAAATTGATCCAACTGCGTACATAATATAAATTATTCAACGTTTTGAGTTGTGCAGTTGTTGGTTCGGCGTACACAAATTTACCGATCTATTTATAAATAAAATATCTTTTCGTGGATCGATATTCTAACGAAATTGTATGTAAAAATATTTTATATTTAGATAAATAAATAAAAATGATGTTATTATGTACCATGCGGTTGAAGTAGTGCGAATAGGTTAGACTTTCAAGGGTTTTTTCGCAGGTCTTTGATAAATCGCCAACATTTATTTCATGATATTGCTTTGTGGGTTCCAATCTCCAAACTTCTGGCGCTAACATATTTTTGTTAATGTTTTTCTTGAATTTTTATAATTTTCACGTGCGATTCAAACGTAAACACTTTACCTGTCAAAACTCGAATGAAAACAAATTTAAAGCACAAGTGAATTATTTGCGGGTTTACTTGCTGACCGGAATGCCATCTAGGTGTGAACACTGAGTACTATATATATATATATATTAAAGCCAACTATATAACATAAAGCTCTTTGACAATATTTTATTATGGAGCTTATTCGTTTTATTTTTTTTTCTTATAGTTTGGCTTTGAATACTGGTTTAATTTAAAGTAATTAAACTCGAATACTAAAGCAAAAAATTGTTTATATTAGCTTTAGCAGTTTTAGGACGAATTCCATTACTGATTGTCCTAATATTAGCACCCGTGAAATACTTCATCAGACACAAACAGAGGCACTTTAGGAAGGTGTTGTCCTCCTCTGCAATTCCAAAAACTTTCGGCAAAACTCGAAACGAATCAAATAACAAGTAAACTAGCTCAACTTTAAACTTCTTTGAATTTTATACGGACTGAAACAATGTTTAACCTTCATGAATTATTTCTATTATTGAATCATGCTGATACTCAATTGAGCCAATAATTTTCTTGTTAAACTGGTGCTACTATTTTGTAACTCGGCCGTTATACAGCGACTATTATCGAAAGAGCCTTGTGGTAGTATACGAAACCAATTAAAACTATGCAAAGAAAAATTGCATCTAATGTAGTTTTACTTTAGCACGAGTGTATAATGATCGTGCGTTTGCACTCAAATGAGTGGAATGAATCTAAAATCAAAAAACTCATAATGGGTGGTGTTTATAAAAAATTTTTAACCGGTTAACTAAGCGAAGATATTTTCCATGTTTCCTTCGATTAATTCTGCCTCTCACTCAATTAACTAAATCTGTATAAATACCGCGCAAAATTTGATTGATTGGTCAGTGAAGGAGTACCTGAGAAGGGAGCCGGAATTGGTCAGCGAATCGGACTTGGAAGCCAGATCAACAAAGTGACCAATGGGAACAAACACTGTTGGACTAGGAAATAAATTGAATATATAAAAAAATCTTCTTGTTCTTTGCCGCCTTGTACACGGATAAAGGTAAGCAAAAATGGTACGTATTCTAAAAAACAACAACTAACACTTTGGCACCGGGTCTATTGACCGTCATGCAAGAGGCATTACTGTAACTTGGTATCATCAAACTACTTACTGACACTACTTACTGTAAAACTACTTACTGACAATTTTATTTTGTTTTCATACGTTTAAAAAAATGGTGCGGCGCTTAGCACACCATCCAACTACGGGGAATGTCAACCCAGTCAGCGCCTATGATCTGGTATATGGACTTCGATTTCCCCACCCTCTCTTTGTCGTTTATTCAGGCAAACGTATTATTTACGTTTCGCCTTCAACTTATTTCTATAAGTGCGGTACTCAAGATCTCTAGAGATGAATCTCACCAACCCCGACCGCTTGCTCTACCAACTGAGCTACGGGAAACCATGCCGCTTGAAATTCTACATTTCTGGAGGCAATTTTGAGAAACTGGGTCTCCCATTGGTAAGCACAGACTAACCCATTTCAGCACAGTGAAGATGACGTTAGTAATTTTGATTTCTAATTCATCACATGTAACAAGGCGTTATTGATAATAGAATATGTAAGTTTCGCTTACGCTTATATCGAATGATATTTACCAACATTGCCAATTTTAAAAGTAGTAAGCACATTCTTTCCTTACAGGAATATCCACTTGGAATTAACATCACGTATATGTTATCGACAAGCCCATAATTCATAAATGATATCCTAAATGAGCATGACTTGTGAAGAAGCAAGTATAATAAGCCTCAATTTAGGTTGGCTAAGTATGGGAAGTTCTTTGAGTTTATTCGATGAGAGTGAAATCACTATTTTTAACTGCCGTTGACCTAAAATTCTGTTTGTAGGAGGTTTTCACCAGATCCTTCTACAGTCTCACCACTGCCCTGAGGAGTTCCTTAGTGGCTCCACAGTCAATACAGTTTTCCGATCTAATAATAAGCTGTGTAGCACCTTCTCAAGCTAAACCGTCAACAGAATCATTATACTCGACTTCAGTGTGCTCTGGTGCATACATCAGCGTTACTCTGTTTGTGTTTGTCAGTATAGTTTAAATGTTTTCTGATAGGCCAATTCCATTTTATAGTTAATCGTATGGAACTCAAGATAATTCAGAGCTGCTTGGTTGTTTGATATAGACTTGTGCTATTGAGGCTTCTGTTTAGACCTTCAATAGTACAGAACTATGCTGTAAATTTCCGCTTGGAATATGGCACAATCAGCACAATATGGAGAACTTCTTTTACCATAAAATGTTGGATGCAATTGTTCAAAACTACGATGCAAATGATCTGGTATGGATCAAGGCAGAATAATCTGATCTACTTAATAATTAACTTTATATATCTCAAGCCATTAATAATCCAATCTAAAAAGAATTTACAACGACCACATCGATAAATTAAAAGAATTATTTACCGGGAGTGGATTTCAAAGCTCTCAATTTCTGCAAGACTTTATTTACGGAAGAGTTACTTTATGGAACTGCCTTTTCAATCTTATTCAATTGATCGATACGAAAGTTATACACGAGAAATAGAAAGTGGATCGGTCACGTTCTGTGTGTTACTCATAAAGAATTCACGTTTTGATAGGCGAAAAGATCTGACATCTATAGGAATTTTATATAAAAATTGAGCAGATGTGTGGCCAACAATGGCTTGAAAACCTTGCAAAAAATAATAACTATTCATGAGAAATTGAAGGTCATGGCTCAATGGTGATATCGATATGATACGAGTTGGGGTCAACTATTTTTTCATCATCCCTGATAATTCTATATCTAGTCTTTTCATTCTGGTACTAGCCTCCACTCGTGATAAGTTCAGAACAAAATGAAAGATACAAATATATTCCAGTTGATATGGAATTATCAAAACTGGAAATAGTCAAGACACTTCGAACACTCAGTTTAACTTTAAAACTACGCTCAAACTATAAAATTAATAGGAAAAAGCAACCTATTTAGCCATCAGGATCCAACAACTAAACAAATTAATTTCAAATATTTGAACGGGTGATTACAACGTCGATTCGCCGTTGTATGGCTTTTAACGCCGGCCGAAGACAAACCAATTGTTCCAGAGATCGATGTTCAGTTCTACAAAACAAAACTCGGGTAAGGTTCTACAAATGAACTTCCCAATCAACAAATTTAGCTGTACACTTGTAAATCAGCAAATATTTCGTATGGGCACCCTGGGTAGAAAAATGAACGAGGCCGACGATCTTATCGATATTGGGAGAACTTAGATTAGTTGTTAGTGATAGGAATTTAGATGTCACTAGCAACCATGCAAAAACTTGAAGAACAGATAGTCGAACTCTGTGAGGAACTTTGTATGCTAGCTAGTGGAGAACAAGAACAGCAGATAAAATACTTTACAGAACAATACTTCGAATGTATTGATAGATGGCATCAAACGGTCATCCTTCAAATAACCACTGAAATAGAAGAGAATGGCGAAACCAAACTAACGAGGAAAATAACAGAGATTTAAGATCTACCACGAATTCACATTTAAATATTTGCTGTATAGACTACTGGATGATTCCGCGAGATATTACGTGTAAACTAATACATGAGAATGCACAAATCAGTGGTACCCATAAAACCAACTTAGAAGATGGTGGCTTAGAAAATTCTTAACAACAAGAGATTGCTGATCTCAACATATTTAAACACACATTTCCTTTGAAGAGATAGTCAAAATTTTCTGGTCTTGATTGAGTTATTCCAATCCTAAAACTCACTAGTATTTCAAGTTTCCCTTCCAAAACATTGAAGATAGTACCTAAAAATCAAATTCAGTCCCATATGGCCAGATTAATAATAACTCAGTCTGGGTTCAATCTGGGTTTAAAGAATATCAATCTGGGTTTAAAGAATACCAAATACATTTACTGCGTTATTAAAAATCAGCTATGATATTCGGTGTAGTATTGAAAAACGGGAACTGATTTCTTTCACTTTGCTCGTTTTTCAATGATGTTTGATTCTTTAAATCACCCAATTTAAATTTTTCCATTTCCAATTGATCTGTACACTAATCGAATTGTTCACAGAGCTGCGCATTGCATAGCTCCATGTCAGCCTATAGTACTGACATGGAAGATGGGTCGGCCCATGGATTCTAATCACAACAGGGGATCCAGATATATGTTCATTTCTACACCACCGATCGCACCGCCCAAACGATCGAAGGTGAAAAACTCATTTGCATCTTGCCCCGAATCGGGATTCGAGCCCGGTACCTCCCGTTCAAACTTCCGCAGCTTTAACCACTGCACCACAGTGTTCCTTTCACATGATCCAATTTGGGAAAGGGTCTTCTTTTACGGTTTAAAAAATCTTCAGGGAAACTCGAAGCGAATAACAACAACTTAGTTTTAGCTTGTCATTTTTATACGGAAACAATGTTTAACCTTTTATGAATTACATATTTATATTATTAAATCATGGTGATTCTTCGAACCTTCTTGGAACTATGCTGGGCTTATGATAATTATAATATTATTAGTTTCGAGTATACGAGTGCCATGAGATAAACTTGCCATTCAAGTGGAACGTACATCGGCTGGAGTTGCAAAGAAACTTAATGAGATAAAAGTGAAGACCACATATGTGTTCCAGACTATACATTGCTATACGCACAGTGGAAATGATCTTGGTGATCTTGATTTATCATTGATCACAGGTAAATAGGCTTTAAGTTCCCCTTTCGAATGATATTAGCAAACAGGTCAGTTGTAAAGTAGTAAGCATATTCTTTCCTTAAAAGAATATTCTCTTGGAACATAGAGTACGCCGATCTTAAGCTTCTTGAAGTCAAATTCCCGCTCTGCGACCTATAAGGATATTTTGTGCTCAATCCCTTTTTGCTTAAACCTTTCCAAAATTCTCACCTAATTTAAATTTTCGGCTGCTACAGGAGGATTATTTATCGAACCGACACAGAACCTGGATTTGGTAGTTGTTATCCAAATTTTGTTTCGATTACTTCAGGTGTTTCTCAGTACTTCTGCCCTTTATTCTCTTCTACGACAAAGAATTGTTTCACTTTCATTGCTCCTTTCACATGATCCAAATTTAGTGGTAGGATATATAATTAGTCTCCAAACCACTCGTCAAGTTGTCTGAAATGCTAGTAAATCATCTGAGTTATCTGTATAACTGATGGGTGGGGTTTTTGCCAATTTAAAAATGGAATACATATGCCGTCCCTTCTTCAACATTTCCTCAATGATGATGTGTTATTTGGCATATTTCAGGAAAAATATAACAATCCTAGAAAGTTGTTTTAATATTTGTACTCGTTCTGTTTTAAGAATTAGGTTATTTGACCATTTTTCATTCTTTACTAAAATTGTTCATGGCTGTAGTGTTAGCTAGTTTTTATGAGCCAAAACACTATTTACCAGTTTTCATTGTGAATGAGCTTGAACTTAGAGCAAAGTGATTTTGAAAGCTTCGACTTCGCAATCAGAAACACTCAACAATATTATTTTACATTAATTTATTTTTATTGGAACCAAAAAAAAATAAAACTCAAAACATCTTACACATTGCTACAGTATAATAATTTAAATTAATATAAAAAACAAACATAAAACTTAAATAATACAAAGAATGTTTAATTTACTTTCTTTATCACATAAATCGACTAGAAAATGTGATTAAAACTATTTAAAAAAAAAAATAATAATAATAATTTATATAATGTTTTGTTTAACTTTGATTTGAAATCGTTAATTTTTAATTCAAATTTGGTTTCTTGTTAATTAATTAACATTATTAGTTTACAATTATTATTTATTTGTTAATTTTAATTAATCTTTCATTTTAATGCACATAACGTTTAATTTTTATTAAGATGTTTGGGATAGGAAATATATTTAAAAATTATTCGTTAATTAATATAATAATAAATAAATTAATTAAAAAAATGCATTATTTTAAGCAGGATTATTATTATTTTTTTTACAAATTAAGTTTATATGATAATAATTATAGTTAATATTTTATTTAAAAATTAAATTTTTTTTTAATTTAATAAATAATGTAATATCATGGTTTTTTGTTTTTGTATTTATTTAAATATATTTTTGTTTATTTAAAATATTTTTTTTAATGTGTAAATACAGCTTTCTGTAATTAACTTTTAATTTGTATTATTTATATTACTTTAATATAATTTGATTAGAGTATATTCATTTAAAAAATAAATAAATTAGTTTATTCTTGGTTTGTTAGTTTAAGCAACTAAAAATGATTCATTTAAATTGTCGCCAAAATCTAATTCTCGTAAACTATTACTTTTATTATTAAATAAATTGTCATCTAAATTTGATTGGCGTGACTTGGAGCTGGACGTCATGTTATCGAACTCCTCGAAATCTCGACTGTATCTATAAAATTGACGAAAAGAAGAAACATGTTAGTTATGATCTAATCTATTATATTATAAAAAAGATTTATGGGCAAACTGGACTCAAGATCTGGGGTCGTCTTAGATGTCCAACAGTTCAAAAATTGAAACTAACAAGGCGCACCTGTTTGCTGAATATCTTGAAGAAATATTTCAATCTCTAGGTCGACTGACCAGTTTCAAAAACACTGCTGATATGCCCAGAATATCTGACTTGGAAGATATCAGGCCTGTAATTATTTGTTGCCTTTGGGGCAAATAATAAAGGGCTGAAAAAGGCACCCGTAAATTATTGCATATAGTTAATGTGATACTCAGGAAAAAAATATGTGCCAATGCCGTGGAAAAAAGCAGAAGTACAGCAGAAGAGAGAAAACAGGTTTGCTCTAGTATCTTCTTAGATGTGGCGCAGGCCTTCGAAAAGGACTTTCGGGTGAAATATGAAGAAGAATATTGCGAGTCCCGCAGGTTAGTGTTTAGGGATCTATTCTTTACCTGCTCTACACCAGAGATTTAACTCTATTAAACGAAGTTACTGTTGCAACATTTGCTGATGATACTGCAGTTCTCTCAGTAGGAAAAGCTATCGAGGAATCGACAACGAAACTTCGAGAAGCATGTGACAAAATCATTAAATCAAAAATGTTGCGTATCGGGCTCAGTCAATCGAAATCCACGCATGTGAATTTTACTAAGTAGGTCAGCAGATTCCGTATGCAAATAAGGCTAAATATCTAGGGATGACTTTAGATACCATGTTCAGATGGGAAGAGCACGTTAAAAAGAAAAAAGATGAACTTAATATCAAATATCGAAATATGTATTGGCTACTCGGGAAAAACTCGGAATTGTCAACCGGATATAAATTGCTATTATATCAACAGGTGTTAAAACCTGTATGGACACGGATTATAGTTTTGGGGCTTCACAATTAAAACCAAACCTAAAATCATACAAACTTTTCAAAACAAAGTGCTACGAGGTATAGTTAACGTTCCGTGGTACACAAGGAGTGACAACGGACCAGACAGTTCAAGAAGAAATAAAAAAACTTGCCGTAATTCATGGACAACGTATTTATCAACACATCAACGAAAAACTTCGTGGTATGTTCTTCACATGCAGTAAAACGATTGCAGGGACCGAAACCAGTTGATTTATGGATTAAGGACACCAGTGCAAGGACTTCTTCCGTAAAAAAACCTATAAATAGAGCTGGCCATGGGCCTCTTCACATTCAGAAGTGACTAAATTAAGAAAAGAAAATTACTAGATGAATTGGATTCAGTTGTAATAGTTAAAAAAAAAAAAACAAACGTTAGGATATTAGACCCAGAATAGGTGAGACATAAACAGTGGTTTAATTGTAAGATATAATTGACCCTGCCAACCCTTTCAAAATCTGGAAGTCGTGTTAGAAGTACAACGTTTAGATATGATCCTAACAATGACAAACTGACCATAATGGAGAACAGAATACAGGAGTCACATTTTTAAGTTAATCGGCGGCTTAATTCGTGGCTAACATACAATTGAGGAAATTGGCCTATTCAAGACCTGGAAGACGTGTTAAACACAACAGTTTAAACATGATCGTACCAATTGTAACAAAATTACTATAACGGAAAGTTGAGTGACGGATCCGTTAATTGGCTCAATTCGCAACTAATAAACAATTGGGGCAATTGACCGAACTAATCGTTTTAGGCTCGTATGTATGAACTACAACGATTTAGACATAATAATAATTAATGATTTTGAGGCTTTAGTTTATAGCCTGAACCAGGGAAACCGTAACAGCTTATTTGTTTTCTATTAAGAACAATTGCATTCGGGTTATTGACCAACGAAAGCATAGTTCAAACTTAATAAACCGATTCTGACGTTTTGTTGGTAAGTTGCCATTAGAAAATGATTCTCTATTTCATTCTAGCAGTTAGATAAGCGTTACGTTTTGACTGGTTCAGCATTTACAATAACGAAAAGCGAGCGAAGGGGTTTCGTAAGGTAATCAGTTGCTTAATTCGTGGCTAAGATAAAATTGAGGATATTGATCCTATGATCCTTTTAAACTCCTAGTTGATATATGTTAGAACTACAACAGTTTGAACATGATTGTAACAATTGTGAGACTGTGGTGATACTTTTTAATTCCGAACCTGACGACTTCTACCCTTTTAAATCACTCTTTACTACCCTTTTAAAAGTTTAAATCATTCTGCCAAAATTACAACATCGGCACATCTTCTAATATATATTTCAACCATCATTCGCATTAGAGTTAGCACATCTTTCTGATTGTGTGGAGATTTCTAAGCAGGGAAGTACGAGTTATGGAATAGCCTATACAACCCATCCCACCTTAATAATATCGAGAACTGATGATCAATTTAGAAACAGATATTTGGATTAGAATTGGATTTTGAAAGAGAACTCCGAGCGTTCATTATCAAAATAAAGAGGTATCTCACTATTAATTGGCACTTCCAATGAATAAAAATTCTTGGATTTAATAAAACTCAAAATATACTTATCACTAAGACTGTATATGCATAGGGCCCTAATATTAGAAATGAGTTACAATTGTTAAATATGAGACCATATTGTGCTAAATCAGGAAGTCATTGTTGTCTTCATACTTTATATCTGATTATAATAAGAAAATGAAAACTCCCACTAGAAAGACAACGTTGGTTGCACGTTGCTATGCAGTTGCTACCCAAATGCCTCTAAGGCAAATCACCACAAGACAACATCTTATATTGCCAATCCCATCATTTGGTTCTATATTCAGATAGCTACGTAGAGGTATTGATTCGGCTAGGAGAACATTAATCTTATGTAGGTCTCAAAATCGTTTGCAATGCCCCAATATCTGATTAAATATCTGATTTTTAGTTTGGGAAACCAAGACGTAATAGCTTTCAACAGTGGAAGCTACACGTTTAAGAGCTGAAATTGCACAATTCCTTGAGTTTGTATAAAAAAAGAATTGAACCTCGAAGAGTGATTTTATGAGATGGGGTCTAACGATCGAGAGAAAATCATCTGTCTGATGGCATGAACGCTACATAATCATAATTCTAACCGCATATTCATGTTTAATATTTAACCAAATGGACATCTACCACAACGGTATCCGAGATCACCGGGAGTTGGATCAACCGAATGATTTACTGTAAATCCCAGTTGTTCATAATCAGAAGAAATATTTCGACCAAACAACTCAATTTTTTCAAATTCGAACTCGACATTACTTACCTACTAACTGGTCGACTATAATTTGACATCGCCGATGTTGCTCTAAAATTATTTTCCGAATCCTCATTCGAATTCGAATCGCCCGATTGATATAGCATGCATTGCTCGAGATATCCAGACGTCAAATATGGTGGCAAATCGGTTTCCTCGTCCTCCATCGGCCCAAAATATTGTGAATCTTCTTGGTCGGCCTGCGACTCAACCATACTCAACCATTGGGCATTGTGATTCCTAAATTTTTCTAATTTAATACGCGATGCCCATTCCGTATCGGTAAACGCTATTATATCTAAACAGTAATCGCATACTTTACGGATTTCGGTATTTTTATCGTGCATCAAATCGATTAGATATGCCGGCGATTCAGTTTCTTTAATCATATAATTTCGTGTACTCTCATTTTTTAATATTTGCTGGAATACAAATACAATTTGAAGTACCATTTCATCGTCCTCTTGCTTTGCTTTAAGCAATTCAATTAGCGATAGTATTACATCGGCTTTACACAGCAGCATCGCGCACAATTCATCACATGCACATGTCCCGAGGAATACAACCGTATCGAGTACTAAATCATCTTTCACCTTTGCCGGTACAAGAATATTACGTATCCATGGTATTAGATTAAAATTATGCAAGATTTGGGAATAGTCTAGATCGGGCAATGATAAATTACCCAATATCCCCACGCATTCGACGACAAAATCTTCATTTTCACATATCGTTATGATTTTTGCTAGGTCGCCAACGAAATTCTACAAATAAATAAATAAATAAATAAAAAAAAAAAACCACTAAATTTATAAAATAGAAGGTGATGCGGTGATGATGCAATGGATAATATGGTCGTTGCTTTGTTCTTGACATTGAACTCGCCAGTGTTTACCTACATAACATGATAAAGTACGCGTGTGAGTTGTACAAAATATAGATTTTATGTCTTGTCATGTAACCAAACGATTATATAATTCTACAGCAAGATTTGTATTGTTAACTGGTTTTCTGTTAAGCTGGAATCTTGTATTTATTAGACCGAAAGTATATATTTATGGATCTAATATTAGGATTTTGGATTATCCTTCAACTCAGATAATATAATTATTTCATTAATATTCAATCAAGGCGAACCAAAAACGTATTCAAGGTAAATCTGAAAAGTGTGGGTAATTACCCTTCACACTTGACCTAGAATCAGATATGCCCATTGTACTATAATGGAAGCCATCAGTTATTAATCTGTTTATTTATAATGTATACTGATCGATATTTAACATAACGGCTAGTCTAAAATAGTCGAGGTGGTGGGCAATAATTTGTTGCCACCCTTCTAGATGCCTATCGTTGTACGGTTCTGTTCGACATAAACATACATTATGTATGACGGTAAACATATTTATTATGTATATTGTATTTAAGTCAAGTTTATTTATTTTGCAATAAAATAGAAAATAAACATTTAATGTGTACTTACGATAAAATGTATTCTCAATTGTTCATGATGCGATATATTTCGTAACAATTTCATAATTAATGTGTCTTCATATTTGAAAGCCCGCGACATTAAACTATGCAAGCGATTATTTTCAACCATTATTTGAGCATTACGTTTATTTAGAGCTAAATTTATACAGAGAGCGATTAAGTCAAAATCAGATCGTTGGCTTAAATTTAATATAAGCATATCGACAACCAATGGTATACAGTCTGTGTATGCAAACATTGATTTTACCTGTAAAATAAGAAAATATTAGTTAGGTCTAAGTATAGTGTGGATCATATTAATTGTAACCCCTCACCTTATCATCTAAACTCATGTGATATAAAATCTTAATAACGATTTCATGTTTTTCATCACTTAAAAATGTAACCAATTTTGGCAGAAAACCAACTCGTATCATTTTCGATCGATGGGCCGCATCGAACGATAAATTAAATAGTAATTTCAATGTGACTTGTATTAAATCGGGATGCGAGCTCTGCAATAGTCTTGGAAGTTTTTCGACAATATTCAATTCGAACATTTCATCTTTGTTGTCGCGCACAATCGATAGTTTTTTAAGGAATGTTATGATTAGCACAAGCAAATCAATATTTTGTCGTTCCAATGTTTTCACCAGCATTTTGACAATATTTTTCTTTCTCATTTTCTCTTCGACTTTAACATTTTCCGCAATATTTAGTAATAAATAGAATGCAACGCGCAATAATTGTTCCTGTTTTTTGGCGAACAGTTTTAGCTGTTTACTTAATTTTTCGTATTCCTCTTTTTGATTTTTCGGATCGCCGGATCGTGGAGGCGTTGTTATTGTTTCGATATTGCAGTTGTCATCGCCACCGGCCCCATTCGTATCGCTAATATTCAAAAATTCTAAATCATTTGTTATATTTTCATGATAGCTATTGTTCAAAACTCGTGATTTAACTAGCGACGACGACATCGAACCATGATAGCTGGACCAATTGCCGGATTTTGGCCTCTGTTTTAGTTCTGGTATACGTCTGCGTGGTGGTTCCATATCCTTCGGTTTTTCCTCGTTCATTATAATAGCGTCGAGCAAATCTTGGCTCTGGTTCAAGTCTTTAGTTATTTTAGTTGTAGTATCGGGATTTTTACGATTTTCCAAATCATTTTTCATTTGATCGTAACGTTTCAGCTCATAATCGATTACGTCCATACATAAGGAACCAATTTTATATTGCACAATAACTGGATGAAAATGCGTATAAGTTGAGAAGCAAAAAAATATGTAAATAATATTTGTTGATAGATCTAAACTTTTGCGCCAGTCTTCGCGTAGTACTCGTGATAGAGCACTTAGTACAGCCTCTGAAATTATTTATTTAGTTAAATTACTGAATATTGTTATTTATATCTAGACCTACCATTTTTCTCTAATTCTTCTAAATTATCTGGATTGCGTGCCAATTGTAGTATGTACGCTGAACCCTTAATTCGATCTGCTAAATCATCGTATAACAATTCAATATATTCATCAACATTACGTATCGATACCTTTTCTAGTTCAGCGGGACTTAATTTAGCCGAATTACGAGGATTCGCCATTATATTATTATTATCAGTTGATGATGTAACCATATCACTGGTAACAACCTCTTTTCGATTTTTTAAGTAGTATATGATTTGTTCAACATCGGATTGTTGAGATTTATGGATTAAATCACATTTTTCAACAACCTCACGTGCTAATGTAGCCACATCTGTTTTTGCATTAAGTGATCGTAAACGAATTATGCGTTGACAATCCTGAAAGTGTAAAAGAAAGTCTTTAATAAACGTCTTTTTGCCCTATTTTTCTTTAAAATAGGAATAACAAGGACAACTATACAATATGAAAGACCAGAGATACTGAGGAGACAATAAAAACAGGCAGGGTATGTTTTAAATATGCCGTATCTTCAGAGACTTTGCAGTCAGATGTTTTTAGACACGAAAAAATCAAGGAGGCGTACTTATTAAAGCTCTAAAGTACCCAAACCGTAACGATATTCGAATCAATACTAGTTGCGATGAAAACTAACATCATGTATGCTGGGGCAGTTCGGATATAAATAGAAAAGGTTTCTTCCTCCTGCAATTCTGATCTAGATCTGAAATGGCAATTTTAAATTAAATATACCAGCCTTTGTGATACCCATTGATATTGGCTCACTCAATCGACGTGCTTGCAACCAAACGAATTGCTCCTTTGAGAAGTGCTGTCTTCTTACTAACTATAGGACAATATGGTGGATTGGGTAGATTAAGAAAAAAGCCAAGAAAACTTTGCAACTAAGCTTGAATATTTGTGAGACGGATAAGAGCTCAGAAGCTATGCTCTATTGAGAATAGTGTAATGAATAGCTACAAAAGCTAGCTATGAGTGGCTTGTCCTGTGGTAAAACCATGGCACAAGCTATAGCCAGTGTATTTTCTCCAAACTTAGGACTCATCAAAAAGAATATAGAAACGCCGTGAGCTAAGGACAGCCATAAGGCATACAAAATGGAAGTTACAAAGAAAGTCCTAGTAATGGCTCGGTGAAAATATGAAAGGAATATCCGAGACTTCTTGTATTTTACCTGATACTTTCCAAAACTCTAACCTTACACCGAGAGTGGTATATGAAGTGGAAAATTCCTAGAACTTTGCAATGAAACTCATTTCCAGAAGTTCGGAGGTCCACGTAGGACTTAGCACCCATTAACCACCTCACTCGGGATTTACAGAAGACATATCAAAGAACCGAACGTGTGGGTACTTCATGTTTTTAAGGCTTTTATAATAGGATCTAACCGGATGATATCGGTAGTGATACATAAGGTATCTAAAGCTGTTACATATTTATGCCAAAACGGGGGCAGTCAGTTTGTTTTCGAAAGCGTGACATATATGTAGCTCGTATTGTTACTTTGAATGGCATACCATATTTGTCAGTAAGGCATGTCACTGTCATCCTTTCTTCTCAAAATTGTACAGTCGTGTAGAGGTTCACTTCCAAGCGAAGGCATTATGCGATAACTGTGTAGTTTCAAAATGTGTGTTGTAAGGGAAGGTCAGTGGATACTGCCACCATGGTGCACAAGTTAGAAAAATCGCTAAGTTAGGAGATATACCTTGACGAGACTCTTTGATATTGAAAGAGTTTCAATATCGTGAAGATAGAGTTTATCATTGAGGAATAACCTCTTGTAAACATAGACTCCCTGCATACGGATTAATCAATTATATGTTTGAGAGCAGGACTGTCAATTATGAACTGAAAGCTTCATAATTACTGTTGGTTCATAGCTTCATAGTTACATAATGGATTACTGTTGGAACTGGTGATGAGAGGGATAGGAGTTGTCGCCTATGCAGAAGATGTATCACTGGCTGTCTCAGGGAAATATTTAGAAATAATGAAGTAGGTAATGAAAAGCTGTATCAGCCATGCTGGTAAACTTTACATTTTTAACACTTCTGGATTCCTGTGATGAGAATGGTTAAAAAGGCAGTATTTATATAAAATGCTTCTTCAATTGTCATGAAATAGGCCAGTGTGTGGTTTCAAAATCACACGTGGATCTTTTTACTAAGAAATACAAAGCCCTATCTGTTCTAGCTTTTTCTGACAAAGTGAAATTTCTTTGTTTTACTGACAAAGTTCCGAATATTTTGGAAAGATTGGGAAACGTTTATATGTACTCATGTAAGAACGTTGCTACGAAGAGGTGAGGTTAAAAACTGATGATGCTGCATAACTTGATACTGATTTATCTAGATCTATACTCATGTATGGAGCTAGTGTGTGTGTGTGTGTTTATCTGCACTTGATAAAGTATACAAAATTATAGAACATACAAAATTCTAGGGTCTGAGGGCAACTTATATTCGAGATTTGAAAGTCATGTTCTACTTTTCTCTTGTTTACTGACCTATATGGCTGTGAGGGTGTCTGTATACCAGATCAGTGAAGGACAGTTAAGATAGCACATTGACGTTTTATGCTTCGTAAGTTTTCGAACCGAGTGGTCCTCTAGGAAATGCTGGAATGGTTAAACGGCACCATTATAGGATAAAATCAAGTGGGATCTTCTGCGACAAGTTCGAGGTCAGCCTGCTTATTTTTCATTGCACCGTGGATCAAGCTGACGTGAGGGCGATTTAAAAGATATTTAACTGTTCATTATTAGTCAGGTGGCAATCAAGTCTTTCGAATCAGTTTCTCTTACGTCTAAGTTGGCGTGTTGAGTTGTCATTAATCTGTAAATGAAATGGGTGAGAATTTCAATATCCTGAATTTTCTGAATGCCACTCGAATGTCTTGGGGAACTGTAGGGTTAACATAAATGGTTCAATTCTTTAACTATTCGAAAAGTAAAGGTCAATTGCAGCACTAATATTAACGTTTAACAAGAGTTCTAAGACCTTGACGGACAATAGGTGTACAAAAACCGTGAGTGAGGAAATAAAATAAAAAAAATCTAGAAAATGCTGAACATGCGAGAAACCTGTACCACTGCTTCTTAAAAATTAAGATTCCTGAATAAGTTAAATATTTTCGAGACATTCCACATACCCACGTTCAGTCAATAATAAATTGATAATCAGATAAGATAAAGACATATACATACTTATAAATTCATTGTCTAAATGTTAAGACTGTACTTATTCGATTGCGATAAAATTATCTATTCGATTTGTATTTTAAAATAATGAATTTTTGGAATTTATCAAGATTCTAAGATATTGAAACGTTATAAACGCATTATTGTTTCCCCTTTAAAGACGTATTTACGTCGACCGAGGGCAATATACAATAAATCGTCTTAAGTTTTCAAACTAATTATATATAAATCTATATTATAGTTCACCCTAAGTATTTATGTATTTCAATTGAGATTATGAGACGAGTATGTACATATACATGCCCGCCTTACTTATTGTGCTAAATTGTTCATTGTTCCTACATTAAATAGACTTATACATGTGTACGTCGTCTGATAATACGGTTTGAAAGTTCTTATCGCGTACGTAAAGGCCAAATATAATATAATAAAAAACCTTTGCACTAATTGCAATTCACCGTAGTGTTACGTATATGCCGCGATTACGCCGCCTCGACAAGTATACGAAATCGATATATAGTTTACCAACACTCATAAAATATGACTGGAATTGCAAATTTTATTTGTTTTTATTGTGAATGGGGGAAGCTTCACATAGTTGATTCATATATACATAAGTTCTATATATATATAGTAAATACATAAAATTTAATTAAATCAATTTTCGCATTAGCTAATAAAACTAAAACCTAGAATAGCACTGTATCATCCAAAACTACGAGGGTCATTCAATAAGTCCGTAGGATGACACTTAGATGGCGTTACTACACGAACATGTAAAAGCTTTGTGCAAAGTGGGTGCCACGTGAGCTCACAGTAAACCAAAAACAACAACGAATCGATGCTTTAGAGGACAGCAGTCGACGAACTGAATCCAAAACGAGCATAGACACAACAGTCGGCCGGTATGGTGATGGCGCCTGTATTTTTGGATGCGAACGGAATATTATTCAACGACTATCTCCAAAACGGAACCACCATCAACAGCGACTGTTACAGTGCACGTTTGGCTGAAACGGCGACATTTGCAAAACGAAAAAAGTGTTGTTTCACCAGCACCGTGCCACAGATCGATGAAAACGATGGCAAAATTGAATGAATTGGGTTTTGAATTGCTAACCCACCTATACCATGTTCTCCAGATTTAGCCCACCGCGATTTTTTCCTGTTTACAGATCTCAAGAAAATACTGGCTGGAAAAAAATTTAAAAAAAGTCCAATGATGAAGGAATCGCTGCAACTGAGGCCTATTTTGACGAGAAAGAGAAATCGTACTATAAAAGTGGTATCGTTGGAAAATCACTATAATCGTTGTATCGCCCTCGAAGGCAACTATATAGTGAATATTAAGATCGAGTTTTGTCAAAATTTTTATTTTCCTTACTTATCCTACGGACTTATTGAATGACCTGGTATAAACATAAATGTTGTTATTTGGTTACTACACATAATTCTGCTAAACTATTGAAAATTACTGATTAATGTTTATGAGGTCAATGTCCAGCCTGTTCTCAATATACATCCATATATAGGGTTCAAAATCAAATAGGTGGTTTTGTTGAGCGAGATTTATGAAGTTCGCGTGTTACAACTGTATTAGAGAACAAACGACAATTTTAGGACAATAATTGTGTACACAGTATACGTAGTTGGGGTTCTCCAAAAAAATAAGAATATTGACACTATCGATCGAGACGTGTTGTGAAACGCGACTAATGTTTGTCGTCGACAATAGCAGACGGAAATAACTAATATATTTTGTTGTTGTTTTATGAAGTTATAATTTTTTGGACCATGGCCAAAATATATTTACTAGAAACTGGAACGAATTTTTAATGCAATATAACTGGTACATTAATAGATTGCAAATCAATATTTTGTGTTGACGCAATTCATCTATGTTTTTATTGATATAATATATTGAAATAGTTTGAAACGAAAATACATAGATTTGGCATTATGTAAGAACACTTTCAGTAGCAAATTGAAACCGCCAAAGAGATTAAAAAACTTCCAGTTTAGTCATAATTTTTGATTTTTAGTTTCTATACTTTCTGTTTGGGATCGTCGTATTTCCAGTTCTTTCGCAGTTCTCGTTCAATACCCTATCTCATGGCGAAGCTAACTAGGAAATGAACGTTCATAGTCCTAATTTGTGTGTAGATACATATACACATTACATTGATCCACGACAGCTATTACAAGAGTAAATTGGAGTGTTTATATAAGCCTTTTTGTTTCTATACTACTTGTTTGAGGCCGAAGCACTCCTAACTCTTTCGCAGTTGCCATTAAACGTCATATAAGTTACACCGAAACCAAATCGAGAACTAACGGTCGATTAACGTAGACCATCTACACATTGCATTGGTTCATGCAGTCCTATAGCATACTGACATAGAAGATAATGGATCGGTTCTTGAGTGCATCCAACAGTGGGTTGTAGATGTCTTTATTCTCATCATCGATCAAACTCAACTATCTGGATTCGAACCCGCGCTGGTGTAACCACAGCATCATTTGATCGATCGAGTTTATATATGACTCAAAAAAATAAATCTAGTTCTAGTTTTTAAAGAGCGAACAACCGAGTGTTCAACTTGTAGAACCTTTGAAATGAAAAGTCACAGTGAATCATCAGATTATTTTAAAAAAGATTTAGTGACGCGCAGCTCCCAGTCAGACAAATGTGAGAATCAAATGAAGGAATACATTTCCAGACAGATATAACCAGACATGTTAATCGAATTCCATGCAATATTGTACGAAAGGGTTCATAGCTTAGCATAGAATTGATCAAAAATCGACCAGTGATGTTAATATTATCATTAATGGTATGCATGTTCTATGTTAAGGTATGGAAAAATGTTATCAGACACAATATGGTTGGACGTCTCCAAATTGACGATGTGTTAATTTAATTTGGGCTGGCTCGAGTTACCAAAGACGTAAGATTGTATCGATCTTTAACCAAATATTTAGGCGGTGATCAGTACCTACTGTTTGGACAGGTCCTGTCAGCAAAAGCTTATAGTGAGCTCTATTTGAAATTATTGAAAACTTCAGTTGTCGAGGTCCCCCAAGAGTTAACATTGTTCTGATATACCTAATGTTCCACATACCCTGTAATGATTTTTAATTGGATATCGAGATGAACTTCTCCAATTTATTTTGTCGTTCGACTCGAAATGGCCTTATCCGATATTTTTGAATCTCATGTTGGAATACATTAATTGTTAAAGTGAAAGATTTTAAGACGCATTCTGGTAAGTATATCTTTTTAGTTGATTAAACAATTTAGAGGGAATCAGATACTTGATGCAAAATCAACCAGTTTAGAGAAAACTACGTAATTAATTTCAGTAGTATGGTAATGACACGTTTGAAGGAGTGGTGACATTCAAGTATCTTGATTATTCATGATAAACGTGTAAAGGAAGATACAAAGTCCAGCTGGCCACATGCATTCTGACTTCTATCTTCCTCGTCGTCTTATGAAATTGAAATATGTTGCAAATGCGGATAAGCTTAAATTGTTGAGTATACGATAGATGGCTTCTAACATTCGAAAGAAGAATCATGCTTGTGATACATGGCCAAAACACGAAGCGGATAGTACATATCGTATATGAAATCGAAGAACAATGAGTACGCTAAATGCATATACTGATCTGAAGTGAATTTGAACGATTAGATTATAAGGGATAAATGTTTTTTTTTATCTTTAGCCAGAGACATAATTTATGTCTATGTTTAAGAAAACATTTATCACATAAAGCGTTTAAAATCAAACGACGAATCAGTTTTTTTGCCGTCCATAGAATAATTTAATTTCTAACCGTTCTGAAAGAGTTTTGTGATAATCGCCCAAAAAATAGAGTAGATAAAGTTGCAGTAGAAGATACCGAGGTGAAATACTCATATATGTACGATTGATGATGTTGATGAACAAAAATATGACCCACTGTTCAGAGCAGGCCTTATGAGTTGACTATCGTCCAAATAGCTGAAATGAGCTATAGTCGGTTTATTCGGGAAATGTTTTATTCGGGACCTGAACAGATGTTTAATCAGTATTTTACTAAGTTAAGATCATTAAATTTCGTAAACTCAAATATGAGAATAATTAGAATAAATTAAATTTAGAAATTAACTGTAGGAGGTTAAAATTTATAATGAAACACTGCAACAGTGAATCATTCAATGTTACAATAAACATGTATTTGGTGGAATTTTTATTTGTACAGGTTGGGCAAAAATCTTCTTTCCGATTCAAATCTGTGGGTGTTGAAATGTGAACGGTTTAAGCAGTTTCGCCCAAACGTTGTCTCACTTCTTTAAAGACCGTAGTTTGTTAATGTAGATCTTCTGCTTTAGATGTAGCCCTACAGAAAAGGTTTGAACCGATTTCGGCGCATTTAAGTTGCTATGAAAAAATATTCGGCCAAAGGGATCTTTCAGATAGCATTTATATTCCGAGTTTTAAAAACTGGTAATCTTCTTAATAGACTGAAAATGTTGGCCCACCAAGCCATGTGCCGCCGATCTAAAAATTTAATAGGCAGAGAGAGAGAGAGAGAGAAATGTCTGGAGAATACGACGGGTGGGGTAGGATTTCCCATTTCAACGTTTCCAAGTATGTTTTGACCACTATCGTAACCTGGGGCATTGTCAAGCTTATATCTCGAAAGTCATTTTTATTTTTCAATGTTCGTCTCAAAAACACTAATTGGGATTGAATACGGGCTCCTGAATTTGTTTCAGACGGTTTTAACAGCTTATAATAGCCTACGCCGAGCTGGGCTCATCAAATATAGAGCATCCTATTCGAGCTGTCAAGATTAGGTTTGCCATTAGCGTAAAAACTTGGCCGGGTTATAGTAATAACCCATTTCAAGACCGTTCAACAACTCTCGGTTTTGGTTCGTATGATACCCAATTCTCAGTTTTTGAGGCGTTTTAAAATTTCTTGTTTAGCCACTCTCAGTGATTGTGCCAAATCTTGATTTTCGCTTTTTCACTCATATATCGGCCTGCGAAGGGAAACCAAAATCGCATACTTGTGTTGTAAGACTATATGCTTACAACATAACAAAAGGTATTGCATGCAGTCACCGATTGTAGCTGGTTAAGAGAGTTTCTCATCTCGCCGCGCTTTTGATTTACTACTTACGCTGCCTATAGGTAAACAGTGAGAAGATGTATACCTAATATATTTATCGATAAGTGCTACTTTGCCACCCTGTATTATAAATTAATCGAGTCATAAACCTAGTTAGAAATTGTAATAAATACAAACGATTCAGCTAATTTTTAAACCGGAAGCACACTTATTTCTTGCATAAGTGAGCAGCTCTAAAATGGTTTTTAACCATCATGGTTTTATATTAATAATTTTACTTTTTAAACCAGAGAAGGTTATGTAACCATATATAGACATATTATTCTTATATCCAAAAGTAATAGAATTATGTTTCAAATTTCAGAAGTATACAATACATCAAACCCAATAATTTATTATATTTAAATAATTTGTTTATTATTTACTTCCTGATACATCAACAACACATATACGAGGCTACACACTTATGAGTGTATGTCTGACATCATTCTTGTGTAAGACATAACTGATTCAATGACCGCACGACGAATACGGTTTTCGAAAAGAATATTGAATATATCGTTTGACGTTGAAAGAAATTTTGTCTATTAATACAAAATGTGTGAGTTTTTTTGTACATTTTCAATGCCATTTACACATTAAATGTTGTGAAGTTAATTACTTAATAATTGACATTGGACTCATTAAAATATTATTTTCTCTGCGCCGTTGAGTAATAAATCAACAATGAAAACCAAGCACAGAAAACCAGAATATTATAAGATATTGGTTATACATAAATCAATATTAAGTAAATTTACGTAATATACAAAATACGATTTGATTGATTAATAAGAAATGGTCTTGCCCGAAGACAGCAAAATTGGGTGTCTTATCTTTTCGCTAATCTTAAATTGATGAATGACTGGTGTACTTACTTATCGTTGACATTTTCTAGTTAATATTAATTATACATAATTGTTTTCAAATTAAATCCAAGTTTTCAAACAACTTGAATAGTTTTTTTTTTAAATTGGAACGAATTTTAATTCAACGGCTCGTTTACTATATATCGTCATCTCTTTGTCCAATTTTTAGTTATGTCATGCCACTCGGCAACCATCTGTGTATATGATGAGTTATGCAGCTATCAAAGACATTTGGGTTCCCATTTACTCAATATACTCAGAAAAAGTATACTGAAGTGTGCTGAAAAGTGTGGAAGAACTTAATGGTACTCCAATCTACATAACTATATTTAGCTAATGTCTTTTTTTATCGGTTTTTACTGGCCATTGTTGGCCCGTACCGTGTCAACAATCTGACTCCATCGGTTTCGATCACGAGCCAGCTCTTCATACTGTTGCAAGCAATCAGAAGATGCCGGATCACTTTCTACGCCGTAGAGCTATCGTCCTCTTCGCCCACCGAAGCGCGTATCGTCCTTCAAAGATCGCTGTATCTGCGCTGTAAGAACGTGCCTGAGCCAGTGTACTCGCTGTCCTTTGATTTCACTCTCTCAGTGGAGTAATTGTTCCCAAGATAATGTATGACAATAACTTGTAAGCTGTGCAAAGGAGAGCTATTAATGCTCGCACATTAAGCGATCATGAATATTGGGCATAATGCGGCCACTTTCAATTTTTCAGGCATAACTTCATTTCGCCATACCAATCGGACAAGGTCGAAAATATGGTTTCACAAAGTAAGCCCTTCGAATATCAAGAGCTCTGAATTAATGCAATCAACTCCTGGTGAACGATTTTTCTTTAATCTCTTCATGGTGAATTCCTCATAGGGTGGATCCTCAATGAACATTTCTGCGATCTGTATTTAAAGGTATTCAAATACAGCTTGTGATACATGTAGAACATTAAGTAGTTCAGAAAAATGTTCACGCCATCTCAACATTTTTAAATCAGCTTGAAATGGAAAAGCAACCATTTAGCAATTATAAAAGGTTGCTTTCCATTTTGAGCTTATTATTAAGGCAGACCATTGTATTTCCAGATATAATAAACAATTCTGGTCTGCTGTAGCAGATATGGCACGGAAAATTTTGCATAAGATTACATCCAAAAGATTTCACGACGCTTGTTGCGAGGAAAACTATTAATTTCAACTAAGGTGTTGTCACACAGCCGATGAAATGATTGATCAAACAAAACAGCTTAAAAATAACATTAGGGTATATTAAGGGAACGTAAGGTCTAAAATTTCTGATAAAAATAGTTTCTTAAAAAATTGTATATAACTAGTTTAAAAAAGGTTAAAGTGTACGTAAGTGTAATGTCAAAACTTGAGACAGTGTTGATATATATACAAGCCATGAATCTGAGGCCACATAAAGAGAGTATTCGAATTGCATATATTTACAAACTAAATTTTGATAAATTAGTGTTCCAATAATGGAAGCTCAAAGCGTTCTCACCAGGTGCGTTAGAATTCATAAAGACCACAAATGGGTTTATTCTTTAATATATACCCTATGATAGAAACAACCTTTTTTCTTGAGATTTAATGCCTTTTTAACCTAAAATCATTTTTTTCTATATAAGGTACAAAAACTTTTACAGCTGACATTAATTATTGTAACCTTTTATTCACAAATGTCACCTTATTGATTAAAGAAATGTTTGATATTTAAACAATCGCGATCCAATTAGTGGTTTGTTCTTTAAGGATAAAATATATTAGTGGTAAAAGGTTGTAGTATTTTTGTTTTAAGACCTCCCATTACTGATTTAATTATAATTAGGTGTTCTAAACTTACATTTTGAGAAAGAAAATGGATTCGCGATTGGGTATTTTCTGCGGGATTCGAGCAGGTCAGTATTCTGATAACTGCGTATAATCCCACCTTGAAGTGGTTTTGGGGCCAATACAGTATTTATTTTAGACAAGAAATGTGCCAATTAACAGAAGTACTATAATATTACAACATTGATACTGCAATCTTAGCAATTGGAGATAGCATAGAAGAGTCGACTCAGAAATTACAAACCCCACTAACACAATCAGTAGAGGGACTCCGAAATTCAGCTTAACGAAATGAAATTTACTATAGTAAAAATCGTAATTGGATGCCAGTCCAACTGAACTCGCAAGCGACCTCTCTTGCGAATATATAGCAACACAGACCAAGTCAAACGGCTGAAAAGGACGTAGTCTATAGGGCACTAAGTAATAAAGAAATTTAAAGATGAAGTAGTTTACCACTTCTATGTATGTGTCGGTAAGTCAAAACTGTTTGTTGTGAACCCAACTTAATGTTATGTTCGTACTCGTACACTGTTTTCAAAAAAAGGTCAATTGAAGGTGTTGGTATAGCGGTTTTTACTATACGCTTCAAATATAATTTATGTCCATCGCATAGGTCTATGTCAAAATAGTTTTCGCATTTAACGAGAACTATTTTGAAGACTTCATTCACTTATAGTGTACAGCTATGAGGTTTTTGACAAAAATCGTTCCTCAGTGTTACACTCTAGATCTAAACATGTCCAGTTTTCGCACTGAATACCTGGGTTTTGTGGTCTTCACAGCCTTAATAAATTGTATCACAAATACAATGATCGCGTCACGCTACATTTAAAAAAATTAATAATTCTAATATTTCCTTCAAATATTTGTAATTCGCTAAAACTTTTGCAACGCGACTTACACTATATATACGAATTGCAATATACCGAACATCAAGTCTATGCACATTCGCTTGGTGACATGGAGTTGATATTTTAAATCGTTCAATGACCTGACTTATTAGTTCGGAAATGACCATGACCTTTCAGACACTATTTACACGATATTGATGATAATGGACACAAAGATTGTCCTGTCGGTTCAGACAAATCTATTAATAATTATAAATAATTAAAAGACGAACAGACCTTTAAAAGGGGGTATATAAGGTTCTTCCAGTAAATAAAAAAAGCATTTATTCCTATGCAAACGATTTTGATAATCCTCGAGAGGCTTTTTCTCAATAAAGGTGTTTTCAATTGCTAATTTAATACTTTCGTTAAAGAAAAACTTGTTTCTACAAAATTCACAATCAGTAAGAAAATGAACAAAATTGTGCCAAATGGCGCAGTGGTTTAAGTTAAGAAATGGCAGTTGGAGCGAGACACGGTAACGGGTTCAAATCCTGATAGTGTGATGGTATGTGGATGAACACATCTATGAACCCCCAGTTGGAGTGCGGAATTGATGAGGCCGATTCCATTTCAGTACTATAAGTTGGAATAGAACTATGAAATGTGCAGATGGTTTTACGTAAATCGGAGTACAGTATAAACATAAAATTGGATGTGCGGCGGAGTTGGGAAGTGCCTTGACTCCCAAACAAAATTGAGAAATGAAAACCAAGAACAAATCAGAAATACTTAACTTTAATATAGAAAATGTTTGAAAATCAGAGAAACATACAATGTTATTAATAACGCGTGTACGTCAATAGTTTTTTCCTAGAATTTGAAAAATTCTACGAAAATTCAATTTGAAAAATGAGGTTTTCTCTGTGGTCGTGTTAATGGCATTTGACGTGTGTCTGTAAAAAATTATTCACAATTTCACAAAACAAACTCACGTACATAGTTCGAACTTCCTTTCCCTTGCGAGCTCGATCAATCGAAAAAGGTCGAGTTTTAAATGTATTTCTTAGATTTAGAATCTAATCTACAGCTAATTTAGGATAAAACACAATTAATTTTATCGATTAAAGCTTCTGTGATGCCAGCTAATTGAAACATAATAGTCAAGGGATTTTTCACAATCTCTACGATTGGTGATGTGAATTAACAGATATATCAATTACCATAATTTAAAGATCAAACATAAACATACTTATCTCAGTTTAAATAAAAAAATAATACAAATCAATAATAAAATTATTTTAGACATAAATAATAAGAATGATTAATAAGAAACTTGGGAAGCCCCCTAAGGTAGCTTATTCGTTATCAATTGACAAATCTAAATATAAATTTGATTGCCATAGAAATGGGCTAATAATAACAATTTGTATAAAACACTGTGCTAACAACCGACGACGTTTTAAAGAAAGTAGTTGTTTGTATTGATAAGAAAAGTAGGCAAAAAAAAAAAAACAAATGGTAATAGATGGAAAAACAAGAAAAATCGATATATTCGATGGACGAACGAGAAAATTACACAACCATTTTGAATTTAATGCGAAAATATTTACCTTTTTTTCTTCTAGCATAGGATCACCGGGTTCACTAAAAACAGCCGCTTCGAGTTTATAATGAACCACAAGTGCTTTTTCTGTTGGATGTGGTTCGATCGATCCACCTTTCCATCGTCTAGAATTAAAATACAGAGAGAAGAAAAAATTTTGGTTGGTTGAATTTTTTTTTATTTTTAAAAACAAAAAATCACTTTTAACTATGATGTCATTGAAAATATTTTATTTTTTTATGAATCACACACATACACACACACACACAAACACAATATAATAATAATAAACTAGAGAAAAACTAAGATTTATAATCTAGATATTCACTTTTTTATAAATTTTGCATCTTCAGACTGCATTTCATTAGATCTAATCGAACTATATATATAATAAATATAATGTGTAACTATAAAAACTAGTATTATGCCCGCGATTATATTGAATATGTCAGCTAACATACAATAAATAGAATTTTGTTAGCAATACAATTCGTTCGATGCCATTTTCCGACTGATTCGATTTAAAAATTAAAAAATACAAAAATGTATTTTGTACAATATACGCGAAAACGAAACTACTATATTCATCTCTTTTTCTCTCGCGTTTGTTTATGTCAAAATCGTACACTTCCGAGAAAAAGCATTGAAACAACTCACAACTGAGTGTTTAATATTGTAAAAAAACTAAAAGTGAAATGAAATTAAAAGTTTACACATTTTGTTTTGATTATATTATTATTTAATGTTAGATAATAATAATTAAATTTAAAAAAAATTATAACCTTTAAACGTAATAATACACATATGTTTTTTTTATTTTATTATTTACTATTTTCCTGGTTTTTATTGTAACGCTTGATGGTTTTGTAGAGTAAATTAAATTATGCATTCGCCGAATGGAGCATAAAAAACCAGAAATTACCTAATTTAATTTATACAGTAAACGTTATATAATTTATCTAGTACAATGTAGATGACACTAGTCACACATATAACAGTATTTTAATATTATACAAAAGGAAATAGCTGGTTTGGTATGACATCTGTAGACGAGTATTGGATTTTTGAATAGGATGATGTCACATATACGTCATAACAATGAACTTGAATTGTCGAGGTTAAAATCGTGTGTGGTGAGTTTTATATTTGCATATCTGTTTATTATGTTTATTATGTAAGGTTATTATCGTAAGAATAGTAAAAAAAGTAACATGTTATTGTGTGATACAATCTTATAGTTATAAATACCGTGAGTTTAACGTATATATATAGTTTATTCTAATTATGAATTATTTATCATGATTTGTTCGTAGAAGGTCACTTCGATATCGAACCTTATATCTCTATTTAGCCGTTGCAAGCTACACCGATATGACATGCATATTTATAGACGATATGATTAAAGTCCTAAATGGTTGTTATCAAACTACAACCTGTATAGTCCAGCTTATTGGAGTATTTTGGCCTTATTCGATTGTTATGGCGAAATGAAGTTATGCTCAAGTGGAACGCGTTATACCCCATCTTCAATGAAGTCAAACGATAAATGTGAGAATTTTCGATGTGTAGATGTTCTTTGCACATCATATCTCTCTCACAGGAGAAATTTTTGGTGTTACTAACCAACTTGATTATTCTTGTTAAGTGCCATAAAACATCTCGTGATGTACACCAGCCTATATGAGTCGGTCGCCAGGTGTAACTTAATGGCTATGAAATTTTCTCTTTATTAGTACAATTATCGCCGTTGATCAAAAATTAACATGCCCCGGATGACATAATAAGTAATTGCGTGTAAGAAGTGTTCGTTGGGCGTCTACAATGTGTACTAATACGTATAAATAGTTTGTATATGCGATTATGGCCTTTTACGGCATTTAAGCTATGATTATAATGGTTTAATTATAACACCGGTCTATTGTTTTTTACAGGCAATTATTGACCCGTACCGTGTCAACTATCTGACTCCATTGTTTTCGATCATGAGCCATTTCTTCATACTGTTGCAAACAATTGGAAGATGTTATAGATCGCTTTTTACGCCGAAAGGCCATCGTCGCCGACAATTACCTCTCGTCTACCAAAAGGTGGCTCACTTAAAATAACGTTGTATCATTCGGTTCGGATCAGCTCGCAGAATGTGACCAAGCCAAAACCAAATATATGCTCCTTGGTGTTAGAGATCAAGACGGATTTCACTTAAATAGTGGTATATAGTTAAACGTTTGACGTAGTGGTGAAACTTGAGGATTTCTTATACTTATGACTGTGGGAGAGAAAATCAAAGTGTTAAACGTCTGTTGATAAGAATGTTGTCATACCTAGATGGCTTGTGGCTTGTATAAAAGACGTATATATTATTTTAAAATGCCTTAATTGGGCTGTATATTAACAATCTTATTAATTATGAAAATACTACAGTTAGTTCGCTTATTTTGAGTGACTCACGTTTAAGAGTTCCTATGGATTTTCCTATAAGATTATAGCAAGTGAGTGTTTCAATTTTGACTATTACTTGCACTTTCAGGTCAACAATATTTTTTGCTGTCCAATCAGAATCCAATACGAAGGTTGTCGAGGTATACCCACAAGTTTGAGACCGATTCTCTTTCATAGACCTTATAAGACAGGTTGTCACACAACCTATATATAGCTTATCAATGTATGATTTACGTGTTAAAATCTGATTCTCAGAAAATATCTATAGATTCAAAGGCTTTGAACGATCAATTTATTAATCGATCAATGTATCGAATGCCATCTGTTAGATTGTATTTTGGTGTTCACTCCTCGTCAGGTCGTGCAGGATGCGTGATCTCAAAAACTTTTGTTTGTTTTGAGACTAGGATCGGTTCCAAATAAATGGAGTTTAGCTTCTTAAACCTCTTTGTCTTTCTGTTATAACAGAAATATATATATATATATATATATATATATATATATATATATATATATATATATATATATATATATATATATATATATATATATATATATATATATAACATGATTTACTCTTAAAGAAATATTTTACTTATAGCAAGTGGTAGAGGTACAAGAACACTGTTTTATGAGATGAGGCTAGAAGTGCGCACTTGAATTTATCGACTTTAATATTCTCCATTAAAAAACTGTATCAGGTTCACTTACGACGTGAATAAGTTTGATTGTTGCTTGGCTATCAGAATAAATATACTAATATTCTATACAAGTATACAACTAATTTGGTGAGTGACCTCTCATAGACCATCGTCAGACCATCACTTACTTAATACACAAATATTTTATGAAAAGCTTAGTATAAAAGAAAGTAATATATCGCTTGTCGGGCTGTAACTGGAGTCATGTCTTCAACTCCGCTCCTAGCTATGGAGCTCATCTTTTTCATACGGCAATTACAATCCTTCATTCCCACACATCTGGTTCGGTGCAGTAAATTTTGTTCGGCTGCCTTTGGGTTCAGTGCTGAAGCGTGGAACGTTTCGGCACTACTTCAGGCCATAAATCAACTCTTACTGAATTTAAATGAGCGATACCAGAAATTGACATGGTTAATGATAGGCTTCTGCCTGTTTTTAATTTCCACAGATTATGTGAGGTCTCTGAATTGGGTATTAGTTTTGTTTACTACTGTCCATCGCATGATCTGAGAATCTCTGGTACTTTGAGGACATACTGTACTATTCATTATATTTTATACGGATAGTATAAAACTGTCCTAACGCCTTGAATAATCCTCTAACTAGCTCTAAATTGGCAGGGGATTGTAAGGAATTTTTAAACCTCATTGGATGTAACAACAAGGTAACTGTCATGTGGATTCCTGCCTATTGTGATATGGAGAGCAACGAAATTGCAGACTGTTTGGCTAAAAATATTTCATAGGTCCTGAATCAGCTGCTCCTTTACCACTTCACATAGTTAAAAAACAATTAAAAACGCTGCCTTATCAAATCTAAAGTTGATAAGATCAGCTATAATCTCTACTTCTTGTAAGGCGAAATAATTTGTCAGAACAACTTGAGAACAACTTGAGAATATTAGCCGCGTTTCATGACTCCAACTGATTCAGATCAGATCACATTTTCCATGCAAACCAAAGACACATTTTGATCCAAATTTCATTTTGGCTCAACATGTGTCTTTGGTTTGCATGGAAAATGTGATCTGAATCAGTTGGTGCTATGAAACGCGGCTATTGTTTTCTATACATACTATGGCCATGGCCGTTTCAAAAGCCTTTGTGGCATTGAGTGTGTAGCCTATGACAGTGGTATAGTCCAACTTTATCAATAATATTACCCAAAAATGGTCTAATGTTGAAATAAGAATATTTATTCTTGAATAGGCCGACGAAAAGTCGCTGGCTTAGACTTACCAAATTGATGAGTTCCAAACATATATATTTGAATGCCGTTTATGAAATAATTTACAACTTTATTAATTATTTAACATTAATTAATTTATTCTGATATTCTAAATTGAATTAAGATAATTAAGTATTCGGTCATTGATGCCATGATCTGTAATTAAACAAAAGAAATTCAGTTTACTTTATCTTATTATAAAACAGCGGGCCCAGCAGTAGATAAGTCAAATCAATCGACAATTTGTTTTTTTTTTTAAATTTGACATATCTGCGTACTGTATGGCCATATTTTATACTCTTAAGTGTATATCTGTTACAACAAACCGAAAATAAAAGTGAATTTGTATACAAAAATAGCCCACATGCCGATATTTCCAATTTATCCAAAATTATTTGAATTGATAAATTTTCAATCTATAAATAATTAAATTAATTAAAAACAAATAAATTAAAATGTATTTAATTCGAATATATTACACTTTGTTTTAAACGTTCATCCATATCGAATGTAATTAAATTGTGTAATATTTTGCCCGATTCTTCAGCCTACATCAGTACGATTTTTTGTGTACATAGATGACCACCCGTTCGGTATCACATACATATAAATGTATTATTATGTATGAAAATAAATACAAAATAATTACTTAGCTTTGTTTTGGTTTAATGTAAATATTTATAATAAATTAAAATTAATAAAAAAAAAATAAATTAAATTTGATTTGTGTATAATTTGGTTGGTTTGTCGTGATTTCGTGATAATTCTTATATTACGAAATTACGTGATCATGTTCCTTACCTCTTGGGCCAATTTTGCATTTGGACGAACCGTGAAATACATTTCGATACTATATAGCGTTAGTGTTAAGAAATCAATTAGTGCAAAGCCGAAGTTAAACGACCCAGCTGTATGAAAAGTTTGTGCTACATTGAGGTAGATGTAGAAGAACTGCAATTAAAAATAATATAAATTTAATTTTCTAATTATTTTGTTACGACATAAGTCAATAAATAGGAGGTTGGCACAGCTATATACCGAAAATTCATGGGAGGATTGATTAATTTATAAGAGTCTACGACCAAGCATTTTAAAAAAGATCCTTCGGAAGGCCTAACTTCGCGATACGTTTTGACTCTCTAGCTTTCTTTCTTAACCATTATCTGAAAAACCTCAAATACCAAAAATTAATATAGATTTTTGTCAGTCATTCTCAGTCATCTAGATTGCAACAATGTAGCATTCTCAATCATATGGGCACAACTCAAACTCTTCTGGTTAAGAAATCAGCATCTGCTCTATGCCATCAACGGCAATACTTAACGCGATAAACAATAAACTGACACTCAATAACGTTACTCATCAGTTCCAATGTTGCCTAGCAAAACAACAACATTACAGTTTACACTAGTTGTCAAAACCTATAATAAATTAAGAATACAAGCACAGACTAAAATTTATCAGTACTCGTATACAGTACTCGTAGGTAGCAAAGTTAATGCTTTACCAAAACAGTTTGAGTAGTGCATATGTTTTATGATGCTGCATTGCTGGAATGCAGACGCGTATGGCTTGAGTACCAATTCATTGAAAATAATACACGATGTTGATCTGCATTCATCTTTTCTATACTGTGCGACGCAAAGTGCACAAAGGTGAAAAACCTTCCCCAATCTTGCTCTGTCAGCTACATGCTTAATACCTGCTCATTTTGCCACCCTAACCGGTACACGTGTTGGGTTGATTTCGTGCTCTCAATTGCTCCTAACAACTTGAGCTTTATCTCGATGAAGTCGAAATATATTGATATTGTTTCGTATAACCTGACTCACGATTTAATTTTAAAAAATGGATGAATGTTACAAATGACTCGAATCGAGAGCTGAACTGTATAGTCGCTCTATTTTGTGTATCATTTGGTTTGACTAACATATAGCATTACAAAACGTGTCACGACACCGTGCCAATTTCGTAACGCTCCAGTAGTTGCAAATTGTGTCGTTCGAAATGATAGAATTAATGTACTTGTTTGCTAACAGTCTAGGGTAGTTGCTTGCTGACTGCACCAAGCCACCGGTCATGTAATATAGTTTTGAAAGGTAACTGATGCAACGTTGGTAACTTAATTTTGGCACATTCTGACGGGAATGATTGTTTCTTCTATCTTATTCTGGAAGGTGCCATGGTAGTTATTACTATAGATCATTTGACTATCTAAACTGTTGTGACAATAATTTCAGTGGACAAGTGGTTGATCCCGTCAATGATTTTCTGTAATTGGTTGGTGTTTAGTTGTAAATATTCCATTAAGTGATTACCGGTGGCGAATATGATTGCTGCTATTTATGGGTAATCCAATTAGCACGACTTGCTTTTTTAACTGTTGGTTGGTGTTGTTTCCGTCCAAGAAGATTGGGAATGACAATGAAGAACAGTTTGAATAAGCTTTCACTGCAATAGAAATGGCATTTGTGTAAGAGCAACCGTGTTAAACGGATGAAAAGGTTCATTTCAACGGAAGCGCATATATTATCAATAAAATAAACTTTACCAAATAACGCATCTCAATGGGACCAATTTGAAAAGCTTTAATTTACTGGAACGAGAATTTTCAGGGCCTGCTAGGTTCAAGAATTTCTGGCATGATTTAAGATCGTATAAGAAAGTATTAAAACTTTGTAGCAGCATGGAAATCCCCTATGTGTAAAATTTCTACTCAATATGGTCCCAAGATTACATAAGCGCTATGTAATCTTTGGACCTAATTTGAGTATAAATTTTACACATAGGTGATTTCCGAGCTGCTCCAAAGTTTTGATGAAAGAACATTTATAAATCGAAGGGATCGATCGAGTTCGAAGTTTTGAACTGTCAGACAGGGTTTATTTTAATTTAAATCAGGAAACCGGGCTTGATAAAATACGGTTCTCAGAAACCGCTGACTAAATTTTAGTTGCACTCGAAATTTTTAATGAATGGTAATTTTATATATTCGGACCCTTTGTTTCAGTTCATATCAGATATTCTCTATAACATTCCGATCCGGTGACTGTGAAGAGGGATGATTTGTTCCGGCACACTACGAGTATATAGAAGCCATTGTGATACTGTCCTCGCCGCATGTTTTGATTCTTTATTTTGATATAAGTTCCACTGGTTCCCTTACAGTCCTAAACATTCGACGGACGGTTAAATATTTTAGTGCTCTATGCAGAATTTTGT
The DNA here is from genome assembly GCA_963932295.1 of Tipula lateralis. Lineage (NCBI taxonomy): Eukaryota > Metazoa > Arthropoda > Insecta > Diptera > Tipulidae > Tipula > Tipula lateralis. The sequence goes on from OZ010738.1 coordinate 158,043,637, forward strand.
ATGACAGACTGTATTTATGCAAGTAATTTTTAATGTAATTTGTATTGCGAAGCAAAAATAAATTAAATTTTAGATTAAATTTGGCTTCTGTGATTCCTTAGTTCAAACATTTTTTTAAGCAATTTCATTGGTTGAATTGGAATTTTTTTCATTAAGTTGGTTTAACTTTATCTTTATAACGGAACGAACATGGCGAGAAAGATATAGCATGCTATTTAAATTAAAGACACAAAAATAAAATGCTCTTAAATCACTTAAATTATTTACGTATAGATGTCAGCAAAATCGTTCTGCTCTGTTTTCATCAATCATAATATCGCAAACAAAAATATTCAGAGCGAAAGAAGGAACGATCGAAATACATCATGTTTGAACGAGGAAAAACAAAAGCAGTTCCGATGGAGAATATAATAAATGGGAAATAATTTCAATGGTTTCAATAATTGTAATGGTTTTACAATTAAGACCAGTTAGTATGTCTTGGACATTTGATTTAATTAGTTTACTATTAGTGTATTTTTAATAAGTTTTATTTTTAATAGGGATTGGAAACATTCTAATAGGCAAACCCCTATAAAATAAGTCTTTCATCGTGGTGCGGTGTGATTCAAGGAGAACGTTTAATAAGGAGGAGTAATATGTTTCGGTACTTGATCCGAGTTGATACTATAGCCGTATATAATAAATTTTGCATCAGAGCAACCGTGTTAATTGGATCAAAAGGTTAATAAAGTCAGTTTTAACGTATAAGCACATAAAATCAATAGATAAGTCTTTAGACGATACGAATAAGGTTCAAGTATTACCAGTATGATTTAAGATCGTATTAATCAGACGAATCTTTTGAGGTGGCTCATAAAATTCCTAAGTAAAAATTCGACGCGAATGAAGTAAAAAAGATTTCATATAGAGCTGTTTAGATATTTTAATAGAGTTTAGTAAAAATCAACTAAATTTTCCTGGATAGTGGATTTACAAATACAAGGAAACGAGAGATTGGTAAAGGAAGCAACAGTTCAAAGTTCTGGACTCGCCGACATATTCTTCTGATTTATAAGGTATGTGGCGCGGAAGGTCTGTGACAATGGGAACAGGACAACTTCGATGTTGAGTTTAATTGAATTGAATTGAATTTTATTTTAAAATGCATATATCCCAATTAAAACCAGATAATAGGCTGAGTTCCAAACACTGGGCCTTATTTGCATATCAAATATAAGGGGTGGCTTTAATTGAATATATATATATATATATATATATATATATATATATATATATATATATATATATATATATATATAAGACATATATATATATATATATATATATATATATATATATATATATATATATATATATATATATATATATATGGTAATTTTATTGCATCTTATAATAGTAAATGTAATTTAGTTATATGTTTATGTTTGTATGTACTTACTAACGACACTAAACTTATAAAATTATTAGTTAACGACAGTAATATTTGGAAGGAATACGCTGAATTAAACAACCGCATCAATTTATATAAGTCTCTTCGGGAAACGCTTACATCGTCCAGTTCATCACTCAAACTACAATCTATGGTGATCGAGTCGTTATGTTTCTTCCGATTATTCCGCTTGATCCCATTATTATAATTAGTATTAATTATCCGTACATAACGTTTTAATTTAGCGTTTAGCTTATGTAAATACCGCAAATTCACAAATAGGCCATAATTGTATAGCGTCGAATTAGCCGGTATAGTGAGATAAGGTATAAAATAGAATATTATCCATACTAGGTTTAACGTACTTTTATAAATCTCAAATAAATATAAATATCTACAAACGAACAATACAATCCATATTATATTAATAAATGCGGTTTTGAACGTGTACACAATTAACTCCGCCCGAAAATCGATTTCGATGTCGAACAAATTATTCGCTTTACGTTTATACAAAGCTTTTAGTTTGATGTCACGATTTAAGAATTGGACGAGATACGATTTTGTGTTTGACATTTGTTGAGTTATGATTAAAATCGTAATACAATAAATATTGTATGCATTGAAATAGGTGATAAATTGAATGGTTGGACTATGGATGATCATTACACTCCAATCGTTCATTATGTTCATAGCTATTAGGTATCCGAGCACGAACGAGATCAAATATATTTTTAAATACAAAACTTTGTGCTTTGATACTTCATACAAATTTGTTTGGCCATTGTATGTGAACGGGGTGAGTCCGATTAGCGCGGTAATAAATAATAAAACGTTTATAAGTTTAATTTTCAACTGATTTGATAACTTAAACATTTTATGTTGTATCGCTTTAAAGGTTGACACGTTTATACATTATGACTGTGTATTTGGGTGGAATAATATTTATTGAAGATTGATATACGTAAATGACTAATTGACAGGATCCGTTTAATTATTTAAATGTGACATAGTTTTTTCGGGCTACAGTGAGACATTGAACATACTTTTAATAGGTGATAAGCAGACTACGTGTCCGGCTTGTGATATCTGCGTGCAGTTTGATTATAAGACACTCTTTGTGTTCTAACGTCAGAAACGAAATTGAATGATCTGGATAGTGATAGGAGATACAATGTAGAGTGTATCTATCTCCTATCACTATCCAGATCATAGGATACAGTTACAAGCATAGGATACAGTTTTTTGCTACCATACCAAATGAAACAGTGATTAAAGCTTCATCAGATGTGAACCACTTGCTATCGTAAATAAAGACATCTATGACTCTCTGGTAAGCTGCAGAAGTTATAGACTGAAATCCCATGGAAGTTGGCATATCCCATGGAAGATGCTGATGGTCGAATCGAAGGTTAAATTAAAGAAAATCGAACCAACTAATCGCCGATGTTCCAATGTTACAACCTTGTAAAATAAATATTACGATTTGAGTAGGTTATAAACTCGTTGTGTACCTGGTCAGTACGTCACATATTTTAATTTATAGTTTTGGATTTTTTTTATGATGGAAGTGGATGTACTAGAGTAGAAGAGCTAAAAGGAAATTATTTAAATATTTTTAATCATTTGGAAACACTTCTTAGACTGTAGGTCCCTTCGATTGAGCTAAATTATGTATGATGGTGCAGGAACATACGAAACTACGTCTATCTTCTAGTTTGGGCAAGCATCAAATGAATAAATTATCTGTAGGTAAAACTATGACCAAATAGTGGCAGACATTAGGCCTTTATCAAGACAATTGTATATATCAGGGAGATTGATGATGTTTTAACATTACTAAGCGTTTCAAATCTATCTTACTTATCAAACAGTATAGGTTTTGTCGACGCTGTTTCATTGCCTATACTGTACTTTTCTATATAGGTTGCGCCTAAATAATCAGTATTTTTGATCTACCACACCTCAATTAATACGCTTCAATTAAACGAACCTACCTTTATACGACGAGGCTACCAAATGTGTTGAATAATTTTGTTTATTCAGTCATTTCAAATTGTATCAATATAATCAGGTAACTCGTTATGGCCGATATAATCTATAATTGGAAAACAAAACTCAATTAGTCAAATTACTTCAATTATGTAATTACCTTAATTATCATAAATGTGTGCATCGCAGATATACTCACTGAATGTATTACAGTATAGTCGATAATAAAAAATCCACAAGGTCTTGTCACAATCTTATATTGACAAAGTTGTAGTGAAAATATTTCGATCTACGGGTAAATATATGGAGAAATACGATATCATATCGCAGCGACTATCAGAAAGTTATTATCACTATATACACGATTATGTATATACAAGCAATTTACATTATATAAATATATACTTACACTTCGATCTAATCGGCTATCAATGTCAACATCATCAATTGAATGTAATATTTCTGCCGTGTCTTGTACCTTAATTGTATAATTTGTATATAAATAGTATAAATGAATCAGTCGGATAAACACTCGTTTGTAAACTATTATGTACATATGTGGGTATGCACTTTACCTTATTTGATGCCGTTGAGGTTACATCGATGATGAAATAAATATCAATGAAGACCAAAATTGTATATATAAAATTTGTCAATGTGGTTTTGAAATCAATCTCTTGCGATTCTACCGATTTGGAGACGCTCAAGTATAAGAAGAATGTCTAGAAATTATATACAAAAAAACTAATTGCAAAATTTATTTAATTAAAATTTATTTAAAGATATATTGATCGTCACGCCACAGTAGAAATTTGTTTAGGGCGTAACACGTCAACGCTCTGATACAGGCTTCAAAATATAAATTGAAATATAAGACTCGATTGTGATACGGACCACTACATCCAAGGCATGATCAACATCAACAATCACAATTGCCGGGAAAATTATCACTACTCTCGATATATATCTAATGAGGAGGTTTTGATCTTTTCGATCAAGCAGTCATTCAATGACGACATCAGATCGAAACTGGCTTATCGAAACAACTATACAGATTAAAACACTTCAGACTGAGTTCACTCAATAACTTATAGTCTTCCATACTGCAGCAGCATTACGTACTTTTGATATATTGTCACAAATTGATACCCAATGGCCATTTTTTAGGAATAGTAATGATTTTCAGTGCCTGAATATTGCTATCGGATTTGTCCAATTAAAACGTGCAATTGCCTGGGAAATTGTGTCACCTATTGAGTAGTTTCAAGTTTAGTGTAGCGACAGACGCCACTGTTGTTGGATAAGTTTTGAACCTTATAGTAGAGACTTAGTTTTGGTCGTAACAAAAACTCAACTGAAAGCCTTAAGAATCGCAAAACCACTTTGTTAATACGAAGTTAAGTGGAACATGAATGATTTTAACGATCATGACACACAAATCATATGTAGTGTAAGGAATAAAAAGAGAAAAGTAATGTCTTTTGCTGAAATGTAGGTTTCTGTTCAGTCAAGTACCAGTAGAGAAAGTAAGCTTTGGCCTTGACTAAAGTCAACATTCAAAAAGGGAGACATTATGACAGGCCTTTACAAAGTGAACTAATAGAAGATGTCGTGAATACAACCAAAAGAGAAAGAATAATAATCTTTAAACCTGCATGTAAAACTGACAAGGATTCAACCATACAAAGTAGTGCCAAGTCATAGTTAGGAGGCTTTTATGTCAAAAATAGCTATAATGTGGTTTAAGAATATCATCATTCAAAGGAAAAGAGCTAAGAAAGTACAGTTGTACGAACTTGTAAGAAAACCCAACCTACTGGCCTACGGGTAGTAATAAAACTCTGGCCCTCTAAGATATTTATTAAGGAGCTGTTATAATCAAAAAGATATACAATAGGCTGCAAGCGAAATTACTCCAACAACTTAATATGAAACGTGTAAAAGGACTATTTATGCTCATTAGTGTACTAGTCAAAGAAACTCGATAAGCGAAAGTAGTCGATCTTCACAAAGTAGTAATTAGAGATGTTAAAAATAAATTAGTAACCAAAAGGACACAAGTCAAAATTTCACTATCTATATACTTTATGGCGAGCAATAGAACACTTAAAAGACCAAAGAGGCAAACACCGCCAAACAATGATGAACCAAAAATACTAAACAAACAGACTTATTTTCAGGACACGTAGAAGTTATTCTAGAACTGGTCCCGATTCAAACAGCTGATGAAAATTTGACTTCGGCATTAAAAATGGATCTGAAGAACGTTCGACTTGTAAAATTATCAGAATTGAAAGAGGAAATTAAAAACAACTAGTGCTAAGGAGCTAAAGGTTATGCTATATAATCACAAAATGCTGGCTCATATTATTAACGGTATATATTAAAATTGAAACACGTTGGATCTTGAAGACGGATGAGTTAATTAATGATAAAATTGACTCTATCCTATAAGCAGTGCCAGAAACAAGAAACAAGAAGATGGTGCTAATCGAGGATTCTATTTCGCTGATGCGTATTATGACTTTGGAAAACTGGATTAGTTTAGACCAAGCAAGGGACGATAGCTGACTAACGCCAATTGACCAATATAGAGTCGAAAACTGAAGAACGAACTGTATCAAAAGCCGGACAGCGGCAAATGAAGTGGATGAAGTGGTGAGCACTAGTCAGGACAGTTTTGGATATCTTACGATAAACAAATGCGATGTAGAAGATTTTTAAGACTATGATCTTTATTATAAAGATAGTGCATAATTAGATAACTTCACGTTACGTTCATTAAGAAACAGTTTAGGCTTATCGTAGAGTTGGCAAACCATTTCATGTATATCAAAATTATTAATTTAGGGCAAAATACTATACAAACAAGCACAAAGAATTATCCACATAATCAAAGACGTGCTGGAACAGAAGTTGATTTGTTCAAGTGTTTTTTGGATGTTGGATAAAATATGGCATCCAGACTAAACACATAAATTGAATCATAATCTATCCAACCAATTTTACTTGGGATGAAAGTTGTATATTGCCGATCAACTTGACATTTTCGTATATTAAATGTGAAGACGAACACTCTTTGTTAGAGAAAATACCATCAGGGGTACTACAAAAAAGTGATAAATCATACTATACCAGAGAAATGCCAGTTACAGACGAGGCAAGTATAGAAGCATGTGCTGATTAATTTTAGCATTCGGAAAAGATGTGAAAGAGGTGAGAGGAAACCATTGATAATGTATCCGATCGAAAATATGGAGAATTACATTGAATGAATCAAAATGAGTCCATCGCCCCTATTTGCCTTAACTCTTAAATAATTTTTAAAGTTTAGACACCAAATTATAACCGAAAAAAATGTACTGGGTCCTAGAACGACAATAAGAGCTCACTATAGATAATAAATGGTTTTTGTACCAGTAAATAGCAAGAAACACGTTCAATATGTTTTTCCGAGAAAAACAGAGCTACGATTGTTAAATGCGCGTGCGAAAGCAGTTCTACTGTACGAGTGTGAAATTTGAACCCTTTTTCAATCTTTTATGTACTTTGGCGAGATATTCAGTCTGAGATAGTTGGTTTAACGAAAACTAATAAACTAATAAAGGGGCGATGTTCATTAAAGTATTCCAATCTTAAAGAGTTTTTCAGGGCAAGGATTAAACAAACATATGTTTGATCATCCAACCAAAAAGCACGACTTCTGTATTCATCGTTTAGTTTCGAATGACCTTGAAACAAAATTAAGGCAAGTCTAATGATGACTTTTTCAAGAGAGCTTCGCGCTCAATATTTCTAAAACTTTAGTTTATTTTTTTGGGTTGGAAACCCTAAAATCATTATTTGAGTAGGAACTCTTCGGGGGAGAACGACTCCACACCACAAATATCAATGAAATACAACACACAAGGAATGAAAAACTCGGAAGGCAGCTATAATCTGGCAGAGAACGGTGCTAGATAAAGCGAAAGAACTCGGGAAAATGCAGAGAGTTGAAGATAATAGCCACCAATAGAGTCAGACGGTTCAATCTAGTGGACGCTCTATACTGCTATATTGGGCAAAATGATGAGATGTTATCACACATTTTATTTTAACTTACTCACCTGGATAATAATCGACATAAATCCATACGTCAAGATCACGAGCACATCGAACGAATTCAAATAATTAATTTTCACTGACAAACAGTAAACTTTGTGATACAACCGGCACAGCTTATCAATTTTATCACTTATGTTCAATTGAATTTGTAAATAATTTTTTTTATTAATCGAATTTCCATTAATTAAATTACAATTTTTAATTTTTATAATTTCGTTCAACAAATTTATATTATTTTTTAAATTATAATTGATTAAATTCAAAACATAAATTATGTACAACACTTGGCCGTAAAATATATTTGAAATTATTTGAAGTAAAATTGGTGGGATAATATTTATGACGGATTTAATTATAGATTCGAAACAGAAATCTCGTTTCGATTTGATAAAATTTAGGTTAACGTTGATCCACAGAAACACTAAGTGGATGACAGTAAATATTAACGATTTGAGCAGGAAATAGAAGAATATTTGATTTAAATTTCGTAAATGTTGATTGACAATTTTTATTGCGATTTTATACGTCCCAATGTATTGATTAATTGTCGCAATCTCTCGTGCTATCGTTTTGATGAGTGGGAAATTTTTAATTTTCAACAGCCACAGAACAATTATGATGGCAAATGATAGAAAATATTCGATTATTTTCGATGTGTTGGTCAAATTTTTACTGACGGCGAGGAATTTTTGTAGAATTGTTGTGTACGTCACAACGGCGAATAGGGTCGTGACGACTAGATACGATACTAGTGAATAGACTGTTGACCATTTTATTTTATTTAGGTTTATTGGTAGAATGCCTAAGATTTTGTAGAACCAAAAAATTACGTAAATAATCAAAAATTGAAAATTATTTAAAATTTTATTGAAATTACAACTCATTTTTACTATTTTTTGGGACAATATTTAACTTGAACTGATGAGTTTATGCTGCTTGAATTGTATGATAAATCACATCAATCTATTATTAAACATACATGTACATACGCACTCTACTCATCAATCAAAACATTTTAGATTAATTAATCAGAGATTAAATTTTAATTTCCTTTAATTAACTAAAGTGCTGTGATTGCTTAAATAATTTATCGGGTTCGTATAGATTCATATAGTTGATACCCGTCCTGGTTTCGCAAACATTGTCCTTCATTAATTTATCCTCGAGTCCTCATCCCCATTGAAAAATGCACGTAAAATATTGTCTTAAAAAACCATATATTGACTTAAAATCTTGTGTATAGATGTACAGAAAGCGCAGAAATAATCTCTGGTGTGATTGCCGGGATTTTCTATTGCATTCCGCAGACCCCCACTCACTTCACTTTTAAATACTCCAGTAAGGAGATATTTTTTATGTAATTGGTAGGCGGGTAAGAGGTCTGAGTTAAGTAAGAGGTCTGATTAATCCTTTATATGTTGACTAAGTCGTCCAACACATAAAGGATTTTAATTTTGAATAGTTTTAACTGTTTCGATTTTTGAGTTAAGCCTCTTCTTATGAAATAGTGCCTCATATAGTTACCTCTCCTTATATCAAGAGCTTCTTATATCAAGAGCTTAGAATCAATGCAACCGCAACTTCAAGTTACCGATATTCTTTTAATCTTTACCTCAGTATTGATATTCGAGTAATCTTTCTCAGTGGACAGGCAGCATTTATTTACGAAAATGTTTCAATCATGGTCCCATGTGGCAGTTAACCAAAACAAATGGTGTCTGAAATGGTTCGGACTATACGGTGGATGCATCACAATATGATGAGAACTTCACAACAGCTTTGAAAAAGCTCTTCCAATCTATATTCCGAGTCATTAATAATTTCTGTGCTCTGGCATTTCAGATTGCCTTTCACTTCAAACAATTACGAAACATCTGTTATCTATTTCTTCAAAAATGACACGATTTTGATTTAATTCGCTAGCGATTGGCAAAAAAGCTTTGGTGAGGTTGTTCCGCAATCATCTAAACTTTTAGCCAGTGCTTAAGTTCCGCATCGTACCAGTGTTTCTGAACTTTTTGAGAATTTCATCAATTTCTTCAACAAATTGTTGATCAGAGAGCGATGCATCTTTAACTTCAAAATTCCCTGTGTGGAAACAAGCAAACCATTTCCATTCTTATGGTTTTAATTGTAAGTTTCATCACCATAACACTTCATAATAACTTCACAAGCCTTTGAAGTGGTAAAGCAATATTGCCGAAGTGATGTTGTAAAACGTTGTGTTTTTTTAGAATTTTCACCTCGTCATCCTTCGAGTGCGTGGAACAAAGGCCCAATTTATACAAACGAACACTATTTGAAGACATGTAGGAGTCAAAAAACTGATGCTAGTGCAAGACGCCACCCTTCAAAAACCAATATGGCCTCAACAAGTATTAAATTCGCTCAAGTGTCCAACTAGTCATAATACGCTACTCAGCCAAACACATCTTTTTAACCTGAGTGCTACAATCTAATTTTTCTTTACGCCACCGAGTGTCTTGCAGAGCAATGAGTTCAAACTGATACTCGATCATCCCTGTGATTATGCCATTAACTATACGCATTTTATTTCAGTAAAAAAAGGTTCCAGTTGGTAATGGAAAATAATATCTTGTGGCCTGTTGCTGCTATGTATATGGTAAGTTACTCTTATTTTAACAAAATTGTCACAATTATTTATAGGGTGTTAAAACGCAAAATGGCCATCTAGCCAATTATTGCCCCTTCTTCGAGATGTTATTTAAAAAGATCCTGTATGATATGTGCCACCTTCCTGCTGAAACTATACATATTCTGGACATATATGCCTTCTATTTACATTTCTATATACTAGTCTAAAAAGCTCATGTAACAATCACGTTCTGTGGATACATTAGTTTTTCCATTATTTCTCGTGGATTTTCTTCATCTCAGATTCGAGTCAGATTCGCCAGTATCACCAGTGTTAGAATAATTTTTATCAATAAATACGCGTGGTTTCACATATCTCTCCATTTTCATTAAGTGTAATCTTCCCCTTCTGGTTAAGAATCATATTAGAGCTACAAATAAGATTGGAGATGCTATATTCTCGCCGACGTACAGCTTGTCGATCCAAATAATCGACTCAAAGTCTGATTTTTTGAATGAGATCTCATTATTAGTAGCGAGTTTTTCCAGTAATTATAACATACATTCCAGTTGTCAATCATTTACGATTTGTTGCTTAATATCTGGTTTTCATCATAACTTTGATCTGCCCTCGTAAGTAAATATTTTAAAGTTTTGTAAAACATAAAACTAAAAACTATTTTTTTTAAAATAAATAAATTAGCATTAGATAAATTATTAAGGTAATAAATTATTAATTTGGTTCACTCATTTTGAGTTTTAAAATAATACAGTATACAACTATATTACACTATTTATTAGTTTGTTTATTATATAAAATATCTATTTTTATTATATTTTAAAATAAATTAATAATAAAAAATTTATTGCCTGTAATTGTGGATTATTCAACTAATTTATATTACTGGTTAACCTACTGCTGATTACATATTTATTATGTATAATATATATATATATATATATATATATATATATATATATATATATATATATATATATATATATATATATATATATATATATATATATATATATATATATATATATATATATATATATTTATATATATATATATATATATATATATATATATATATATATATTTATATATATATATATATATATATATATATATATATATATATATATATATATATATATATATATATATATATATATATGTATATATATATTAACTAGGCCGCAATAAATATTATTACCTAAAACATCTGTAAATATAGCTGAAAGTATAAAGTAACCTATGATCAGAAATATGCTCTCACCTCATCAACTATCAGTTCCAGACACGTCAATAATAACCCAATACAATGTTCTGAGTATAATTGACTCCATTGGAGAATCCGCCAAACCACCAAAATTTCATCTACCTTGGTAAACTGTGATGATTAATAAAAAAATAAATAAAAAATTTATTTGGTCTTAACATTTTGATTCGTTATGATTGGAAAATTATACCGCGATTCACTATGACCGCGATTCACTATGACCGCGATTCACTATGCAACTTTTGGCTCTTTTTAAGGCATTTTTCATGACATCCTGCAACATCTTAGGCTGAATTTCTTCAATTTTGTGACGCATATTATCAGTTCAATTATTGAATAAGGTTTTTATACCAGCGTTCGTATAAAAACCTTATTCAATAATTGAATTATTGAACGGGCTGTGTGTGCTGTGGTCCCATCTTGCTGAAACCACATGTCCTAAGCTAGTCCTTGTTCTTCCATTTCAGGCACAAGAAAATTTCGTATCATGTCTTGGTACCGTTCGGCAGCAACATTAACTTCAACACCCTGGTAATTTTCAAAAAATAGGCACCAATGATATTTCCAGCATGAATACCACACCATACAGTTGTTTTAAGTGGATGCAATGATGTTTGATGAATTAATTGAGGATTCTGTGTTCTCCAAAACCGACTGTTCTGTTTATTGATTTGGCCACTGAGCTGAAACCACTCGGTAGCAATTTTTGGACTAATTGAATTTTGTACGGGAACATTTTCCAATCAGTTTTCACAATTCACCTTAAACTGGTGTAGCTGGGAGCCATGTACGTCAACTATACGGAAACTAAGCTAAACGTCACATTACCAAGATGACTCTAAATTAAAATGGTAGCGGGACTTTTGCCCCACCCTGTATATCTATCTATATATATATATATATATATATATATATATATATATATATATATATATATATATATATATATATATATATATATCTATATATCTATATATATATATATATATTACCTTAATGACGATTTGACGATTAGTATGATTCATTTGAGTCAAGTTTCATTTTCCTATACGGATACATATGTTTAAATCGAATAAAAGTAATAAATCCGGTTTGTATGCTTTACATATAGGAGAACAATTCCATAGAGATTTTCCTAATAATTCACCTGATTAGGTATACCGGATTGATTTTAAAATCCTATATGTTGAATGGTACCCTACGAAATTTCAAGTCACGCGTGAATAGATACAAAAGGGGAATTCTTGTGGAAAAATACAATTTGAGATCGAATAATGTATCCCCTTCGACTCGTATTTATATACTGTATAAATTCAGTATGAATGAGTATGCTGTTTTAACGCCCAACTGAATTCAAAATAGAAATTTAAGGGCGAGTTGGTTGGAAAAGATAAAATTATGCAAAAATTGATACAGTAAAGAAGGTCAAATATAGTTTTTGAAAGTGATTTGGTTATTCAATCATGAATATCAAAATGTTATTTCATATGTGTCTTCTAAGCTATTTTACTAGTAGAGGTTAATCTTGTTATTTTACTAGTATGGGTTAATCTTGTTATTATCAGTTTATTTCGAAATTTAAGAAAGCTCGGTTGAGATATAAATTTTTTTTAAAAATTTTAATTTTTTAATAATTTTGCGCCAATCATCTCAGGATATATATATATATATATATATATATATATATATATATATATATTTATATATATATATATATATATATATATATATATATATATATATATATATATATATATATATATATATATATATATATATATATATATATATATATATATATATAAATATTTATATATATATATATATATATATATATATATATATATATATATATAAATATATATATATAACAATATTTAGGTTATAAATAACATCAACCAGTCAACGGTGTCTCGTGTATATTTTAACGTTATGGGCAGACTGGTCATAGTCTTATAGGCCATCTCTGCTGAAGAAAAAACTATAATACTAGATGACCATTCTAAGAAAAATCTTTATCTCGCGGTGTGATTAGCAATTATAGATGGTTTTTGAAATCGAATTCCTGCCAAAGACCCAGACAACATGTTAACTGAAATTTTGCCTGATAACGCGTGAGACAAATTTTGTTAGAGTGTAACGACGCGGGAAGAACAAGTTAAAATCATTCGGGATAAAATTAATGTTATTTCTATAACTGTTCGTAAAATGTCCAATAAATGGTAGCATTTAGACAGCAAATATTCGCCTGACAGCAAAACAAAAATCCAATAGATCATGTGTTGATCAACGAGAAATTTCTCACATCATTCCAAGATGTCAAGGCAATGTGAGGTACAGATATCTACTGTGACCGCACCAATAGCTTATATTAGATGAAGACAAAAATCGAAAGAAGTTTAACACTGACACATTAAGAGATTAAATCTGCAACCAACCAAAAATCCATCAGTATAGCAAAACATAGTCGTAGGCGATACATTGAAAACTGAAGCTGTGACAACTAGGATCAACGTACTAGCTCTCAACGAGTAAATATAGATAACTCATAATATTTACCACTATAAAAAACGTATCTTGTCCAATGTAAGCGACAAGTGAAAATAGTTGAAGAAATAAACGGATTATCTCGGGGAAAATAGCACATACGCCTTCTAGCAAATGACGCAGAGTCACCGATGAAATGAAGAACAACAAGTTCTCTGGAACCGATACTTTACAAGTTGATATATTCAAATGACACTTAAACCCACAATTTATAACAAATTAAACAGCAGTAACAACAGAAATATTGAATTACAATAGAAATTGGTACCGTAAAATTGGAAGGTAACGGATTGACCATAACGATTCCGAAAAAAGGAATAATTTGAGATAATGTCATAATTAGTAGTGTATATGCCTATAAGTTTCAAGATCATATGGATATAAATTCATCGGTATAGTAAACTTAAGATAAAGGAAACACACAATTGCTGCCTTCAAATCTAGATGAAGACGCACCAACCATATATTCTCACCTTTTCTGTTTTATAGTATGTATTACTAGACAGCCATTATAAAAATTACCCCAAAAATGATAAAGAACTATGGCTCTTAACACAGTAATACAACCAGCGTGAAGCCGAAAGCTCAGAAGCTATTTCAGGACTTAGTGATGTCGGACTTAGAATGCTAAGACAATAATATCCACACTAGCATACATCATCCAATTAATTTATACATACCTTAATTGTACACTAGCAAGACCGGGTGAAATATAAAGACATAAATAAGCGAATCTGCAAAGACAGCATTTAAAACGTTACACAAAGTCTAGAACTCATTTTCCTTACTGTGCATCACAAAGGTAGGAATGTTCCAAAATCAGCAACAAGCTAGTGTTTGAAAAAAAATTATCTTAGAAGGATACAGTGGTGCTTCTGGGTTACCCAAATACATACATATATATATATATATATATATATATATGTGTGTGTGTGTGTGTACCTGCATCCACCGATGTTTAAATAGCTGACCCCAAGATACTTGAGGCACGATATCAGAATGAAGATTGATAACTTTAATACCAAATGCCGATTTCAGCCCAAATTGTCCATGACGGGAGATCGTATTCTATTACTCGGAGACTTTCATCATACAATTAATACATCAAAGCAGGTCTGATTCATATGTATTATCGGCATTTGTATGGAATTTCGGTTTCATCTAACGATAAAAGGATCGATTGCTTGCGACAAGGAGGATCTAGAAGTCTAATTCTCATTCTTTAAAACAGTCATTGGACTGATTGATATTACACATTGGGACTGTTTCAGTGGATGTCATCCAATCCAACGAGCCAATGAAGATACCTTGCCAAGTTATGGGTGCAAATAATACCAATTACAGTGAATGTGATTCATGTTAGTTGATATCCCTTAAATCGAAGATAGAGAATATCTGATATGGTAATGACCCAGTGGTGATAATTTTCGAATAAAGTACATTTTGGACAAACTTTTAGGTGGATGTTTTTCAGATTACATCATTCACGGTTTTATAAATATAGAAATAAATTGGTCCACACACTGTGGAAAACTGAAGGTCTAAATAGTGCAATCATCATTGCTACATATAGCAGTATAGTCGGATTAGACACTCCTGACGTCGGATTAGCCTTCTCGCTCATATATTAAAGTTTTTTCTTAAACATATCTCATTTTGCCTTCTTAGTATTCGATGCATGCGATTGTAGGTTAGTGATAAAGCGAGTTTCTCTTTATCTCTCTCCGTTGCCCAAAAATTATCATGCTCCGGATTAGATAAAAGGCATACGTTGAGTTAACTACCACTACGAGCACCATTGTTAATGGTTCGTAAGGTCTGTATAGGTTTCAACCAATTACTGAATCTTGTTTGATTCCACCCGCCATCTCGCTTTCTTCAGCTCAGGCGTTTGCGTTATATCGCAGAATAGTATAGTATTGATGTTGTATGTTGAAGTTTCAAGAAGTCTCTTAAGGTAGCAAGTATACAGTTAACCGAGTTTACAGCGTTGTTTTTGCATCTAATGCCTCATTTAACATATAACAGTTTTGCTTTAGGAACATCAATGGGAATTTTGGTTTCATTGTATTCTCATATGTCTCTGTCTTTAATATTAGTCTGACAGCTGCTTCCCAATAACTATACATAAATATGCGTGCAGTTGGAGTAATAAATTTTTCTTCCAAACATGTGAAAATTTAATCATGAATGAATTTTAATATTTTACAGTATTTTATGTTATATTAAGAAACAAGTCAATGTACCAGTCCGGAAAAATGATGAGTCTTTCCGTAACAGTCGTGGAACTCAAGTCATTGAATGTATAGTCATTAATGACCCACAAGTGCGTAAACAATGGTTAGAACTTTAGGAGTGCATTGGTTTGTAACGATCGCGACTTCCCTCAGTTTGACACGTATGTACACCCCCATCTCAGATCTGTACACATAATATTTTTTCAACACTAGACATCCACTTTTCATTCACAATACTATTATTTTCTATTAAATATTCAATATATTAAACATGTTTTGGATAAAAATAACTTTCATTTTCACTTCAGTCTCAAAATATAAATTTTCAGTTTTCATTCGGGTTTTCATTTTGTTGAGAAAATTTTTTTTTCATCTCAGTTGTTTTTTTTTGAAAATTTATTTCCGAAACTGATTAGTTTTCTTGAAAATTTCGTGACTATAACAACGGACACATCTACGGTTGTGTTCAAAAATTAATTATTCGATCGGAGAGTTTTAGAATAAATTTTGTAATTAATTAATTAGTTGGTAGTTTACAACCAAAAGTTGAGTGCAGAAAAATAAATTAATAATTTCCGGTGATTAATTTTAATTAAAGAAAAATAATTTAAAATTATGAAATTATAAATTTGTTATAATAATTATATATGTGAATTTTGAGTGATTCTATGTGTTTCGATCGGGGGGAAAATTCATATATATTGTTGACGTCAATGAAAAACGAGAAATCATTTGTTTCTCTAATTAAAATTAAATATTGATTAAGAAATCAAATAATAGCGATTAGCTATAAATAAATATAAAATTTATTTGATGCGTGAAAAATCCACTTTCAATTTGTGTCTGTGTGTCTGTGTTTAAATAAAAGTGAAAAATGTGACGGGAAATAGTCTATATACAACACCGACACCAACAACAAATATATAATGATTTAGTGAATTTTAAAATTAATTTATGATTAATTAATAAACAAAAACGGATATTATTACAAACTATAGGCAAACCACAAAACAATTCATAAATAAGAAATGTCCCGCCGCACGCAGAGCCTTCAAGTGCCACAGGTGCAATACGACAAAGAGCCACCGACCCGTAATCGTTGCGTGGCCGTTCTATGCTTTTCATGGAAAATATTTACGTGTATATTTTCACATGTCACCCTTGTCACACTCGTCGTTTCGTATTGTATACTCGGTGCGTTCACATTCGAAAGTTTAGAGAAGGAGAACGAGATAAAGGTGAGTGTCCTGAATTATTAATTATTGTGAGTTGGGTAAAAAAATATTTTTGTTCGAATGCCAGACAATAATTTGTTTGTTTAAATAAATCCATAGTTGTCAATCCCGCGCATTTTGGAACTTATTCCGTCGTCATTGCGGCCAATTTGATATGCCGCCGCAATATAAATGTATGTGTACACGGACGATGCTGAAAATAGCATTTTTACGTTGGACGCTCATAATTGACATGTTATGTACGGTTGGTGATAATTTCGTTTTATAACATTAATTTCATATCGTACTAATCTGAGTCAGGTATAGTGTGTCGACAGGTTATATTGTTTGAATTAGTAATCATTTTGTTGTACGCAGAAAATTTAAAGGTTATTCGTTTTATGTGTGATGGTTGGTTTATTGTGACACGTGCCACGAAGATTATTTTTTAATCCATTGCATGAACATAAACT
This sequence comes from Tipula lateralis, assembly GCA_963932295.1. NCBI lineage: Eukaryota > Metazoa > Arthropoda > Insecta > Diptera > Tipulidae > Tipula > Tipula lateralis. The sequence goes on from OZ010738.1 coordinate 158,061,517, forward strand.
ATATATTATAATGATCCGGAATTAATCTAAAATATAGGTCGCGGTCGTGAACTATATCTTTATGCTATAGTATAAACAACCAGAAGGGAATTCTCTCCATATTGGAACACAGAATATGGCTATTTCCTGTTGTAATTTGCATTTTACTCCGTTTTTCTAGTTCCATGATATACGCCAAGTCGTTATGCTTTATAGTTATAGCACCATTATTTTCCAGATTATTGTTGACAGTCTTGCTCGCTCAACACCAGTTAACCTCGGCTGCCGCAGTTTTGGTTTCAGACATTCGTTTAATTGTTCGATGATGCTACAAACTTAGTTGATGTGATCTTTACAGCTTTTTCCAGTTAACTTTAGGCTGTTCGTTTTTTACATACAGTTTGCCAGTTCACGGTATTCGTTCAAAAATGATTATTACTAATACTTTTATTATACTATTGATTTGCAAGATGCTTCTCTTGTCCTCTTATTCTCTATATGGTTGTCTTTGTTCAGTATGACATGCTTTTGGTAATAGTCGAGTTAAATTTTTTTTTCTATTGCTGATGCGTCTCCATTGTTCTGCTAGTGGAGTGTTATCCAAGCCGACCGCTATGTTGCGTTAGTTAGCGTATAAGAATAAATCATGTTGAAACCTCTTGGAAGTATCCACGAATAAATCTAGTTGCTGGCAACTTCATAATTGGAATTAGTAATATGTGGAGAATACGTCGGTAGTGGTAAAAAATATAGTAATTAAGTGCTATTTAGCATTATCTGAATGTTGTAGATCCGTGTACAGATTGGTAGTCGTTTTTCTACTAAACTCGTATACGGATTATTGACGACTCCGACGCAGATATCTATGGGGACTATTTCCAGCCAAAAATAGTTTTGCTTCATTCCCAATATTATTTTCACTTATAATTCACTACAGAGCATGATATTGTCACAATGAAAGTTACCATCAATGACAATGGTTCACCTGGCTTCAACATCATTTACTCCGCTTCCGGAATTTATTCGTACAGGTTCCTTAATTTGATTACTTTGAATATTTTTAATGATTTTGACCACCTGGAAATCATTTGGTCGATCAATCAACATATAAAAATTTTACCAATTCTTTTAGCATTGACTTTAGTTCAAGTAAAGCTTTCAAAATACATAACTTCTAGTCTTTTTTACAGTATCGAAAGTCCTCAGATTTTGAAATCGTTACCACAATCAGCTTTCAAGTTGACAAACCAATCAGCGAATTAAGACAATTTTGAATAAGGTTTAAAAAGCTTAGCCAGTTCGCTGTGTTTGTGAAATTGAGCTCCAACTTAAGAGGTAAAGGTGAAATCAAGGAACGAGATAATATTAGACTACAAGTTAACATCGAAACAACCCTAACATATCACCACTCATGAATTAAACGAAATATTTCGTTCGATTGAGTACGTAGTGCAAAATGTTCAATTTGAAAATAGATTCTAAATTAGCTGTTCCCTGGAAACATATGAAGTGTAGTTAACTTGCTCATCTCATCTCGAAATTGATTTTGTTGATATTTCTATTTTATAACCAACAATTTTATAAAAAAGAGCTTTTCATGTAGCTTTGAGCTTTTCACAAAGCTTTGAGCTTTTAATGACACTTTGAGCTTTTATGAAAATGTTACTTATAATTCAACCAATTTGGATCACAAACAAAGCTGAAAATTACTTTACAGTTACTTAAAGAACTGTAAACATAAATAATTTGACAACAACAACTGTCACATCGAATTGACAACAACAACATTTTATATGATAATTGGAACTGTTTGGATTGGTCTGCAGATATATTGTTAACACTTTACGTTACATAATATATTTATACCAGCATCAATAATTTTTGGTGTCGACTGATACATTATGTAAAGCTTTATTGAAAGCTTTATTAAAAGCTTCAAACGGATCAATAATTTTTATAGATTTTACTAACGTACGAGTACTTTCTTTACATATATTCCACCAGGTATACCTGGGTATACTTGCCTGGTTTGTAATAAGAAAGCTTTTTGGACATTATAAGCTGGTCTGAGTGCGGTTATGTCATCTTGACGAGTCTATCATCGGCGTGCAGATGGGTTTGTTTCGCCTGAGGTTTCCTTTAACCGGGTGCTTTGACAGTTTTATATAATATTGAATCGGCTTCTTCTTCGCTAGATAAAAGCTGACCTCGTCTGGTTGTTTGAAACTTCGAACCCCATAGTACTGAACGCAAAATATACAAAAAGATTACCTATAAAGTCTGACTCTCTTTTAAGTTTTTGTTTGAAGCAGTAGTTTGCGTTCTCCATTTTGTGGTATTCTTTTGTCATCTAGAAATGGATTTAGTCCTCTGATCATAGTCTTGTTTCACATCTTCTGAGATATATTCTACTATGTGTGAATTTTCTCTTTTATAATGTTATCTACAATTTCACTTCTGTGTTGGTAGTGGTTGATCGGTTAGAGTACTATTTTGGATCGGTTATGTTACCTCTGGATGCAATCTCAACTGCATTGTTATTACTTGGTAAAGTAGCACCACACACGTCTGTAATGATTGTGTGAGATAATATTTGTCGTATTTGGTTGTGAAGACAATCAATCGAGAACTATTTTCGTATCGGTCATCATCGTTTTAGCTGGAAATACATTTATATACTGGCATACAATTTCTGAATAAGTAACTGCATCGTAGGTATGAAGTGACATGAAGTCACACTTGCATATTATGGTACCCACCCATCTTAGAGGGTCTGTCTCTGAGCATTTGCCACGGTTGGATTATATGTCATAGAAGTATCTCGCTTTATAGAATATTTTCTGGAATACGATCTGAAACCCATACCTGACGGTCTATTTTCTTAACGTTACCGGTGAGCGTCATTTTATTCATGCCTGAAACGGATTAATTTATGCATTAGGCAATCTTGTAGCGTTGGCTCGACCATTAAAATAAGCTTGTGGTAGATTTGTCTGATCCATCAAACACTATCCTTGTAAAGGCTCAAGTCTATTTGGTCGTATATACCAAACGATAAGTATTGTTGTGCTACACACCAGCATCTCATCAGCGTCGTTTCATGTGAAAGCTTTTTCCTCTTGTAGATTTTAAATCGCCAAACAAAAATCAAATTTATTATATTTGTGTTTTATATAAATTAAAACTTACGTCAAAGATAACATCTTGAATAAATAAAACTGTATGAAAATAATCTTTCTTGATTACATATTGTCGATGATGTTGAATTTTCATATGCTGTCGGGCAACAAGTGGAAAAACACGAAAGTCAAATATTTATGTATTTTGATTGTATCTGCGTGTACCATATATTCATTGTACAATTCTATATACATAATAAAACTCCTACGTATGGCGTCGACCGAAATACAATTTATATGTTTTTGATGTACTAAATACGCGAACATGAGTTTTAACCAGATCCAATGTTAAATTGTCAAATTTTTATGAATAATTTAGACTAGCAGCGAAAAAAAATGTTGCATGTATATTAATTATATTGAAAGTGTTGAAATTATATTTTCGATGGTCATTATTATTATTTCGTCTTATAAAGTGAATGGCATCTATATAATTACTTATAAGATTTGGTCAGCGAAATAGTTAGATTGGACGCGTGTTATTGCATATAGGTTTCGTGCATCATTTTTTAAACCTGCGAATTCAAACGAAGTTAAAACCATGTACAATGTGTTATACTACAAGAACCATTTGATTGTTATCAGTTATAAGTGTGCTCGAGAGTATTTCGCTTATATAAAGTCCAAAAACCCCCGTCAGTTTGGACATAATACATCTGTAATGGTTTATGATTAATTTGTGTTGACAGTTTTATTTACGTGTATTCGTATAATATAGCTTTCTCTGTTTTCTTCACTTTATGTGATTTTAGACAATGTGATGAAAAAATTTGATGTTTATGTTAGCGGTTGAAAATAATGTGGCGATTAGTGGAATGGCTGTCATACTTTCATTTTCATTGTTGGATCAATATTTTTAAAATTATACAGCAAGACTGTACATTTCTAGATTAATCGCCGGATTTCTTTCAACTGATCAAAGTCAACAGTTTCATTATTATAGATCTTGCTGTTGGGGGTTATATTAAGAAAACGCTTTCGTTTTGATCAGTTTTTTGAATTAAAGAAGACGGAAATAATTCCAGAACTCAATGCCACTAGAGGCCCGCGGTTCAACCCACATACACATACAGATTAAAAACACCCAATCGTGATTGATGAATTGTCACCACCCTGGGAATCGAACCCGAGACCCCCATATGACAAAGCAAGTACGCTACCTTCTCTGCCACGAGAGCGACAAAGTTTACAGTTTTGATCAGTTACTGTAATGTAATAATGCTTCCAAAAATGGGGATCATTCATAAAGTGTGAGAACGGATGAAAGACAAGACAAGTATAACTTTACCAAAAGCCGGAAAACTACAAATTAGTTGAGGGGAGTCATCGTCTACCTCAAGACAGTCCTGGCATATACCGCATCCGGAGATAAACCCATGCAATTCTAAAGTAACCATAATCAGTATAAATCGCCCCAAGACTTCATTTGGTTTTCTTTGATACAGTGCTTCCGAGTTCTAGTTGGGTTCATTAATAAACACTTTTGACTTACGGCAGGTAGGGGTGGCAAACCACTTCAGTCTTAAACCTTTTAGAGCGAATTTCACGGTTAATAACTGACCAGATTTAGCCCCAAGAATCAGCACCCTGTATAGTATCAGACAAATTTGTCTTAATCCTACAATAGTACCAATAATAAAACCTCCAACAATCGCTCTAGAAGCAATATTATGAAGTGAGTAAAGTTTATGGCCGACTTTACTTTGACTACATGATTAAGGATGTGTGTATATCAGACTAAGAATCTTTTCGAATAAAGACAACCCTCTTTCTTCTCATAGATTAAGAAATACTGCTAAATCATTCTTCAATAGTGTTTAACGCAATGAATGTAAAAGAAAGTTTAAGTAAGTGGCCATGAAGGAGAAGACAATCGTACAATAGTTCAGCTGCGGAAATCCCATCAGGATTAAACGACGAGTATTTTCAAACGCCAACAACTCAAACTTGGGTAAAAATGTTACTTGGTCTTGTACTGATAATGTCACAGTCCACAAAATGAACAGCGAGAAGCAACTCTCCATCTGCTCTATTTGGCCAAAATCGTCCATCAGGTGGATATTGAGTGTTATCTGCGTTATTTTAACCTAATATTTGGTTAATCCTAACAACAAAATATGGGTCATTGATCTTTAGACAGAAATTTAACCAACTATGTAACTATGTATTTCAATAAACAATTTTAAGGACACAACTCCAAAACTGTTTTTTCCGGGTCTTTTGGTTAAAAATAAAAGGATCTTTTAGTGGAGGAAGCAAACAAATATAATATCCTTCAGTGGAGGCAATAAAAACGCAACCTCGTTTAAGATTTATATTGAACGGGATACATTTGTAATCAGAAATGTGAACGTGATTTTTTATTTTCCAATCAAAAATTAAATCAATGCCAGATAATGCGCGGGGAATTTATAGATAAAGTGATGTACAAATCAGGTAAATGAAAGAAAGCGAACTTTCAATGAAACTGAGGACTTTGAATTCAAGAACGCTGCCTTAAAGTAGAAAAAAGATTACTGATAAGTGGTTCAATATTTATTAGTTTACGTTTTTGTAAAACTGAAACTCCTCAAGATAACATCACCTGACAACCCGATTATATACATGCGCAGCAACATGAAAACTAAACCTTGAGCTACCGAGTGAAGAAGAGAAACATCTTTGCAAACAGTAAACATTTTAACAATTTGAACCTTGATGATACTTTATCAATACCATCAATAATATATTCACAGCCAACGTAGACGTATGGAATAAATAAACCTCTTCTGATGAGACATCCGGAATCACATGAACCTTTACTCTGCCATAAATTGTATAGGAGCTATACTTTATTAACGATATTACACCTTAAAACTGTATGGCTAAATATAACAATTCAGCCCCAGGATTATTCATCTAGCCAGTTAAATTAAAATGCTCTCTAACATACGCGGCAATTATCATTAATTTCATTATAAATGAGTCCCATCGGATTTGTCATACATTTAACCTGAAGATCATCGCTGCGATCCTGGTTTTTGTATCGTACCTCTCGTGCTATAGTCCAATAATTAATCATCTTGTCAACATATAATATTCAACTTTAACATAATAATTACATGCAGGAAGTGAATACAAAATTGTGCAACTGTAGGCATTAGTTTCCAAAATCAATTTTGGATTAGGGGAAACTGATCTGAGATAAATTTAGCAGAAAAAGAGGAGAGAAAACTTAAACAAGTAACCCCAACAAATTTGTTACACATTTGTCAAGAAGAGCATCGCTGAGACCCCGGTTTTCGTATGGTACTTCTCGTGCTATCGTCCAATACTTACTATTCATATCATATACCCACGTAGACTCACGTAAACGATCGATTGTAGCAAATAACGTATATTCAAGTTTGACATAATAATTACATACAGGAAGTGAATACAAAATTTTGAAACTGTAGTAATTTGTTTCCAAAATCAATTTTCAGTGACGAGAAGCTGATCTGAGAGATATTTAACCGAAAAAGAGGGAAGTAAACCTATGTTTTACCCGACCTTGGTACGAATCTGTTTCGAATGTTTTGAAAATTAAAAATTCTTATTTAAAATTTTATTGATTTATGAATTATTTAGACGTGTTAGACTTAAAAGCAAAATTGATTAATTTATTAAGAAGATATACATTCTTCAATTAAGCTATTAATTTACTGTAGAAACGAATCAAAAAACAACAAATTTTTAGTGCTTAATAGATCATCAGTTTTATGTTCGATTCGCCAACGTCTGTCTATATATACTCGTACTACGTACATACACAATACATTACAAATCGAGTACGATTCTACAAAGTGAAATATAAACACTTCGCATTATTTTTTTATATTTATGTTAAAGTTCAATTTTTTTGTAAAAAAATTCTATAAAAATAATAAAATATTTTGTCAAAAATGTTTAAATAAAAAAAATACAACAAGAACTGACTCAAAAAATACACAATCGTATATCTAACGCCTACACAGCATACATCATTCTGATCAGATGATTTATGTTTTTTATTCCGAAAGGAATTTTATGTCTTTTTTTGAGTCGAGCAGTGTTTCGCAAAACGGTCCAGAATTGGAACGACAAAAATTTAATATATCATATTGCCCCCTCTGGAAGAATGGTGTAATTGATCGCTCCTCCTTCATCGTCAACCTTAAATAGCTACGCAACTACTATGTATTGAATCACTGAACACAAAGAAAACCTTCAAGTCGTAACAAAAAAAATTGATTTTTAAATTTACTTGAGACTTTGTTGTCATATCACATTTAATATTTATAAAATATATACTGTATGTCCCAGACGAAAATAGACAAACCAACAACGACGATCTGTCACACAGACAATAATTAAATATTTTTTATGACTTAAGAAGCACAAAAAAAACGGTTTCAAGTATTTCTTGGAAATTAATTTGTATTTTATTGAGCACACCGTCATCGTTGTGTTTTTAATAGAAATTTCATTTTCGAATCAAATCATTAACCTTTAAGACGATACTGTGTGTAAGTGAGCTATATATTGTACACATTTTGTATTGTATGAATAAAACCGTAACAACCGAAACGAAACATGATTTTATAACCTTCAGACTGTCTAATAGTGTGTACAAGTATTGTGACGGGAATGTTACATGCATACTCGTATATAGAGATGAGTGGGTGGGAAGTGTTTTTAAATTTTTGTTTCTTATACTAAATATTTTCTCAAGATAGATTCATAAATCAATTTTATTATAACATTTTCAATATGTTTATGTTTTTATTTAACTCAGATTAAGTGTCTTAAGTGTTATCATTTCTGTGGTATAGCCAACGATATGATTAGTCTATATGATTTGTATGGTAGCAAGTGTTTTTGATTGACTTTTAGGTGGAAACATAAATCATTCTTGAGACTAATATAGACTCACCAATAAACTTTCATTGTTACTCTTCTCTTATTTAGATTAAGGTAATTTTCAGGCAATATAATTTTAGAAAAATCGTCAAATGACCAACAAATTTATATTACAGTTTGCAACGAAAAATATTTAACCCTTTAATGACAAGACTAAAATGACAAGACGGTTCTTGTGACTAAATTGGCCAACAGTTTAGTCTGTATTCATTAAAGATACTTTTTGACAAAACATTCTATAATCCCTGGAAACCAGATCTGGTGAATAAGGTGGGTGCGGTAGCAGGTTCCATCTCAACCTTTTGATGGTATCATGTACAATGAGGTTGCGATGGCATCGTTCGTGTCACGTGTGCCATTTTGAATGTTTTACAAGCAATACATGGTTTAGATTGATGAGTTGTTTCGGTAGCGTTGCACATTGAAAGTTTCACCCGGTTTCAGCATTTCTTTTTGATCCTAAACGCAGAGCATTGTAACATGAAAGCGAATCGTTTTCAAATGTTTCTTATCTTCCAAACGCGTTTCTTATCTTCAAACGTCTTATCATCAATTTCGTAATCACCACTTCTGAATCGTTTTAACCAATTTGTTTAAATAGGTAGTATATGCATGCTCGCCGTAGGCCTCATCAAGCAAATAAAAAATGCTTCAGCACTATTTTTCAAGTTAAATCAGAAAAGCAAAGCTTCCCGCAAATGCTATATTTCTTTGGCATAAGCCTCGACATTTTTGTTCTTTTAAAAAATATTTTTGCACAAAACACAATTTTTGACATAAATGTGAACTACATGTCTCTAGCGCCATCTATGTGTGAAACCACCAAAACTTAGTAGTGCACTTAATGTAATATGATTGTTTTAGTGTCAGTTGTTCGTGCCATTTGTATCACTCGTGCTGAGACTAGCCCACCCAATGTTTCTCCTTAATGATAGCTAGAGACGACCATCGTTAATGGACTTCACGCTTAGTAACTGTTCTTTTACGCTTAAAAACTGTCGTTTGATTTTGAAATGGTTTATTAATACGTTTATGAAGGAAGTCTGTAATTACACCAAATTGTATTGATCAGAGTAAGCTTCGTTATTCGAGTCGTGTTAGTGGCATAAACCTTCACAGATGTTATGTAATATTGAGTTAGACCTTAGTAGCTATACTTCTTGCTTATATTGCGAAGTTGTTCGAGTAATTAATGACACATTCGAGCGATTTAACAGTGCTGGTGGTAGCTTTGTTAAATCACTCGAAGATTCAACTCGTTTTGGAAGAAGTTTTGCACACTTAATATTTGTTTCACAAATAAATTAGTAGTTATATTGAATCGATTTCATATTTTTGTGTTCACTTCCTACATCTTACCGACAACAGTATTAATATTACGAATTTTAAGTTACTACTTGTTTTATGGTTGAGCCATTGTTTATTAAATTGTTGCACACTTAAATAAAACGAAAATTTCATATTTGGTATTATGTATTATAACAATAGTTTACATAATTCTTTTTTTAGCTAGCGTTTACTTCCTGCATGTAAAATGTAAAACACTGTGCATCTAGTTAATTGTGACATATTAAAAATACTTAACTATACATGATGGTGAAACATTGCTTCAACATAACAGTGTAACCTGATGACCGAAAGTACAATTTCTTCAATATTCACTTCCTGCATGTAATTTTGTAAAATGTGGAAATCTAATGAATTAAGTCTCTGTGTAATTATGTTTCAATGATTGTTTATTTATTGATGGACCTAAAAATACAGAATTTGATCGTGCTGATGCTCACTGTGTTCTGGATGATGGAACAAACATCATAATAGTTAGTTGTTACATTTCGATTGATCACTTTATGATCTCGACGAGTAACTCTTCTAGTATCAATGTCGTTCGATCATATACAGAGGAGTCTTCATAAACTGTTTCCAAATTGTTATTCCATTGGTAAAAACGCCCAAAACTTAAACAAAAGACTATATAACTCTTGTATTGAACTTATACTAGATTTAAGGCAGCTATAGTGGAAATAATTTTTTCCACTGCCGAAAACCTAATCAAAAACTTTGCACCTTTATCATCAAAAATAAAGAAATACTAAAAAAATTCAAGCTGTTTCTCTTACACATATCTCACATACTCAAGAATAAGTACATAGTGTTGAATATCGAGGCAAAATTCTTGCTTCAAAACAATACGATCATTGCGATGTAAGACTTAGAAACCTACTTGACAGTTAAAAGATATAGTGCTCGTTCCTTCTTTTAAAAACCTATTGGTGGAGTTTGTGACTAGCAAAAACGGAATCGAAACAAAAATTAGGTCAAACACTTGGCTATGAAGGGAATTTAATACGCCTTAGTTTTAAACAGGTGAGCTAAGTGCAGTTCAGGTGGGCTAAGTTCATATGAATTTGTATCAAAGTAAAATAGTAACAAGATTAAGGAACATTTCGACACTACTTCGACTGCATGGTTTCAAGTGTTGTGAATATAAAAGTGTCTAATAATAAATGAGTTGATATCTAAAGGATACAGATTACAGAGCAATCTGTATCCTTTATAGATATCACCTTGATCAGCACAGACTTTAGAATAGTATACATATAGTAAAATTAAAGTTGATGATTAGACCACGAAACTAGGTATAGATCGCTAAATTATTAAGTTCATCAAATCCAACCGAATTAGGTGGCCCGGATACGTCGAAAGAGCCATAACATTCAGCTGGGGAATTATGCTTAAATCGACGTTTTACTACATATAGTGTAACGAATATGCCTTTATCAACACAGTATACGTCAAAGCAGTCAATGATCAAATGGCTATAGTACGCGGTATAGTAGTTGTTTTCAAAATAGAAACTGGTTCGAATTCAATCCCGAAGACACACAATGCAATATTTTTATGACTGAGTTTATTTCGGAGACCTGAGATGTTACCTATTCAACTCAACGCTTCGAGCGCGGGTAGTCGGTTTTAGATTGAGAAATAAAAAACAAATCAGGAAAGAGATTAACACTTTACACCACATCAACATCATGAGAATGCAGCGAGTAATAAAAACCAGTTGCAGACACTACTACTACTACAGTGATGCATGGGGATATCTCAAAATATACTTCACCGTTATTTACGCACCACTACATTGACCGTTGCTGGTAGAATAGAATGTTCGACAATCCAAATAATTTTGTATATAAGCTGTTCTAAATTACCGTATCAGACCAGTTTTATTTAAATCAGTGAAGTGTTAAAGTGTTTAAAAGTGAAGAGAAGACTTTTGTAATAGCTGCTACTAGTGGCAAGCGGCTTTTCTTGAAAAAAAAAAAATAAACTAGTGATGTGTTCTAAATAAGTGACATATCTGCTAATCGTTCACAATTTATTGAGTTAATTTATTAATAAAATAAGTTTGAGGCGCCAATAATCCGGATACGAACCATGAGTCTTACAGTATGTATACTCGTATTACATCTTAATGTACGTATTTACTTTCTGCATGTAATTATACTCGTTTATTAATCGCCACTGTTATTTGCATTTATTTGGATAGATATAAACGCTTTTTACTTCCTGCGTGTAATTATTGTGACACTGATTTGTTATACGAATTCGTAGTAATTTATAGTTTGTTTTCTACTGCTAAGATATTCAATTGTCACTCAAATTTAGGAAAAGCTTATTTAATCGTCCAATTAGATATTATGTCAAAATTAGAATTGATATAATTCATACGTCATAAAACATTTTTGACATATGCAAATGCGCTATTCTTAACATGTGTCACACAAACAATCAAACTGTTGTTGTTTCATTCACCATACTATACGTACATATATAAACAATAAGAGATGTGATACATTACGTCTTAATTTTGAAATGCTGTTTTATGAAAATAAACATCTACAAAGTATACATTTTCATAATTTTCCCAAACCACAAATATCATATAATAATATGTAAATGGCACAACATAAACAAACAAAACGTTAATTTCTTTGATCTATAATAAAGATATAGGCATCATCTTCAGTCGGAGGAGCACAGCAAAAACCAATGTCACGCAGACACAACGGAATTTTCATTCATATTTTGGAAATGAAATAAGAAGAAAAAAATTTGTTTCGAAAAAATATCATCTTGCGATTTGGTTGCTAGTGCGTGATGCTATGCACATGTATACATCTATAATGATTTGTTTCTGCTAATTTGGGAACAGTTGTTAGTGGATCGCATAATATAAAATATTTTATGTACGTTTTGATGAGTCATAACATTTATAAAGCTATTTAGTTACATATATATGTATGCACATTTGGAAATGTTATAATTACTTCCTTATATGTTGTAATTAAGCATGCTTGAGGTAATTTATAATTTGGCATACTGATCATAAGCAATAATTTCGGCTTGGTTGAAAGAGTCTTCCTACAAACTTAGGCTGACAATTTGTGTCGTTGACCATCCATTTAACTCTCATAAAAATGATGATCTGGGTAGTATTATCTAGGTTAAGAATTTTATATATTTTGTATACCTTCCCGGGTTCATTCTCCGGACACCTGCATCGATCTTTAATAGTGATGACGTGGTATTTTGCTTTTGAAAGAAAAATGGATATTATACTTCGAATTGGTGTTCTCATCTTGTCATGGATGTTTAGTAGAGATTAAAATATTTGATTCTGGTTCAAACAGTCGTCGACTGAACCTTTCCCTAGATGGGATCGTGACAACTTGCGTCAAAATGCGTACAAACCTGCATACACTATATATTTTTTTTATTCACCTTTAACAGATTCACGCCATTCTTGGTTGGGTCTTTGAACACTGAACTATCGATTCACCGTTTGATTGACATTCATGTGGTATGAGAAGATGTTGTTATAAAAATGGCGTCTTTATGGAATTTAATTTTGTTTATTCAGAGCAGGTGGTCATTATCTAATGTTCTAGGTAAAGGTCTTCGGATTAGGAGTGCTTTGTAGAAGATGAATGAATGATAGATTTTTCATTTAAGAACTAGAAATATAGAAATTAATGAGAATATCAAAGTAAAAGTTCGCTGTTGGTGCCAGTATGTGTAACTCATAATTTAATTATGCCCTTATTCTGATATATGAGTCTGAAGCCTTATTGTGTATTAAGTTTTGAGGATAATTTAAAAAAAGGGTAACATCAAAATCCAGATTTGACGATAATAACGATGTTTGTGAAAACAGGAAAACGACCATCATGGAGGAAAACACTGATAAGAGCGTTCAACAGTTCAGGAGTACTGAGTCCAATGGTTTGACGGTTGAGCGCGAATACTTCAAGAATATATCATAAACGGGGTGGAACATATATCTAGGTTGGAGAAAGGCTCCATTCATTAGGATGTTATGAAGAACAGTAGTACAATGGTGACGAAAATATAACCAAATTCTGTTGTTAAAACGAGCTACAAAATAGACTTAAGTTAAAATGTATAGCAGCATAACATTATCATTATATAATAAGAGCATTGGAGAAGCTACATTAGCTAATCAGTCGGACAAAAGCCAGATATGAGGTTCAAGTGAATAATTGAATCGTTCGGAAACGACAGTTGAGGGGTTTTGAACTCTATAACACCTCTTTCAGTACATTAGTGTGTCCCGCCTTACTTCGCTTATATCATTATTTGCCACAACCGTTTAAAATATTCTCGTTAACCGTGATGTTTATTTTTACCATCATATTGTGAAATGTACCACCACGTAACAGCTGATCGTACTAGAGTTACGAATAGAGTAACAAATAATTCTTCCTTTGTCTATACTTTGGAATCACACATCATAATTTTCTTCATATTCATTAAAAGGGTGTCTAATAAGCGTCATCAATCATTAGTTCTCTAAAGCTCTGCTGCATAAGTATTTTTAGATTCGTTTTAGAAGCCATGATTCAACTGTCTTATCTCTAAACAGAGCTTAATCTTCAATTAATTGATTATTTTGTCAATTGCAAGCTTTACTTCGGAAGCTGAAACTAAAAGTGCTCGGACTGTGTTAGTCTGTAGTGTTTCTTAGTTTTCATTACAATTGAAAGTAATATCAGATGATGTGATGACAGAAAATGGCAGAAGTGACAGTAGATACAATTAAGCTCGGTTGTGGTCATTAAAAAAATTACTTACAAATGCAGATAAGCTGAAAAAAAACGAGTTGTTGATCAGACCCGTTGTCTTAACAATCGAAAAAAGAATTATGGGTATTATATATGAAACAAAACGTGACGTTCGCACATCCCGAGTTGTATTCAATCTTCGACCTCGATGGGGGTTATCGTTTCGAATGTGCCACGGTTATCTCTCATTGCTGTTTTTTGCAAGAATTGCCATGTCATCGGCAAAAGTCACCATTATTGCTTCTGTAACTGGTATATATCACTAGTATAGGAGGTAAGTGATTAAACCACTCTCTTTTTGTACTTCTGCTGTTATTCTTTTTAATTGGAAGTATACACTCTCATATTTTACTCGGAAATGCCTTTCTGATATGTATGCTTTTAAATTTTGCAAAAATTGGTCCGGGAGATCTCGATGAAGTTTGAATTTTAGCCCCCGGCTCTATACTTCCTCAAAAGAGACATTGGCTTATATGAAGCTTTATCATTCGGAGGTTTGTTCGGCTAAAGTATCGTAATAGGACGAGTGATAGAGCAAAAACTCGACGGAGATGACAAAGCTTTGAGATCTAGCGTATTCTGATTTTTGCAACAATTTGAAGATCTGGCTCGTGATTGACACGACGCGAGCCAATTAACTCCGGTTATAATATATGTTATAATATATTTTTATAGTACGACTCTGTGTTACGAACGAGTTAATGAGTAATTCTGATCATATATCCACCTCATATTTACCTACCTTTGATGTAAATGCAATAATATTTTATAATATAAACCACGAAATGTTGTAATCCAAATTAAAACTTTATACTCTAACTATAATTTATAATCAAAAATACAAAATCAGTAAATCATATAAATAATATAAAAATATACAAATATTATGAAAAGTTTTGGTCTACAATAAATCAAATTAATTTGATTATATTTTTGCTTTGAGTACAACTGAAGTAGAAGAAATTTTAATCAAAAAAATTACAAAAACAGATTTTTTTAATTCTCTTGGTTAATTTCACAACATCAAATAATTCATTTTTTTTACTTCAAAATTGTGTTAATAAAATAAATAATTTGATTTAACGATTTAAGTTTTATCATATAGATATATAAACACGCGCGAATCATAAACAAAAAAAAATTTAAATTATTTTAATTAAGAAAAATAAATTTTATTATTTGCCTGGCGCTTGTGGTTGACTTCTATTGTATAAAATTAATTTTGGCGATCTACAATAGTGTGTTATAGCGAGGCAAGGAGATCAAATGATAACACCGATATCTTGGCTATAAACTCTGATTTCAATTTAATTTGACTCGATTATCAATTAACCGAGATCACAAGACATAATTTATGGTAGACACACATTTGGAAATTCCCAGAGATCAAAATGATTTATTGACGTGAATAAATACTTTTAATATTAATTTTTAATCTGTTGGTTTGGTACTTTTCAGACATCTTATTGGCAAGGGCTTGTTTGACAGAATGGTAAATTATAACTTCATCAATGTGAAGGTCTTCGTTTTTAATATATTTTATACCATGTTTTGAAGTACTATGCTTCGAAACGTCAGTAAATCTGTATCATCTTGATGTTCGTTTTCATGGTACAACCAATATATTCTATACTATAATCCCATAAGCAACTTATTTCATTTGATATGGTTGTCTCTTTTATTGGTGTTATGTCTGTCTGTTTCTATCTTTGCAACCATTTTTTAGGGCTCAAAAACCATTTTTTTCGCTGTTCGCTTATTTATGTCCTACCTTCCACCATATCGCTGATTTACTTAGAGATTCGATTTACTTAGAACCATCAGCACATTGCATTTCTCCATGGTAGCTTATAGAGTTAAAAAATTATAGAAGGCAGAAATTATTCCAGAGGTGAATGCTACTAGAGCGTGCGGTTCAACCCACAAACACTTACACATTAAAAACACCAAATCGTGATTTAAGTCATCATCAGGAAATCGGGCTCGAGATCCCCGAATGACAGAGCAAGCACGCTACTTTCTCTGCCACTATAGGGTGACAAAAGTTAGGCTTATTTATTATTGTTAAAGGTTATAAGCCTTATATGTAGTTATAGCCCATATTACTGACATGGAAGATGGGTCGGCCAATGAAATTAGCACTAACAGAAGAGGGTAAACATTTTTTTTATTAACTCGAACGATAGTAATCAAATGGTAAAATATTTTTTTTTGCACCCCGCCTCTATCGGCCTCAAACTCATTACCTGCCCGTATCTTATAGTGGACATAACATCAAGTACTGTAATGTGTTTCTATAAAGTACTGTCGAGTGCTTTTATCTAAAATCAAACTCGTAGTTAAGAATAAGGTTGGCAAGTAGCAGAGTTAACTATTAAGAATAAGGTACAGCGGCAACTTTTCGGATGTTGGCTCTAATATTTCTAACTCTCACATTTTTTCCATTGAACTTTTAGCAATGAATTTCCACTAAAAGTTCAATTCATACTTCTTATTTTGAGAGTATTACCGAGCCCGCATATTGTGTTGGAACATTGTTGCTTTAATCATTTACCGTTCTCTCTTCCTAAATGTCAAATTCTGCAACTTTCCATGTTTTTACTTACGCATTTTGAGTATAGCCATAATCTTAATGCTTTTCTATATTATGTATTTCACTGAACTTTCTCACCGTTTAGTGCAGCTTTCTGTAAATATGTGAGTTTGTAACATTTATGTTCCAGTATCGTTATAGTGGTACGGCTTCAGGTTCGTTTACTTTGAAGTTTTTAACGTTCGATGTTCATGTTCGCTTTTGCTGGTCTATACATGACAATGCTTCTGCATTTCCAATTAAATTTTATTGTAACTTTCTCTGCAACGAAAAGCTCTATGTTTAATGCGGGTGATTTTTGATTACTATAGTGGGTCCACATGTCAGTTCTCTTATTTCTCTTTCAAGTTCATCTCCGTATGTGTGATATTCATTCAAAACTTGTTTTCAGTACCGGATTAAATGATTCATTTCAGGTCTTCATTATTATATTTATAAGCTAATTTCGTTACTAATCTTAGAAACTACTTGTTTTAAGATTTAACAAATTGCTTAAATATTTTGTTTAGAACTCGTTAACCTCGTTGTGGGCGATCATATTATTTTGTGGTCCCTATAAAAAGGATAGTCAGTTTCAGTACTCTATAGCATTCTACTGCGGAGACATTCTGGGCGTTTGATTTCGACGACTGGAGTGCTAATTGCTCACTTCCAATGGTTGTTTCTGATTGAATCCGATGTATAAAGCTATTTGAATCCGCACTACCTGTTGGTCTCAGTGAGATTAAAACTATGATGAATATTATTGTTTTTGGGGTTCTTTAATTACTTCAGGTTATCTCTTTCGAAACCCGTAATTTGTTTATGGTGGCTGCCATCTGTTACAAATAATTTGAGTTAAAAAAAATTGATTTTATATCACACGAATAAAAAATGAAATAGACTAAATACATGTAGGTGTGCCAACTGTAGCTGGTCCGTAATATGTTAATAATATTTCAACAATAAATATCAACAATCTTAATCCAGATCATACAATAAATTTTCCACTAGAATATAATAATTTAAATTTATATGGAAGTTTAATTGAGTTAGATAGATAAATAAATTACTCGTATAATCTACCAGACCACAGTAACAAATCAACTTAAATTGGGTTAGTATATGTATCCAGACGCTAATTACTTTAAATTATCTGTCTAGCTCAGACATAACCTATATACGAATATATATTCAATTACTATCAATACCAAGGTAGTTGGTTTGACATATTAAACGCCATATAAGTATTCGAGTGCATCGTTAATACCACTATACTAGGTCATCAATAAGGCCGTAGACTAAGTGTGAAAAAAATAAAATTTTGACAAAACTCGAATTATTCAAAATAGTTGCATTCGAGGGCGATTCAACGAGTATAGCAATTTTCCAACTTTTCGATAGCACTTTTATAGTACGATTTCTCATTCTCGTCAAAATAAGCCTCAGTTTCAGCGATTGCTTCATCATTGAACTTAAATTTCTTTCCAGCACGCATTTTCTTAAGATCTGAAAACAGAAAAAAAGACGCTCGGGGTGTAATCTGGCGAATATGGTGGGTGGGTAAGCAATTCGAAGCAATTCATTCAATTTTGCCATTGTTTTCATCGATCTGTGACACGGTGCATTGTCTTGATGAAACAACACTTTTTTTTTTACAAATGTGGCCGTTCCTTTGCGATTTCAGCCTTCATTTGATCCCAAAGTACCAAGTAATAGTCGCTGTTGGTACTGGTTCCTTTTTGAAGATATTTGATGAATAGTATTCAGTTCGCATCTCTGAAATACAGACACCATCACCTTACCGGCCGATAGTTGCGTCTTTGCTCGCTTTGGATTCGGTTCGTCGATTACTGTGCACTCAGCTGACTGTTGCTCTAAATTCGATTCGTTGTTGTTTTTAGTCGAATGTGAGCTCACGTGGCACCCACTTTGTCCAAAGCTTTCGCATACCCAAATGTTTGTATAAAATGGTAAAAACAATACATCTGATATCTTTACAATGTCAGCTAACCCTTGCACCTTCAGTTTGCGATCGTTCATTTGTCTCGATAGAGCAGAGTTCGGATAATGTTTACCAAGCCATTCTTTTGTTTCCACTGTATTTTTTTCATCAATGGTTTAATTCGAAATTCACTTAATTCCGTTTTTTTCAAAAACAAGAATTGCTTTGCACAAAATGCTTTAACTCACGAATCATTAGTCAGATTGCTGTCAAATTTATACATCTATCGTTTGAAGGTTAGTACTAAATAAAAATCATATAGAAAAATTTATATTTATGGAAAAATATTGAATGACCTTGGCACAAGGTCACAACCAAACAAACAAGATTTATAAGGTTTAGAAAAGCCATTTAAAATGGACTGAAGTTCTAACTGTGGTTTCCAAAGCTATATCAAAATCAAATGGTCAAAAAAACTTTTTGCATCCAGTTACTATCGTAACTCGAACCCAGACCTACTGGTCTAACTGTCGCAGTTTTGAAAATTGTGAGATTAGGTCTTTCATAATTTCAAACATTTGACTAAATTAGTTAAGACTTTAAAACGCATGATGGTTTAACCAGATACCTCCAATTTGAAAATAATATATCAACGATTGCCTAAATTCTAGAGATATCTCTGAGATCTGGCATGTATGGATGATAAACTTTTGATGATGACCCAAGAATATAATCTATTCTAAGTCTCGTGACTCATATGATTTGTAACATGATTTAAGTAATTATTAGGTGGTTAGCTCCGGCGAAACATCCCTCAGGATATAGTTGAAGCATATAGGCTTAATAGTCTTCAAAACAAGTAACTAGAGGAATCAGGGTATGGTAAGATCCTACAGACATTCTTAAATTTTAAATAAGTGTTATCAACAGTAATTGAAGTCATTAGAAATTCTCTTATGTAATAGTGCATGTAAGAGACCACATTTGGCCGCTGAACCGCTGAGGTGATGAACAACGAGAGTTTTCAAGTATTAAACAAATTGGTTAGTCGATCCTTCAGCTTATGTATAGTGAGAATTGGTTTTGTAGTGGTTCAAATTGTTTACCCCGATTTTGTTTGTTTACAAGATTGTTTACTCTTAAGTGTAGACAGTTCAAAATTACACGTAGAGGTACAACACTGTGGTAAGAGAATATTTCTGTAATTTGGAGCATATAGTAATCTTTATTGGATACGAGTTATATACTTTTAATTTGAATGAAAGCTCGTCCAATAAATGAAAAGTATTTAACCGATATAGATGGCAAAATATATGGTTATTGTGCCCATGATTTCTACTCTCCAACAAAGGATTGTGGATGAGTTCAGTCACATTGAAAAATCATCTTAACATCCACCTTCTACCAGGATTCGAATCCGGTACCTATCGTTAACTGCAGCAGCTTCAGCCTTTCGTCACTAAGATAAAATGTCATTTCAGGAACTGGTGCTAAGTCTTAATTTACTTATCAACTTTTGCTCCAAAGAGTGTGTTTCGAAACGCGTACGATATTATTAATAATATTATTAGACACATTGTTATAAATAGTTGACCCTAATTTTATAGCATGATGGTAGCTGCGCATGTGTTATGGCATTATGGAGTATGAAATCGTTCAAATATCTTTCTAGAAGTCAACCATGGTGTCAAATTAGTCATGCAGAATTGTGGCTTGAGTTGTAGGTAGGAGAAATTCCTAATCGATCTGTAGCATTTTCCGTTGATATGGTAATGGCCGATTTCGTCATAATAAATTCAGGTTTTGAAAAAGAACGAATTGATTATTCTACCAGATCTTAATTAGTTGACTGATTATTTATCGAATCAGATGATTCGAATTAAGAAAGATTCAGACAGTCATCATGAAACAGAATGAGTAAACTCTAGTGACTCTAATGCGAGTTCGAATACTTTTTTTATTTTTCAGAAGAGTATTGTAAATATTAACGATATCATGAGTTCACGAGTTGCCTCCGGTGTTAGCTAGTGTATGCTAGATACTTATTATATGTGAAACGTATCTATAATTAATGATTTCCGTCTACCGCATTCCTTCCGTTAGACTACATTGTTCCCAGACAAAAGCATTCGAATAATACTACCACCTCGTTGAAGACACTATCTCCTCGGTGGTGATTTCATCATTTACAATGCTGGAACGGATTTGAATGGCGTTGAGTATTACCTTTTGAATAATAAACTGCCTTCCGAGTCGGTGTCATCTTTTATATAGCTTTTCTAAACAGTCCTTCAAGTTTCCCGTTTCATACTTTCGATGCAAAAAGGAATTGTTCACCATCGATTCACCACAACTGGATCCCCAGATGAGTTTAGAATTCCTAGGCCGTCCCATCGTCCATGTCAGTACTATAGGCTGACATGGTGCTATGCAATGTGCAGATGGTTCTACGTATAAATCGGACCTATACCCGTACATCCAAGATCATGTGGTATCACAACGGACCGCCGCCGGTCTAAGTGTGCGGTAGCACCCACTAAAAAAAATTTAACAGATATTTCATCAGACATTATATTGTGCTGACTTAACTATACCTCAAATTTCACAACACCTACACCGAGACGTTGAACTATAAAAGTCAGTGAACTATAATTAATATACTAACCCATAAAGACAGAGTTATCTCATAACGCAATTCCTACGCACCAAATTTTATATTTAAGATGATGTAATGTCTTGATTAAAATTAAAATAATTAAATTACACAATTTGGTTCTCACTATACAATTTTATTTTCAGGTAAAAACAAAAGTTGTGCACTTACGGGGCAATGTAACCGATCTTATATGGCAAATGACTGTGAATGACAATGTCACCGTACTGGATCAAGTTAATTGGACGCGAGAAGTTACCAAAAAATTACAGGTGATTCAATAAATAAGTTTCATTTAATGTACAAATGACTAACGTCTATGTGTATGAATAGAATTTCGAAACAGGTTTGCTAACTGTTATAAGACACGATGGATGGGACGGTGTGGCTGAGGAGAAAAAATTACAGTGGACATTTTCGGGCGCGTTATTTTATTCCATTATCGTTATTACAACTATTGGTGAGTATTTTATGTATTAATTATGCACCTGATTAAATAAATAAATAAAATAGTTTATATATGTATAAAAATCACAGTCCTCTCATAGCGATTTGATGTCGACTTTGTCTTTGTTGGTTTTTGAACCACCACCGGCTGATTTACCGACGCTATCACTGTATATTTGTGGTCCTTGATTACCTTGACCACCACCGCCGCCTTGTGGATTATTGTACGGGCCTTGATTGCCGAAATAGGGATTGCCTGCCGGATATTGACCACCTGGATTGCCGTTAAATCCACCAAAATTACCTTGACCTCCAAATCCACCTGGTCTGTTGAAATTGTTTACACCACCAAAACCGCCTTGTCCAGGAAATACGGCCGGTCCAAATTGTCCGTTTTGTCCTCCATTAAATCCATCGTATCCACCACCGTATCCTCCACCATATCCTCCGCCATATCCACCGTAACCGCCGCCAGGGCCGCCTCCAAAACCTCCTAGTCCGCCAAAACCACCCGGTCCTCCGAATCCTCCTGGTCCGCCAAATCCTCCGGGTCCACCAAATCCTCCGGGTCCTCCAAATCCGCCTGGTCCACCACCATATCCACCCCCGAAACCGGGACGTCCAATAATTCCGGTCGGTCCACCTGGTCCCACCAAAATCCCGTTAGCCGGATTGCCATGATTGTTGTAATGTGGGCGTCCTATAATTCCCGTTGGCCCACCTGGCCCAACTAAAATACCATTAGCCGATGAACCACTTGGGTAATTATTTAACCCACCTGGAAATCCTGGTCCACCGCCAAATGCTCCTGGATTATAACCGCCACCGTATCCGCCGCCATATCCACCACCATATCCACCGCCATATCCTCCACCATAACCATTGTCACCTACAAAATTATTAAATCGTGTACTAATCTTTTCGCCCGATGTTTCGCCGGAAAATTCATCCTGCAACGGTTTGCGATTTGTATTCTGACCACTCGACTCTTTTACTTGGTATTTACCGCGTTGTCCGCTAAAATTTATAAAATTAGTGAGCTATTCGCAACTAACACAAGATACGCGCATCACATACTCATCGCTGCTATCGACAACCTGAATTCGGGATGAATAGTCATTATCTCGCCTCCGATTTATATGTCGATTACTATCTTCACCACCATCCGGCCATGTCCATTTATCGTCAGCACATAGCACCACTGTCGCTATAAGACACAGAGCTAGTAAGTATTTTATCATTGCGTAGATCTGTAACGAAAAAACAACAACAAACTAATGTTAACGATACCCCGAGACGTGATAATTACTGGAAAAAATTTCAAAGTGGATATTCGTTGAAATAAATTTACACAATCAAAGCGAACAGTATTAGTGTCGATAAGAAATTTAATGTCTTCTTAAGAAAAAAAAATAATAAATTTAAGATGAAATTCTTGACTATAGGTTATTGCTTAATTTTAATTTTATTTTATGCTTTAATTTCGATTTTATATATAGGAAAATAATTAAAATTTATGTATTTTCTATTTTCGTGATTTTTATTCGATACAGTTGAACATCTGAACAACTTGAGAGTTAGAAAGGTGTATTATATTGGAGCCGCATATGTATCCGATATATGGTTCCATTGTATATACTGTCAGTGTTTATATAGTATCGACTAAGTGTTTTGTTTGTCTGGCAGAAATTTTTAATTTATTAAATAAATTACACTTTTTGGGAATTTTTGGCTTCTTCAAGGATGTCGATTAAGAATTCTTAATCGAATGACGATGGTGGGATTCAAATAATGTTGGTTCAATTTGTTTTATGAGATCTATATACATACATAAAGATGATATACAAATGATTGACTTGTTGACTTGGCACTGATTTATTGTGATTTCCAAGTTCTGATCACGGTCCGATTGATTCGTTATTTATTGAGGATGCTGGAACACTAATTCTGGTATGATTATAGTCTATAATTTACCCTCGTAATGTTATTGATTATGATCTGTTGTGCGATGATAAGTTGACGTTTTAATCAATCTAACCGAATATTCTCTTCCGTTGGTCGATACAATCAAGGAGTTCTAGTGTAAAGTATATCCTCACGGGTTAGAATACATCGAATAATGGACTGATGTTGAGATTGAACGGCTAGTGTATGGGGGAACATAGCGCAAAAGTTCTTTAAGGCCGCTGTTCTCTGTAGGCGTTGACTTGTGTCTTCCTTACTATAATGATATTCTTCCATTTAAGTTATCCTTTAATGCCTCATATATACAACTGTTTCATTTTTGATTCAGAATTTGTGAGATGAGCACTTTTAGTATTTATCCCGTTTTGGCAAACTTGAAAATTCCTTTAACAATTAAATAACAGATTACTCAAACCTTTGGTTTTCGATCCAATCATTGTGGAATCAGCAAACATACCGAGACAGTCACCAGTTGTAGCTTATTGGTTTAGAGAGTATATCATCATCTCATCGCGGTCCTATGTTCGATTCTCACCGTTGGCCAAAACTAAACATGCTCCGGATGACATAAAAAACGATTGTGCGTAAAATTAATCATTGGGCACCTACAATGTTCACCAATATGTATTAATGGATCTTAGGTTGCCTATTCTTTACCTGTTTCTGTACTGGTATAAAGGTGTTGCGTTCACTAGTCGCGGTAGTGGTGGTCGATCGAGCTAGAAGCTAATGTTATTTTATAATGCCTCGAATGTAAAATGGGCTATGAAGGGATAGCTGTTTCAATCAGATTTTCGTATTTTTTTTATGTTATCCGTCACTCACGCTCAATTGGCCCATTGTGACATCTCATTATTTAACTTGACGTTAAAAAAATCAACACGGTCTCAGATGAGTTCATTCGCACCTCCGATCGCACCGCTCAAACGATCGATGGTGAAAATCCCTTTAAGCATCCCGCCTCTATCGGGATTCGAACCCGTTATCTCCCACTCCAAGCCACAGCTTTTAACCACTGCGTAATCTGGGCGGTGATTTTTGTACAGAGCTTTAGTAGTTTTCTGCCCAGAAATAAGACATATTACCACTTCAACATCTGTCAATCGATTTAAGTGCAAACAAATACGAAAACGTATGTTTTAGTCGATCTGATGAGATTGGGAGGTTTTTGCCATCCAATTGATGTATTTATTTATACAGGCTTGCTTAATAATCGCACGTTCAAAGCATATTCTGGTTGAAACCACCATTGCTTCAACTTTGGCCCATAACGACTAATCAAGAAACGCGATTAGAGTGCCAATTCGTAATATCGTGGTCTCGAACGGTCTCTTGAACTTTATGTTACTCTCAAGCTTATTGCCAATATAATAACTCATTGGAATGATAGTTTTATGTAAATCATCTAATGAGAGTCAAGTTGTATTTAAGACTTGAGAGAAACTAAAATTATTGGCAATGCCAGAGAACAACGGTTAAAGAGGATTTAAAGTAATAACTAGTTGGAATGGTTTTCAGGCATCGATCAACTCTAGATTCTCATTTCAACTAAACCATCAAAGAAAATTGCCATTTTCCTAAAATGTTCGGCAGTTGTGTTTATGAAATTTTTACGTTTAATGGGGTTCGTCACATCAGACTCGTTACGAATAGTGTTCCATACTGTCCATACACATTTATATTCCGCTTTCCGATCAAAGACAAACATATAGTTATCTCATAGATGAATAGATGATTTCAATAGGCAGGATTTAGTCTTTACGTAACCACTTCAAATCGGTCTAGTTGCAATCAGTGTCTCAGGAGGATGCAATTCGTTTTCTCGGTTTAAAATATAAATGGATTCCAAGTTCTATACCAACACTTTAATACTTGAGGTGTTACTGTTGGTATATACATGTAAATTTTTCGATCAAGAAACCCCTACCGCCACCCACAAACAACAACGAATATAATATGTTAAAATATGAAATTCGGTTGACTGGCAACCATATATTCATACGAGAAACAAGAGCTGACCATCAGCAATATGCATTAATGGATCGTAAGGTTTTAGTTGAGACGCGGTTAGGGAATTCTGTTGCTCAATCTATTTTGTCTTCTATTCTCGCTATATAATGTCTTGAGTGTCACATGGACTGTGTTAAGGATTTCTAAACCAATTAGGTCTGCGTGCGGCATAAAACTTGCGGTTTTCTGCCTAGAAATGAACCAAATTATTTTTATTAATTCACTATTCCGTTCTGGTTTCGTCATCAGTTACACAACCATCGCTTCTATATCCGATAAATTATAAACACCGAACTGTTGGTACTTCTTAAAATGATCATTTATGAAGTCAACTACAATACCATTTGGAATTTTCGAATTCATCCGAAAAAGTTGTTTGAGAGTTGGTATATACGGACGGCATTCATGTTGCATTAATTGATCGGCCTAAACTATAACTTTCATTAATTTAATCTCAAACTTGTTGTACCATTCTATAATTCTATGAAACTATTGCTTTTGAGCACCTTGGCTTTTTCAAAAACTGATGCGTGTTGTGCAGATATCACCCATTGGGCACAATCCTGTTTATCCTGCCAACGGTTTTGAAATCTCATTAGGTCGATGACTATTTCAACTTTTTTTTTTTTTTTATATTTTATTCTATGCTATCTTTTTTGGGGCTCAAGGCTCTCCCAGCTCTTTCGCGGTTCGCTTATTTACGTCCTACTTTACGCCTTAATCGAGGACGTACGGCTATAGGTCCGATTTTCGTAGAACCATCTGCGCATTGCATAGCTTCATGCCAGCCTATAGTACTGACATGGAAGATGGATCGGCTCATGAGTTCTGTACTCCAACAGGGTATTTCAACTTTGATATCCATCATGTAATGGATATGGTCATGATGGATATCAAAGTTCAGACATACTCAGACACCAACAGCCATAGATCAAACGTTGGCTCATAACGACTGATCAACAAACGCAATTAGAATGATGAAACTTCCCAATTCGAAGGAGTTCAAAGCTACTCTAAGTCAAGGGCCACTATAACTCATTGATAGAAGTTTCAACTGTTGATATAATGCCAGCAGGCAACGGTCAAAAAAGAGCTGAAGTGCGTGTTATTCGTCAAAAGAATCTCGTTCGTTTTTGTCTGTACTCAACTCAGTCATCGATTTCCTCCACACCATTATGCAAAATGTGATTCGCATTTTAATAAAACTAGCAAAAACCGACATTTATGTACTTAGATTGTGATTATGTAATTTTTAAGGTAGATTCGGAGTAGGCTTTAGATTTGTTACGATGGGTCTTACAAATTTGTATCCAGCTTATGCAAATGACACAAACGACACGAATTTGTAAATTCAGGTGTTACTGTTGGCAGTACCGAGTTTATTTACGTCCTTACCTTACGCCATTACAGGCAAATCGAGGACGTACGGCTATAGGTCCGATTTACGTAGAACCATCTGCACATTACATAGCTACATTACATAGACAGCCTATAGTACTGACATGGAAGATGGGTTGGTCCATGAATTCTGCACTCCAACAGGGAGTCATAGATGTGTTCATTCACATCACCGATCGTAATCGTATGGTGAAAAATCCCTTTAGTATCCTGCCCTTATCGGGAATCGAACCCGGTACCTCCCGCTCCAACTACCGCAGGTTTAACCACTGCGCCACCTCAGTACCGACTTATACACATACATTTCAAATCAATAAACCCTCTCCCTCCTCAGATAACAGTAAATATATATGTATTTGGTTGACTGGCAACCAAATATGCAAACGCGAAACCACTTAGCATATTCGTCTACATTGAAAGCACTAATATATGAAAATTATTTGAAGTACTCGTAAATTCAAATTTTAAATTAATTAAAATCAAAAAAAAAAAAATATTTTTTATTATAAATAATTTTAATTGAATTATGACAATTGCACAAATAGTAAATGGCCGTTGTGTGTGTGTAGCGCTTAAACATGCAATAAAATTCGTATGAATAGACTTTATGTACAGCTCGGATTTAGGTCACATTGTTTCAGTTTTTGCTTCGAATACACTTCATCTTATATAATATGTAAGATGTAAGGTATGTAACCGATACATATGTGTATGTGTGCATCTTAAATATTTAATTATTTTTGAATTTGTTTTTGTAAAAAAATAAGATTGGAATGACTGCAAGATTAGGTAGAAGTTGTAAAATTTTTTATGCGAATTGGCCTTTGTGCACAATACTCGTATATATAAAATTAATGTTCCTGATGAAATAATTTATAACGATCATCTGTCAAATTATTAATTAATTTATATATTTTTCTAAATTTTATGTAAAAAATAATTTAGAATGCATAAAAAACGATATACTCGGACATATTATATAGTTTTGTTTACGCAGTCGGTTCGACCAATGAGCGATGGATTAAGAAACTACTCCGTTATTGGACGACATGTGTTTACACGAGTCATGCCAAAAAAATAATAATTTGCAAATTATAGACATCTTTGATGTACTGAAGTTTATATAAACAAACCTCACGGAGGTATGAAAACGATGTCCTTTCTATATAAAATTGGACCTCGGTCATGCAAATCTATATATGGAATCGATACCAGATGCGGAGACGGTTTTCAACATAAATAAATCGCGATTCTATATAAACTATATAATTTGAAAAAAAAACTTGTGTATATTTTGTTGTTGTTGATTTGATTGATTTGACATTAATAAACCAAATGAAAAAAAAAATTAGACAAAATGTAAAATCTACTCAACGGAAAATCAAATTGAGTTTTTCTAAAATTTTCTATTTTTAAAATTAATTTTGGTTTTTAAAATAAATTTTTGTTTGACTATAATTGATTGGTAACAGATAAATAGTTTGTAATAACGATATGTATATAGTTTGTGGTTAGTTTAATATTTTGATCGGTGATGAGTTTATATCGAGATTAATTTGCTGTCTATATTGAAAAAATGACCTGTGGGTGTGCTGGTTTGTATAACACCCATAAAACACTTAAATCTGGTAAGTCTACTTCGACACCTTGGACAGAAGGCTGTGTTACTAAGAGATAGCAGCATTTGAGTTCAAGCCCTATTTTGCTCTGAGTTAAAGATCACTGTGAATGTTGCCTAAAAGAAAGTTTGGGAAAGCTATCCTCCGCATTCCACTTTGTAGTATAATTCAACTAATCAGTGGACTTATACTCCAGAGAGTCAAGGTTTTGTCCTGCGGTATGAGTGATACTGGTTCCAGATCTGGGTCATTTATTTATATTAGCGGTGATTTAAATTACAAATTCCTGAAGAAACCGAATATTTGGCGAGAGATTCTAGTGAACTTTAGCTACTTCCAGTATACCCCAGTATCTACATAAGTTTGGATATAAATTCAAGAGTCAATTTCCTCTTGAAATACTTATCTTATGTTACGTACACAAATAGCTTCTATTTAACGAAAAACATGTTTAATAGAAGACTAGAACGTGAACAAACCTTTAAGATCAGAGTACAATAAATGCTAATCGCGATACGCGAGAGAGTTCTTTGTGGAAAGCCTGATGAAATGCACACGATACAAGTCAAGAACCTCACAGGTTTTACTAAAAAATGATTGTCCCAAAAGTTCAGTGAGTGGAACCTGGTAGCAAAGGGATGATAAAGGATAGGATTTGATGAACCATCATCTTCTTCGTCAGGTTCTTTCTCAAAATTAAAAACAGGGCCAATGCGAGATTTTCTAGTTTCCTTCACTACTTTTCTCATTCTTTCTTTAGAGCAACTTTGGGTCTGAGCTAATTTCAAGAGATGCTACCGGGCCAAAAGCTTTCGACCTATAAGCCAGTGTTCTTTTCTTCACAAAGTTTTAGAGGTATGTATACTGAAAGCAAATCACAATCACTCCAAACAACTGTTTCTGGACTTCATTGGATTGTAAAATTTTTGGACAGTTAGATAATTGCTTTGGAAGTGGTTTAAATAACCAGTCTTTCAATACTTTGATCTCAGAAAAACGTTAGTGTTCAAAAAAGAGAGATCATGACTTCCTGCTGTGGATAGTCAAGTGTCTAAGATTCTGGTAAGGTCACCATCACTACAATGCGTTTCGGTACTTAACTAATTGATTTTGCGCATTGATTTTGTGAGTAAGAACTATAAGTGAGATCGAAAGCGAACCTCTAAACTATGCCTGCGGAAACATGTTTGTTTGTGGAAGATATATCTATACAGTAGCTGGAAAATGGTTCGATTCATAAATGGTCCTACAAACCAAATTGTACTGAAAAGATGAAATGTAACATCGTCCGCAGTGGGATTTAAAAGTACACGTGTCAGTGCGGCTGGCAAAATGTATCTCGATCAATCGCAGTAATTATACAGAAATCCCAATTGTTTTGGTCTGAGTGATGGCAATGAATAAGAAACATTCCTCAAGGATACGTTCAAAGTCGAGTTTGTTGTTTATTGCGTAAATAACTTGGCTAAATATTTGCTATGCAGTATATGAGTTGATATACCGAAAATCTAAAAAATTATGACAATATGAGCAATAACGATACCTCAACTCTGTTGAGAAGACGTGAGTAACCGAACTAAGCAATGAACATTACGACTCGAAAATGAATATTACACAGTGTGCAACGCATATGCATTAAGTCGCACATCAGGGATAAGTGAAAGTAAAAATGGTAGACAAAAATTTCACATGATCTCAAGAGGAATGGTCAAGATTTGTTCTACGAACATAAACAATTTAATTTATCGAAAATACAACGATAAACTGCATATGGTACGTAAAAATGATATAAACCTAGTTGAGAATCTCGTTGTATATTCCCCTGTTCAGGAACGACAATGTTTGGAAAGTATAAAAAACCTCGGCTGTTGATATGCCACCCTTCAAATTCTCTTTTTATACTCTCTTTTCGACCTCATTTGATTGGTATGGCGAGGCACTCGAGTAACAGTCGTTCATTATCTTATAGTATGTGCTTGAATATTTAGAAGTACCAAATAAATACATACATACTAAAAACAACGGAGTGAATGATTTACTTGAAACCACTAGAAGAGGATTAGGTTTCGATTGTTCTCAAAATCTACAATACTTTGACCACACTCAGAGAGAGATAAGATTCAAGAATCTTGTTAATCTCATTTGAAATTGTATCGAAGAATCTTCTAATTGTTTGTATCAGTATGAATAGAGCCAGCTCAACTGATCCAAATCGATGGAGTCAGATTGTGACACGGTACCAGCCAACAATGGCAGCAATAAAAAACCATGCAGACAACCATTGTCTGAATTTACTAACATGTCTCGACCACTTTATTTACCAAACTAATCCAACGTCTAGTATATAAAAATAAATATCCACTTTGAAATTGTTCACATAAAAAAGAAAATTTCCAGATACATAACACTTTTACTTAACACTTACATAATTCTGTTAGATTAATATATATTTATCACACACACACGCAGTCACTATTTCGTAACACTTCTTTAATTAACACGTTACAAAGTATTAGTCTTTAATTATACAATTGGTTCGTGTTTTCAATTCCAAATCCAAATGAAACTGAAACTCTTATTTCAAATACATTTCTTCTTATACTGTAAACCGTATTGCAGCCGAAGCAACAGATTTTCCACCTTACTAATTCATCTCTATAATATGAAAACCTTGAGAACCATATAATATATGTGTATTCTCTCTCTCTCTCTCTCTCTTTGAGCCTAGGTGGACTGTGCTGCACAACCACTCAACTTTATTTTTGGGAAAAATTATTTTTACTTTCGCTTTGCAACAAAGCTGTTCTCAAATCAACAGACGTTTTAATTGCTGGCATATATAATGGGTGGGAGTTTTTCTTTGTATTGTATACATTGTTTGATTCCAAAATCTATCATCAAATCTTATTTGTAACAAACACACGAAAAAAAAACGATTAAATTGGGTCTAATTTGCATATGAGATATATATTTCATAATACATGTATTATTAAGCTGCGGTCATTTACCGCGATGTGGTCGGATAGCTACATATATGTATATACAACAGGTATGTAACACAAAATCATCATAACAAACAATTCACATACCTTTCGACTGTACACCACTCACTCAATTAAGATTTTTTTACAAAACAAAAATATTATGAATGAATTTATTTCTTCGCCAAAGATGTTAACCTTAACCCAAATTCATTGTTGAATTTCGCGAAACAAATTATAAAAAATTAGCGGTTGAATTGTATGGCGATTACAAAAACAAATTTGTTGTTGGTGCTTGGGTTAGGTTTGTGAATAGTTCGTTTATACAGGAAATACGAAATAAAAGCTGGAAATTAAAAAATTGCAAAGTGCTTTTGAAAGTAGAAAATTATAAAAAATTTGCATGGGATGTGAAAAAAATTGGTAAATGTCAGGCTGTACGGGGATATACTATATCTACAGACGTACAAACCCTATTGATAGGACATACGTATAAAATAGTAGCATAGTTTATGTACGTTGAGGACCACTTCATCAACTTCATCTCAGCCTGATAAAAACTGCAATAATAAGTAAATATTCCAGCCACCACCTTTCATTAGCCTACTACAATCCCAAACAGGAGTTTTTAAATGACTTGTCATATGCCAACATAAAACACATCAATATCAAACACTGAGGAAAATTGTACATTACCCGGATCTTTGCATCAGGATTCCTTAAAAGAATCCTTAAAAGAAGAAGAAGTGATTGAAAGAATGCATGATGTTACTCCGAATGATCAAACTCTCATACAAAGCGAAACCTTTAAACATCAAGCAATTTCAAGTGATCAATACTTAAAAAAAATTTGAGTTGTACAACGTTTTGGAAGATATCTGATCAGATCAGCGGTCCAGTACTGAATATTGTTTATTTTTTTACGTACCCTGAGCACGTTTGATATGTATGTACGAGTTTGAAAAGGAGGACAAAGTATTTATTGATAATTGATGGCTGACCATGATGCAGAATAATTTCAAACACAAGCATAAATTTTTGAATCATTAAATCTAGATCGATCGATAATTTGGTGGTTACGAGTTGAGTACCTAAGTCGTCTTGCATGATTTGTGATTTGTTGGGCTTAAAGACACATTGAAAGTTTTGTTACATGACGAGTGGTTTAAATGGATACGCTAGGATAATTCAAAGCAGTGAACTTACTGATATTTGAACTATCAAAGAAAATAATGTTGATGACACTTTACAGCTCTTTTTGTGCATTTAAATAGTATAATTCGGAAATTATTTTCCTTTAAAAAACTTTTAAATAAAATTTTTTCTGTACTTAATATATTAAAAATAAAATATATTCTAAATATATTTTAGAGCACACAAAACAAAATTTTCAACTTTATTTTCCAAAGATGAACCGAAAAAATTAGAAAAAATTTTGACGAAAAAAAATTTTCATGGTAAAATAATTTAACTTTAAAACAACTTCTAATCAACTTTGAGAAATTATTATTAATTGTTATTTTGTGCAATTTCAAAAAACAAAAAAATAAAATCAAGAAAAAAAATTTATGGAAAAATGTATTCTTAAAATTTTTTCCTATCAAATATTTTTTGTGATTTTATTCATAAATATATATTTAGGGTACTTAAAACACAATTTTGAACTGGATATTGCAAGAATGAACCCAACAATTTGGATTTTTTTGACGAAAAAAATTTTCATAGAAATAAAATTTTACTGTTATAAAAAAACAAATTTGTTTTTCTGAAATTATGTTTTTAGCCTAATAGATATCTATTTTTATAGTACTTAAAACTAAATAAACAGTTTCATTTACTCGTATCTTGCCTTAAAGCCTATTTGGAATTGAGTAAATAAGTGACTAAATGGATCTGACTTGTAACGATTTTAGATGAATTTTGACCGCTAAACGGATATCCGTATATATTTAGAATATCAAACGTAAAATGATAATTAATTTAAAATCGAGACAATAATTGACTGTTCAAACCCACGTTCATCACGAATAAGAATAAATAAATCAAATAAACAGTCAAAGACATGAAAAGAATCCGTCATGAATGGACCGAATACGCTACGATAACTCATGGCAATGAACTTCGATGTTTTGAAATAGTATAATTATGAAAAACATTCTATGAATAAATATAATTTTTTCCTATCGAATATTTTTTACATAAATTTAAATCTGTACTAAATATACTACAAATATATAAAACATGTTAAATACAATTTTCAGCTATATTTTGAAAGAATGAACAAAAAAAGTTAGAAAAAAAATTATCCGAAAAAAAATTTTCATGGTAAAATTACTTAACATTTAAAAACTTTCTAATTAACTGTTAGAACTTCTTTTTTAATTAAACAGCTATTGTTTGTGCAATTTTTTGATAACAGTCAAATCAAAAAATAAAATTTCTATGAAAAAAATAACTTTCAAAAATTTTCCTATTTTTTTTCATAAAAATAATTTTCAACTGGAGTTTGCAAGAATGAACCCAAAATATTAGGAATAAAAATGGAACGAAAAAAATTTTCATAGAAAAAAAATTATATTTTACAAAAAATACAAATTTTTTTTCTGAAGTTATGTTTTAAAGGTATTTTGTTCAATCTATTTTTAAAGTAGTTAAAACTGAATAGACCGTTTCATTTACTCGTGTCTCACCTGAAAGTCTAATTGGAATCGAGTGAATGAGTAACTATATGTATCTGACTTAATAACGATCTTGGACCAGTTTTGAATGCTAAACGGATATCCGTGCGTTTATATTTAGATAATCACACGTAAAATGAAAATTAATTTTAAATCGAGATAACAATTGTTGTACCCACGTACATTACAAATAATTATAAATAAATCATATAAACAGTCAAAGACATGAAAAGAATCCGTCTAAAGTTAGAGAACTGGAAAAAAAATTCTCAGCATCCGCTTAACACACTTCAAACAAAATTTCAAACGTGAATTTTGAATCATGTATGTGCAAGTAGTTTTGATTTTTTCCCGGGAAATGTACCAATCACCTAGTTCGAGTAGGACGTATTAGATCATGTAGAGTTGCAAATAAATCGTTATATTTGGCGTCTGAGAAATGGCCGGCCGGTGTACGCGTGATTTAGTATTTTTTGTGCAAACTATTACGAGACACTAATAAATGAAGTCATTAAATAATTATTAATAAAAAATAAATGTAAATTTAAACAGACAATTAAACTTTTAAATGGATCATAAATTTTCGTTAGGTAATTATTCGTTCGCGCGTTTAGTGTTTTTATATTTGGTGCGGGGATTCTAATGGATAACTCAAATAAAAATGAGAAAATTTAATGGAAAATTCACTATTTTTTTTTCGTCTGTATGGTCTATAATTATATTTTATTGGATTTTTTTAATTTTATAAATAAAATAAAATAAACAAATTTTTTATGTTTAGCTAATTAACGTTTCAATTTAATTATCTTAACAATTTTAGTTTTTTTTCTGTTGTTTAATTATATAAACAAACAAACATATGATTATATTGATTGTTTTGATTAAAGATAGAAGGAAGGTTTAAGTACTAAATTTATTGGACGCCGATGGTAGTCACGAAACAAAATATTTATAAATAATATTCCGTCAGAGTCAATCACCTTCAAGTTATTCTGAGTCTTCCACTTACGATATTTAATTTCAATTCGGCTTAACCTGGCTTGCTAGTGGTTGGTTTAATTTTAAATGTTGTCTTCAAGTATAGTAAGAATGTGGTACTGAAATTTGGTACTATAAACTTCGGAGGCTCTGTCAGAAGTTACTGACGTATAATGTATCTAACCATAGAGTCGTTGAATGTCACCAGCAATTTGGAAGACTTTAACTGCTATTATTAATGTTTACTTTATAATTGTAGGCCAGTTTCGCTGTTACGACCGTTTAAATATTCAATTCTATTTACAGTCATACGGCTAAGTAGTCATTCAAATTTTAAATTTAAAATACTACTTTGTTCGATGTAGTTACCGTATAAGTGCGGATAATGGCATCGAGACTACCTAATTGGTGGTGTGATTGCATTTTTTCCCACTAAGAGAAAATAACAATCTGAGATTTTTTGTGCTAATTACTTTCCTCTGTATAGAATAGATTATTTGTCAACAAATCTATTGAGATTAAGTCTGGGGAATGTGGTGGCTGTTGTTGTAAAGGAATGAAGCTTGAAATGAGGAATGAAGTTTTTTTGTAAAAAAACGTTAAGCTGCACATGGGATGGTCCCGAGTCTTATTAAAATGTCAAATGATTTCTAGTGAATTGTTTATCTGCTTGTCTATTTTTCTTTTGATTTGAATCGCAAAATTCATCAGAACTAGCTAATTTTCATGCTCGCCAGCAACATGTTAGTGTTTTAACACCTTTGCACTTGCTAAGCGAATAGTCTTTTGTCCAAGTTAAATCTTGCACTTTTTTTTTGAAGGGCTGCAATCGTACTTTATTTTGTTATATGTTGTAGTCATAGCTCACGTTGAGTTCTGGGCTCCTTCCTGGCATTGTTGCTGGTTTTGAATGTCCATCGCCATGGCTTTTATTGATCCTACCAATTTCATTGTTACGTGTAATGGTCCGATATACAAACATTTTATGTTCATATGCTCATTAATATTGGCTGTTGCGCTTGAATCCCAAATCGACAACTTTATTTAACTGGGACGTAGGGAGTTAGCTTCCGTAGGCTTGTAAACAACAAACCAACTTCTTATCTACAGAAGTTTGAAGTTGTTACACTTCGAGTGTCGACCCCTCCATAATGTGACGAACATTGTGTTTGTGAACAATAATGATTTCGAATTTGGGAGTAAATACCACATCTTCTTATCTATCAATTTACGAAAAAGTTGATTTCGTCCCATTCCTAGTTTCACTATGCTATTGAGAAGATCT
This sequence comes from Tipula lateralis, assembly GCA_963932295.1. Lineage (NCBI taxonomy): Eukaryota > Metazoa > Arthropoda > Insecta > Diptera > Tipulidae > Tipula > Tipula lateralis. Next base: position 158,098,272 of record OZ010738.1, read on the forward strand.
GATTTTTGACCTCTACAACTATTTGTTTACTAGAAACAAAACTAGATTTGTGTTGGTAAAAACCGACAAACGACATCATCACATTCGAAATCTAGAAACAATTATGTGGTTTACTTGATCGATTTAATCTTAAACGCTTAAACCTATATAGTATATATCGGTCCTTAACTTCGTTCATCCTGATAATCGTTTGTCATTCGGATCATCACTATTATCTGCCAGGCGTGTCCAGTTAGTTTTTATTGAGGTGTGAAACAATACCTTTCGTGACGGCGAGGCTCTCTCATTGCTTAACAGTGAATCGTCAATTAATTGGCGTCCCATTTGTTGTGAAAGCTTTTCAACAGTGGAACAAACTTTACCTCTTAAGCTGGGTAACAAGATTATTCAAAGTGATACAAATATTAATCTCAGTCAAACTGTTAAAAACATTTTTTTCACACTATCTTAACAGATCCCAACTGTTTTGGACATTTCAACACCCGATCCATTAAAACCAACCAATTTTTAAACACCGAACATTATTACGATAATTTTTACGTCGACTGTCCGATTTTGAGTGATTTATATAGAATTTAGAGCAAAGTTGCCAGCAGATAGACTAATATTATACAAAATACAAAGTAATAAATCTTAAAGATTCCGAAATAAATAAATATCTAAATGTGTGTGTCCCTGTATATATATGACCCATTTGTTAGGGGTTTCGCTGACACAATTCAATGTATTTGATTATTATAGTCAATGTCATAAATTCGTTAAGGCTACTGATTTACATACACGTTCTTCTGTATATGGGTTAAATTTGAAAACAAACGTGAAATTCTCGTAACCTTACGAACATCCTCTGCAATTTTATATTCGGCTGAAATGTTTTGTGCAAATTCATGTGGCATTGGTGGTTTTATCGTTAAAATATCGCCAGATCGATATACACGACATTGAATTTTTGATACTAGCCTTGTTATAATTATGCGAGATTGGTACAATGCGATAAATGGAATTTCCGTTGGACGTGAGTCAGACAGTTGTATTAATCTTATCGTTGATAATGAACTTTATGGATAATCTGATCTTGGATATAACTACGTGAGGTTATATAACATTAACTGATATTTGTTTGGTACCCGATCAAAGTAGATTAGTTATGACGAAGAAACTTGAATAGTATATATATATATAGCTATACCCTGTACTCGGACGTGTGGGAAGTTTGAATTAATATACCGGCTAATTATTTATTACAGCAATGTTTTGTTTAACGTTTTATTGTTAACTTGTGATGAGTAGCGATGATATAAAGCATAAATTACATTGTTGTGTAGCGCCACGAAATCATGCGAACCGCATATAAAATATATTTTATTGTGAAAGTCGGTGATTCAGTAATAGCAAATGTTTGTTTTGCGGCGTACTGGTCTGTTTGTTTAATCATCGAAATGTTGAAATATTGGGATCAAATTGGAATGGTTTGAGTTGAGCTATTGTACATGTTGGATATGTTTTATATGTTCTGATATACAATTAAAGTGTATCCTTGCTTTTTATCTCTTGAGCTCCATACTGATTGGGTCTGTTATGATTCGACTTTGTTCTAACGTTGAAGGAAGTTTTGGGTTCAATCACCAATTGTTCCATTCGTGTTATATAATCATTATAAGGATATTGGTGAAGTAAAGAGTCAATTACTTCGTGATTAAAGGCATCTCGAACGAAACGATTCGACAATCGTTTGTTTATAGAATAGTATCATGAATATGTACCTAACACAAGTCCACATATTCATCATTGATCGAGCTTTTTTCATACCATAAGCTACAATCATCGTCAATAAATCCAAATTTCGGAACTATTATGGCAGATGAACTTTTGGATGGTGATACCGCAATACGTTTTTCATAAGCCAATGCAACCTATTGTTACATCACAAATGTGCCAGCCTGAAGAAGTCTGCATGTAGTTTAAGCTTAAGTTTAAGGTTCAGTCGCAGATACATTGATTTTGCGACAAACTGTCTGAATTGAATGTTACAATGGATGGAAGGTTCTTCCCTTCTCATTTCTCACCTCAGAAAGGATATAAATTATAATGTTAGTGAAAAATTATTCAGGGTCAAGAGACTGAATGCTGGTTGTAAAAATAGTTCCCCTTGTTTATGTTAGGTCTATACGATCGCCTCATCCTCTGTTGTATTCGTTCCCGCCTGCTGTTTACAATCTGTACTAAAACGTATGTACTAAAACATATGTCTTCCAGCAAAGATCCCATCTCTTCAACTCGTTCAGATAACATCGGTACATCGGATTCTTGCAAGTCGATTAATATCTTATTCCAACAACGATCCCATCTCTTCAACTCTTTCAAATAATACTCGGCATATTTCTCTGCAATAAGCAAACCAGTTGTTCGTGAATATGCTCCTCATTAAACGAAAACCTCTACCCTGAGTAAGCGCACGTATTAGCGTACGGAACAAAAAACAGGTAGATTGCTACCTATATCTGGTCAAGTAGTTCAAACTATAACTCGTGGATTATCAGTATGACAAACACTGACGTGTGAGATGCGTGCCAATAGAGCATTGGAAATCTACGCTGGACCACGTTTTTAGTCTAAAGTGAGCATCTTTCTGATGACTTAATTATATTTATATAGCCTTCCCCTTATAACATTAATTCAACGGTTGTCTAGCATCATTTGGTGGACTGAGCAATATCATCGACAGTGGTTGCAGTTTTTGACGACTCGAACGTTCATCGTCACCCAAGATGGTACAGCCATTATTTATTTAATTACTTTACATTTTACAAAGTAGAGTGAATCAAGTTGAGATGAGGACAACTAAAGATGTCCTGAGCTGGGAAAGGTAGAAATAGAGTTGCCAATTGCATATCGTTAATGTTAGGGCTCGAGAAAACGCCTGAAGTCTTCATAGATAGCAATCAATACTGAATTGAAAGCCAAAATTGATCTGGAAGCGCTAGAAATCCTGGTATTACTACAAATATATTTCATAACGGCTGTAGGAACTTCTCAAGACATTTCCCTCTTGCGGAACATGCAAGAAGGTTGGGTGAAGTATCAAATGACTTCTACAAGAGCTATGAGGACTTGAAGGAGGAGGCTCCAGTAACTTACTTTCTCTGTCCCAGTCCAATATAAGCATAGAAAGCATTTGTATTAGCGCAGTTACGTGATTTTCTGAGCTCGATAATAGTAACTTTTCAAATATTTCCTACACTTAAGTTGAAGCTCCAATTGGTTGCTCAATCGAATAAGGAAGAGTGAGTTTGAGGTATCAAACCATAGGTATATAAGGGATCAGAAAAATGTCTCAGAAAAATAAAATGAACAGTATAACGGGGTCATGTAACACTAAGTAACTTCTAAACAGACCTGATTCGGTTGGGAGACAAAATCATTAAGGGCGATAATCTGTGGTATGCGCTTGGATATTAAAGAACATCAAACAACTAAAAAGTAGTGTCAAAGTTTAGAACAGGCTATCGACAATTTTCTATCTCATGTTGGATTATGGATCATTCGTTAAAGTGAAACATTTCAAGGCAATTTCTTACATTGGGATCTAATCGAGTGTTCTCATTTTTTTCAACGGTTTCGATCACGAGCCAGCACTTCATGCTGTTGCAAGCAACCAGAAGATATCAGATCGTTCACTAGACCGTGGAGCCATCGTCGCCGACATCGATCTCTTCGGCTACCGAAAGGTGACTCTCCCTTCAAAGATCACTGTATCATTTGGTTTGGATCAGCACGCAGAACGTACCGAACCAGCGTACTTGTATCCTTTGATTTCATGCACAATATCAGGAATTTGCATTAAATTTCTGATCTCGTGATTTGAACGAACTCGGTATGTGTCATCAACGTCGCATTTAGGGCCATTTAGCCTTCCCTTGAAGACAACACCATTTGCAGTGAAGACAACACCATTTGCAGTGCCATCTATCTTTAAAGGTCAAAAATCTACCGCCGTTCGGTTTGGTTGTTAACATAAATAAATATTTGCGAAATAAAATAGTCAGGTGCTCGTTATTAGTTGGAAAGCGATTTTATTTACCTGCACTGCAGCTCCAGTTAAGGTGATATTTAACGGAATTAATCTCTTAATTCTAATCTTAAACCAATTATTGTGACATTCAGTATATAGTCACTAATTATATTCGTAAAATAGTTAGAAGATTTTTAAACAGATGGTGCTGTATTAACAATTAGATTTGATAAGAGATCGCGCGTTGTTTATTTTTTACATGAAATCATTTTTTACATATATAATGTAGAAAGTAGCCTTATGTAAATTACATGTTTTTTAGATGTAAAAAATCGTTTAAATTACATCGTGTAATTTACACGCCCAACAGTGTTTAGCTGTTCTTCTTACAAAAACCGCTTTGTTTCCGACTCTGAGCTTCAACATTTCATATATTACGTTGCTCAACAGCAAGACGACATTCTCATCAAACCAATCAATATTGGACTTAGTGTTTACTATATCGAGAATGTCCTGGGCAGCATCGAAAACCGAGGTTTTCAATACTTTCACTGTTCACTTCATCAGATTGGTAATTAGACCGCAAAATGCTATGCCGACAAGATCTTGATATTTTTGTTGCGTTTCTTCATTCATCAGACCTTCACAGGAGAACCGTGGTGTAAATTCACCTGTTCTCCCTGTCTTGTACGAAAATTTCCATCGATAGCTTTGCAGTGACCAGATAATGATCATTGACTTCGAATTTTGTTGATGACCGATATGATCTCACGTCTTGGACAACCCGCGCCCTCCTTTTACAAATCAACACATGGTCAATTTGGCTTCGGGATGTTTTAAGTGGATGTGTTCATGTTTCTAAATGGATGTTTTATGAGGAAAGAATGTACTTGCCACTTTGATATCATGAGCGATCGCAAAGTATCGCATCATTCGTTCCCCATTTTCGTGTCGCAGTTTCGTGTCGGGCGTACGGACCTAAATATATTATTATACAAGACATCGTGCTCAGGTATATGGAGCCCATCAGATTATCCAAATGATTGTAAAATGAGTCTTTATCTTGGGGTTGGTTTACATCAGTGGGTGCATGTTCACAAACAATTGAAAGCTTGAACATTCGATTATCGACTGCCTGAAAATTCAATACAGACTTTTTTACCAGTGGTTCAATGAGGTGGTCATCTCCACTGTGTAGCAACGTATAGGGACACATGGTCTCCGCTTTAAGGCCATCGAGCGCTACGAGTTCCAGCCGATACACTTTCTTACATGTGATAAGGCCGTCAACCGCGCCAGGTTTCCGATCCTCATTTTTATCATTTTTGGTTTTTTTACAGATGTGGGTCGTCAGCCCAGCGATATAACCAAATTTTAGCGCTCTCATAGATATCAAATACCGCAGTGGATATGTTCTGCGGACTGATATAAACCGAATCATGTACCGATCTTCTAAACAGAGGGGGATTATATTTGGGTGAACCAAGAGGTAGAAGAGGGCTCCTTATTGTCGAAATCTAGCTCTTCGTTTACCGAGAGTTTTTTAGTCAAACATTTGTACCCAACTTTCTATATAACATATTTATTAGGGAGGGGTCATTTTGGAACAATTCCCAATTGACATAATTGAATATAAATATCGATTTGACGAGTTGTTTGCACATTATATTTTCATCGAGCAATAACTCAATTTCGAAGAGCTCCACATCGATCGATCAATTTGTTATGTTTTATATATTTGTCTAAATGTAAATAAATAGAATAAAATTAGAATTTAATTGAAAATATAGATTTGTTTATAATCATGAATTGGAATACGCAGGGCTAGAGAAATTTGTGTACGTATATGCTGTACACACATGAGTTTACGAAACCGAAATGAAATTGATATAATTGTATCGCCATGTAATTCGTTTCACCCACACAATACACAATGTGTTTATGTATATACTTGTGTATATAGGGTTTGTGTAATCGGCCCTAAATATAGGAATACATAATATAATGAAATACGAAACCGTCTTACCTACACGGTAAAAAATATGATACTACTTTTTAATCCTTACAAAAGTTTACACTCAGTTTTGTAACCTTACTAGATTAAATTATAAGTATTTCAAAACATTAAATATTTTTTATACTAAATTTGGATTATAAATGAAGTAATATTATTACCAATATCAGTAATAAAATAATTTCCAATTAGCGAATATTAAAATTCAGCTCAATCATATTAAAAGTTAAGTAAAGCTTATTAAAATTTAATTTCATCTGATTAAACAAAATATTTAACAACTGTAAATCATATTTATTTTTTTGGTTTAGACGTACATGATTCTGCATGAATAATAAACTCAGTTTTAAATTAAATTTGAAAGTGTGATAGTGAACTTAGTGGAAATGGCAAATCTATTTTGTTTAGAAGTTAACAATAAAATAGAAAATGATAATATAAAAAAAATATTAAATATTGAAAATTTAACATCGAGTCTTTCATTATATTTAAGTGAGTTTACAGATATTTCAAAAATTTGATTATTTTTAATATCATACAAATTTTAATGGTAAATAATATACCAATTGAAAGTGACTACCAGTTTTCTTTGAAACAATGGTATTTTGATAGCACCGCACGACTTTTTTGATATTGTGTCACAATTCGGCAAGTGTGCTTGCTTTGAAATTGAAGTTGTGGTTACCTATTACATAAACTATTGAAAAAAAATGATGCTGTTATTGGACCAAAATTGTTGATCGACTCACAAGTAAGTAGTCACCAAAATTATACGTTTATAACAAGAATTTTTATATGTTCTAGTATGTAAAACGATTGGAAATTCTAAAATACCATCGTTGATATCTTATAAATTACTTGTGCTTGTATTTATAACTTTATCACACAATAATAATTTTTATGTTTATTTAAAGGCTTTGCACAGGTTTTTAGAAGACGATGTAGAAGGAGCAGAAATATTGAAGAAATATTACCAAAAAGTTAGCAGACTAATTTTTGCAAAACTACTCAGTAATTTTTTGAGGGAAAACTTCTGGAGTTATCCGAATATAAAATATTAACAATAAAACATATAATTGAGGGCACGTTTGGTCAGTTGCGAGAAAAAGAAAATTAGTAACCACTGATGAATCGTCATTGACCACGTTAATTTTAAATATAGATGATAAAGAATTTTTTAAAAACTGTGTCGCAGATGTGCAGCTTGTGACAATAAAATTAAAATTAAAACGACCAATAGAAGAGAGGGTTTCTGCTTAAGCAAGGAGTAAATATTTTTATTACCTTTCCATTTTATTTTTATAAGCCAGAACTAGTAAGATTATCGACATTTTATATTACCAACATTGATAATTTATTTAACTTATCTTAGATTTTATATGATTTTGAAATTCATTACGAAGATATCTAAACATTTGTTGAATTGGAATGTATATTCTGACCAAATCGAAAACGTTCTTCATCTTACAACGGGTGATGATTTTGAAAAATTTGGAAGTAAACTTTATAAAGAACATGACATTCCGCTAATGATAAATTATTCTTTCAGCTTGGAACCCAACAATAAAAATCTTCTTAGCTGGTAAAAGGTGTTGAATTAATTGTTCAGTTTGAAGATGTAAGTAATTAAAATAGTTTAACTTCTTCAAAACTATTTTTTATTTTAATTTTTATTATTGTTACTGAAAGCTCTATTTAATTATTTTATTTAAGCGTAAGCTTTCAATATCCGGATTTACAAAGTTTGCTTATTCCCTGATGAGTTTTGGAATGACTTGAAAGATAGTTTTAAAATTATATTATTAAATAAAATAATTAAATAAAGACTAACGACATAATTGAAACAATTTTTATAGATAATATTTTTCCTAACTTTTTTGTTTTAGATAAATACACGTCTGGATAGTTTTTTAAACATATCAAAGAACTTTACCTAATTGCAGCTGGTCCAAAAAAAGCAGCAATATAACAGTATTACAATCAACTTGATGAACAAATAGTTCTACTGTCTGTCGATTTTACATTTTTAGAAGGAATGTAATTTGTAACCCTATTAACTATAGATTTATTTATTTTATTAAATTAATTAAATGCCTAAAATATTTTTTCTTCTTGTATGTAAATATATTTATTATAATAAAAATTAAAAATAAATATGTTTTTATGAAATTATAATCCTAAAAATGTATTTTAATCTGTAATCACATACAGATTAATATCACGGTACTGAATTAAAATGTAACCTTCTTTACTAAAAAATCTTGTATCAATCGAATATTACTCGGTAAGTTATTGTGATTAAAAGTTTTAAGCGCTCTGTAAGTGAAATTTTAATCTAAACATTTATTAACTATAGTTTAACGAATATAAATTAAAAATAAATTTTGATTACTTAAACAACTTTTAATTTCAAAAATATTACATGATAAGTTTTTGTCGGGTTAAATTTTTATTTTAACCTCAGCAAAAGTTTAAAATGTAATCTCAATTTGGTGTGGACTATTATGTAACCCTAATTTGATTGAAAATGAGTACACATTTTTTTACCGTGTATATATACCCGTACATATATAACATTTATCTTGAGAACAAATTGTTTTTTGTAACAAACAATGAACGTTGGAAATCCCTTTCATTTTCGAGAGTTCAGTCAACCGCATAGATTTGTTATTTAATATAATTTATTTGTTTCAATTTCGTTTCAGGTTATGGTCACATAGCACCAAAAACTCATATGGGGAAAGTAACGACGATTTTTTACGCGATTCTAGGCATACCGCTGATGTTATTGTGCTTATCAAATATTGGTGATATTATGGCTAGTTCATTTAGGTAGGTAAAGTATAATATATATATAATATGTTAATATTTGTCTAAAACCCCTCAAGATTGTTAAATGCGGGATGGTTATCTATATTTAGTTCGGTTCGGGTGGAATCGCAACAGCTTTTCGTCCACAACGTGGACACATTTATGTAAGTCTCATATAGGTTAGGTTAGGTAAATTATGTTAGGGTTGCTGGTCTTTAGCGATTGATGTAGACATGATGTTCAATATTTGTTGTCCGGATTTTTACTGATCGAATTTTGTCCAGATTATAATGACACTGGTCCTTGATGGAGCTTCATCGCACGAAAATGTTCACGATTTAATTCCATTCTTGGGGCAGATGAATCTTTTAATTTACTGTAAACAACACAAATAGCGCTCATATGTCGAAACGTTCTGAGTACGTATAACCTCAAAAACTTCTAACTTTACGATAGAGCTGTCAGTTGACAGATTGCAACACCAGGGTTGCCAACTCCTGAAATATAAAAGGCAACCTATGTAGGAGCTGATATACGAGTTGAAATTGGTCTATTTATAATTCGGATGTCGTTGCTCCTTCATGAAGCCAAATCTTACATAACAAGAACAGCATATCAATGTTTACGCTGGTTGACAACATCACAAGATTGTTTATGGCGGGATGGTCATCTATATAAAGTTCGGTTAGGGTGGAATCGCATCGGGTTTTCTCTACAACGTGGAAAGTGGAAAATGTCTATAATGCCTGATCTATATTCAACGATTTTCGCAGAAGCAGACAAATGAAACGAGTAGGCGCAATTTAATTGTCTAGTGACAATCTTTTTATTCTAGTAGTCGTTTAAAAATTTCTTGTCACTTGGAACGACATTTATAAGCGCGTGAAAATTTCAGTCGACATATTCAGTTGAAATTATTAGTACTCTTTGATTAATTCAGCGATTGTCGTTCGTTGCATCAAGTCGCTTCAATCGACTAGCAGAATACAAATTTATAGATGAAGTGACACAACAACTGTCACGGCGAATTAAGTGACACGACTAAGGGAATCGGGGTGTAAATTTTATTGGTGATCTACAGTTATACACAAGGCTTTAAATTAGTATATCCCGTTTTAATTGTTGGCTGCTGCAAAAGTCATTGAATTAGCTGGCCGTTAGCGATTAATGAAGATATGAGTAAGTGTCCCGTAACAGCTCCCATGATGGTACTTACCTGATGTCACCTGAGCAATGTCTGTTGTCTAGATTTTGATCGATCAAATTTGTCCAGATTTGCCTGCTTGTTCTCGTAGCTTCCTGAAGAAGTCAGACTTATACGAGGTACGAACAAGTATAGGGAGTGCCTTGAGCCCCAATTAAAAACAGATTAGAGATAAAAAAAGGCTTACTAACATGAGGTACTATTTACGCTGCTAGAAAAAAGATAGACAGACCCATAACAGGTGGATATTGAACTCACCTGAAATACCATTTATGAATAGTTTTGGGTTATATCTTGGACGTTATAAAGTATAATTGAAGCGTTTTAATTAAAGCTTGACTACCCGTAAAAATGCAGCTATAGGTAATATTATATTCCTTTTTACCATCTTAATAACTTTGACTGTCATGGTTAGTTAGGCTTGAAAAAAGTTGCAATAGTTTAGGAGTTAAGAAACGTTTATGACCAATGCTTCACAGAAATCCTCACACATTATCGGTGTTAGACTTTCCTATCGGTTTTAAAACAATGTTTATTGCTTCTAACTATAATTCTCACACACAAGTTTGGACCTCTTAAACATAAAATTGGATTGACAGGTGACCAAATAGCGATGATATATAGAAAATAAGAGGTATACAGCCTATGTAGAATGCTGCGTTAATGTAGAATGCCTGTTTAAGCAATGGCGTTCTTATAGGAGCAATAGTAAACTTCTTTAGTCTTTCGACTATTTAAGTATTCCAAGATACAACCCTGGTATCTACATGCTACTGGCCCAATTGGAGAGAGCATTGTTCGTGAACTATGTGTTGTGGATACCTAAACTTTCAAACCAGAGTTGGCGCTTCTATTATTTTATATTTTTAGCGAATAACGCGAATTTGTTTCTGTAAGAAAATTTTGTATTTTAAATTTAGTCTAAATCGAACCACCGTGATATTAATAACCAGTGAATAATAAAAATATACATATATTATATAAACAGTGATTTAATTATATAAACAGTGATTTTATTAATTGACCGGATTAATTTGGAAACGGTTTGAATACCGCATTGAGATATTTTGGACCCTTTGCCTTACACGAGAATTCATATACACTTCATTTTTGGTGCTATATTCTGGTTTGAAATTCGGAAATTTCTTCAGTGCATTGAACTCTGGATTGAACCTCATACAGTGAATCTTGCTGGTTTAACACTGCGAATCAACCAGATCAACAGAGCGTCAACAGAGTGCTTTGCCAACTGTACATTTGGTCCTTCGAGCCGGATATTTTCGTATCAGAATTTTGGCGTCAACTTGCGCTTGGGTAGTAAAAACCTGAAGTGAAATTAAATTACGAATCATCATAATGGCAGAGATTCGAGCATTAAAACGCATCTTCAAAAATCTAGAAAATTTCCTAACTGAGACAGAAGATTTCACAGCCGACGCACGAGGTAGTGAAATTAAAACTTATTTGGCGCTCCTAGAGACTGAGTGGAAAGAGTTTCAATCGCTTGAACGATCTTTAAAGGGCAAATTTGATGACGCACATATTAAAATAGTGGATGGAATCGAAGAGGCACACTCCACGTTAATGCGAAGATTGATAAGATTGGAAAAGCAGCAGGAAGAAAGAAATGCTAACCAGGGTAATCACACAGTAGAAGAATTGATATTAAATAGGGGCCAATTTTTGCAAGAAATCGCTTCAATGAATAAACTTGAAGGTGAAGTCCGCTTACCTCGAGTTAATATTCCAGATTTTAGTGGAAATTATGCTGATTTTCCGTCGTTCCGGGATCTGTTTGAGAACTCAGTTCATAATAACGAACGGATTTCTAAGGTGCATAAGTTGCAATACCTCAAAATACCTCCTTTCTTAAAGGAGATGCATATACTTTAATTAAGCATCTCACAGTGACTGATGCTAATTATGATGAAGCTTGGCAGAAGGTAAGAGCGAGATATGATAAACGAAACCATGTAGTTCAAACTTTATTAAAGCGATTTTTGGACCAACCGAGCATACAACAATGTTGAGCGAAATCAATTCGTAATTTATCGGACGTATCAGATGAGGTTATACGAGGCTTGAAGGTACTGGGTGAGGAAGCTGAAGGTCGTGATCCATGGCTTGTATATCTTTTAGTCAATAAATTGGACAACGATTCAAAGGAAGCTTGGGCTCATGAAGTCACAGAGAAAGATTTCCCAAGTTTTGACCAATTATTGGCGTTTTTAAATAAAAGAAGCGATGCTTTAGAAAGCCTAAGCTCCATGCAACAAAAAAGGACCTATTCAATCAAACGAGTAAATTCAATGGTGGCACATGTAACTAAACTTTCGTGTCCGTTATGTTCGGGAGAGCATTATTTGTGGAGATGTGAAAAATATTTGCAGTTACCAATTGCTGAGCGAAAACAACTGGTAGCGGAAAAGAAGTTGTGCTTTAACTGTTTATCTTCTCATCAATCGGTTGTATGCCGATCGAAGTATAAATGCGGTAAATGTGGTCGAAAACATCATTTAACCTTGCATTCTGAAGAATCGCTTGGTGCAACTAGCGGAGAATCATTAAGCGGTAACATATTAAACATATCTGAGATGAGTGCAGTTACTGATATTAAGGCAAATACGGTGAACATACCAAAATTCCAATCTTTGCTTCCAACCGCGATAGTGGAAGTAGCTGATCTGTTTGGTAAAGGGCGGCAATGCAGAATTTTATTAGATTCGGGGTCACAAGCCTCATTTATAACAGAGGCATGCATGCAACGTTTAAAACTCCCTAGATCAAAGGCGAGCATTGTGATAACGGGTCTTACGTCAGGAAAGGTGACTACAAGAGGGATGGCATCTATCAAAGTGAATTCGGTGCATTCTTCATTGGATATTATGCAAATTGACGTACTTATAATAGATCAACTACCAAATAGATTGCCAAGTTTTAATTTTCAATGCAGAGATTATGGTTTTCTCAATGATTTAAAATTAGCTGATCCTAAATATAACCAAGTTGGACCAGTGGATATTTTGATTGGTGCTGATAGATTCTTCCACGTACTGAGAAATGGGCAGCTAACCAATTCGGACGAGACTTTGATTGCGCAACGGACAATGTTTGGATGGATTATATCTGGCATAACCAACAGAGATAGCGTGGTAACAAGTGGGACAATACAAGTCAATAATTATACTCTTAATTTGCAAATAGATGTCGATATCAATAACACCCTGAAACGTTTTTTCGAGCAAGAAGAGATACTCGATGTTCATATTTTGGATCCGGAGGAAGCTGAGTGTGAAGAATATTATAAAGCTACACACCAAAGAAATGACGATGGGCGGTATATAGTGGCAATCCCATTCAAGCAAAATGCTGCTCAGTTGGGTAACTCGGTGACTGCAGCTAAGCGGAGATTTTTAGCATTAGAAAGAAAGCTGCAAGCTATAATCAATCACTTAAAGATGAATACACTAAATTTGTTAATGATTATATCGATCGGGGATATTTGGAACCTATAGAAGCAGTTGAACAGACTATCGATGATTCAAAATGTTTTTATTTGCCCCATCACTGTGTGTTAAAGGAATCTAGTGAAACTACTAAACTGCGAGTGGTATTTGATGGTTCGGCGAAATCTTCAACGGGAATCTCACTAAATGACACAATGTTAATCGGTCCAACCATACAACCAACTTTATGGACCATTGTAATGCGATTCCGTAACTATAAAATAGCATTGACAGGGGACATTGAGAAAATGTATAATCAAGTTCTGGTTCGTGAAAGTGACACTCAATTTCAGCGAATTTTGTGGCGAAATAAAGTGACTGATGAGCACTACAAATTAAAAACAGTTACTTTCGGATTAGCTAGTTCTTCATTTTTGGCTATTAGAACTTTACATCAAATTGCATATGATAATCAACAAGACTATCCAGATATAATTCCACGGGTACTGAATGATTTCTATGTTGATGATTTCATCTCAGGAGGAGATACCATGGAAGAAGTGAAACACCTAAAAGAAAAAATAAACCAATTATTGAGAACTGGCGGGTTTAATTTAAGAAAGTGGAAGTCAAATTTATCTGATATTACGGCGGCAGAAGATACAGATGAAATTTCGATGTTCCACAATTCAACGGAGAAGAAAATTCTAGGTCTTCAATGGAATGCTCTAGAAGATGTATTTGTTTTTCAATTAAATTTAGAAAGCAACGGAGAACCCACAAAAAGACAAGTCATTTCGGAATACTCCAGAGTTTTTGATCCGCTTGGTTGGTTGTCTCCATCGATCATTCTGATGAAGATTATTTTCCAGAATTTATGGTTAATGAAATTAGGCTGGGATGATCCACTACCAGACAGCTTAGCAAACATCTACAAACAAATTAAAAACGATTTAAAATCTTTAGAACATATAAAAATTAAGAGATATATTCCACAGGCCGGCCAAATAGAGTTGCATGGGTTTTCAGATGCAAGTGAGAAAGCATACAGTGCCGTAGTATATTGCCGAACACTACATGAAAACGGAGCAGTTACGGTGAGTCTGATGGCATCAAAAACCAAAGTGGCGCCCATTAAACAGTTATCTTTACCAAGACTCGAACTATGTGGAGCACATTTGCTAACCAAACTTCTAACGCTGGTTAAAGAGGCCATCAAGTATCCAGTGAAATGCTACGGGTGGACGGATTCTTCTATTGTTTTGATGTGGTTGTTCAGCTACCCATCAAGATGGAAAACTTTTGTAGCAAATCGTGCGACAGAAATTGTAAGCCAATTACCGAGGAATTATTGGAACCATGTACGATCAGAGCAGAACCCAGCGGATTGCGCTTCTAGAGGGATACTTCCATCAAAGCTTATCAATTTAGACATATGGTGGAACGGTCCAGAGTGGTTAAAAGATCCTGAATTTACGTTTACTTCTCAAGATGCGATATATGACCACGGGGAACATTTAGCTGAAGAACGTAAAAAGGCAAAACGCTTAGTGCTCACTGCTCAAAAGGAGGAACATCCTATCGACCTATTAATAAACAGGATCTCGTCTTATTCTAAGCTTTTAAGAATCTTAGCAAATGTATTACGATTCTTTAGGAATTTGCGTGTGACTGCGAGTGATAGAATGTCCGGATTTCTTACTGTGAACAAAATTCGAACAGCCAGAGACACTATTTTGAAGCATGTGCAGCGAGAATCTTTCAAAGAAGAAATAAATTGCTTGCAGAGAGGAAAACTTATTCAAAGAAGCAGCGACATTTTATCTTTGGCACCATTTATTGATGCAAATGGTATTTTGCGAGTTGGTGGTAGACTTAAACACCTAGAGTGCCAATATGATTTCAAGCATCCCATAATTCTACAAAAGGGCCATACATTAAGCCGAATTTTAATTACACACATGCATGAGCGAAATTTACATCCTGGTATAACTTTAACTTTACACTTAACGAGGCAGCAATTTTGGATAGTTGGATGCAGAAGTGCAATCAGAAAAGTTGTGAACAAGTGTGTAATATGCTTCAAAACCAACGCGAAGACATCCAAGCAGTTAATGGGAGATTTACCAATATCAAGGATACAGGCAGCTCGACCATTTACTTCGTGTGGTGTTGATTATGCGGGACCTATACAGTTAGCTTCGAAAAGGGGAAGAGGCGCGAGATTTACAAAGGGATATATAGCCTTATTTATTTGTATGGTGACGAAGGCTATTCACATCGAAGTAGTTAGTGACCTGTCCACTGATGCTTTTATAGCGGCGCTCAAACGATTTGTAGCGAGACGAGGAGCTCCATCCAGCATATATAGTGACAACGGTTCTAATTTTGTTGGGGCCAAACGAAAGCTGAATGAGGTATATCGTTTAATATCAAACAATAATTATAACTCTGTCGTTGCAGAATTTTTAACAAAATATGAGGTACAATGGCATTTTATACCTCCTGCGTCACCTCATTTTGGTGGGCTTTGGGAGGCAGCGGTGAAATCGGTGAAAACACATCTTTCAAAATGCGCATCAAACACTAATTTGACTTTCGAAGAAATGACCACTTTGCTAAGTCAAATTGAGGCAATACTAAATTCAAGGCCATTATATGCAATAGCAGATGATGACGCATCCGGTGATGTCTTAACACCTGCACATTTTTTAATAGGCTCTGCGAATTTCTACCTACCTGAGGAAGAGATCAGTGAAAGTATACCAGCTAGAAAGTATACCATATACCAGGAAGACTAACGAGATGGCAACATATTCAACAGCGCGTTCAGTCATTCTGGAACAAATTTAGAGTAGAATACCTGCATAATCTCCAGCAGAGAACGAAATGGCATAAATCACAGGAAAACTTTAAAATCGGGGATGTCGTACTGATCAAGGAAGAAAATTTACCCTCCTACAAATGGGCATTAGGTAAAGTGGTTCAATTGCATCCGGATCAGCAAGGGAGAGTTCGAATTGTCACTCTTAAAACGTCAACATCGTTATTGAAGCGGCCAATTGTTAAATTATGTAAGCTGCCGGAGCATAATAATAGTCAGATGGTTAACGACAGAATCGTTAACGGGGCGGAGAATGTTGTGGATACCTAAACTTTCAAACCAGAGTTGGCGCTTCTATTATTTTATATTTTTAGCGAATAACGCGAATTTGTTTCTGTAAGAAAATTTTGTATTTTAAATTTAGTCTAAATCGAACCACCGTGATATTAATAACCAGTGAATAATAAAAATATACATATATTATATAAACAGTGATTTAATTATATAAACAGTGATTTTATTAATTGACCGGATTAATTTGGAAACGATTTGAATACCGCATTGAGATATTTTGGACCCTTTGCCTTACACGAGAATTCATATACACTTCATTTTTGGTGCTATATTCTGGTTTGAAATTCGGAAATTTCTTCAGTGCATTGAACTCTGGATTGAACCTCATACAGTGAATCTTGCTGGTTTAACACTGCGAATCAACCAGATCAACAGAGCGTCAACAGAGTGCTTTGCCAACTGTACACTATGGACGTTCATTCAAAGAGCAGGTTTATTTGCCAATCATTACTATATGTATGTTATCCACATAAACGTCTACTTTGCAACATTGCACCTCTAGTCGAGTAATAGGTAATCAATGACCCAAATCTGTTGGTGGAAGAACCGTCCATATAAACTGTCATGTCTCGCGTCTTATATACTGTTTGATCTATTCAGCTCGCCTGTAACCCATCTAACCACAGACACGGAAGTCATGAAGTGATTTAATATTGTTAAAGCCACCCTTTATATCTAGGTGGGTTATACATTAATTTTTTGTTCAAGAAAGATTTTTCAGAATGTCGATTAAGAGCGTTGAAAGCAGTTGTTATACCGTTTACCTTTGCAGTACGGATGTTGAGAGTTCGGGATCTATTTAGTTGGAAGAGATACTTCTGGAAATTTGGTCTGGAAACAGTACCTTACGTAGCCAAGTTGTTTTGGAGGTTTCTTTTATTTTACTACAGAAGAGTACCTTGAATCTTGTATTTTTTTTTAAGATTTGGTTTTTACTACTCTACTGAAAGCCTTCAATAATTCACTGTTTATGAGGTCATGATGCTCTTCTATTCCTTCTTTTATTACGAAAAAAAATATAACTCACCTTTTCTATTTGTTGCTGTACTTATTCCAGTCGGACGTTTACTTCCTTATATGGTAGTTAAGCTCATATTTGCCAAATGTTTAATTAACCAATCTCAATGCTAGTCGCCTCCATACATAAGCATTGCAGTAACTTAGTAGCATATAACAGATCTCGACTGATCTACATGAAAGAATACTGTTGCCCTTAACTCATTTATTTCTGATACCCACTTCACCTCGTCCTTCTTGTAAACCTTCTGTGACCGTGGAAAAACCCAATTATAACTTCTCTTATTTTCACCAACGCCTCAAGTTATTGTTATTTAGAATTATATCAAGGTCAGCTTCTCTTCCTTTTATATTTTTAGAGTCTGAGTCCAGGCTAGAGCACCCCAAAACTCTCCTATCGCATTACTATAAACTTTGGCTTTAGGTTAATCACCTTCATCTATATAGGATGACGCTGTAGAAGATAAAACTATCATAATCTGGAAAGCTCTAAACTACGATCACTTGTGAACAACCTTATCCGTAAGCGCCTCAACCGAGAAATTTATTTTTAATAAAATTTACGCCACTTTAAAGCTTTTCCTAATCCCAAGCACACATTGACAACGAACTAGGTGGGTTGGTTAGTTAGATTAGATTTAAATGGATAAATGATAAGCAAAGGGTGGTGGGTCATTAAAAAGTTTAAATTTAAAAATCTGGCATTTCAACAAAAACGGTTTGAAATTTTGTCAAATTAATTTTTTTGTTGTGAAGTACAATTGTTCTGGTTAGAGATGGAATATTATTTCATTCATATGGATGCCAAAGCTGGCATACCTCAGCATTCGATCGGACCAATTTTCGAGCTCTTTTTCGAGTGTATGAGGTCGTATCTCTGTGATGGCAGCACGAACGTTGGCCTTCAAAGCTCAATTGTCTTCGCCCCACAGAAAAAAGTCCAATGGTGTTAAATCGCAGCTTCTTACCGTCCATTTAACATCATCGTTTCTGCTAATTAACCGGCCATCAAACGTTTGACGCAATAAACCGATTGTGCCGTGAGATGTGTGACAAGTTGCACCATCCTGTTGAAACCAAACATCGTTCACATCAATAACATGTAGAGCGGGTGCAAAAACTTCGGTTATCATGGTGCGATAGGTGTCTCCATGTCAGTCACTCGTAATGGATACATTGGATTCTGTAAGACCACGTGTGGGTTTTCTGAGCCCCAAATCCGGCAATTTTGCTTATTAACGTACCCACCAAGATGAAAATGAGCTTCATCCGAAAAAATGGTTCAACTCTTAAGTCAATTGAACTTCGTAAGTCGTCATACTGAAATATTTTAGCAAAACTCGACGTTAACTGGTGCGTGAAACGTTCAATTCTTAAGAATGATCACGAGTTGATGTTGAAGAATTCTCACACAATCTCTCAGCCACAGATTCGATATTTTCGGGTGTACGGGTGAGCGTGCTCGAACGCCTTGGCGCATCAACAATGAAACCAGTTTCACTTTAACAATATACTGGCGTATATCAAGCACTGTTGGCCCTTCTCCGCGATCAAATTTTGCACAACATATTTGTGCAACTCCCGATTAGTTGTCTTTGTTTTGGAAATAAAATTCAAATAAATCCCAACGTCGCTCAAGCGTAAATCGATTGATTTCATTCAATGCAGATAATATTATACTGAATTTTGTGACATAAAAGAATGACATAAGTATTGCCAGATTCGAATCAACCGGTGGTTCAAATTTAAACCGATAGATCGCCTACCCATTACTCTACTGTTTTCGAGATACGAGAGAATATGATTTTTACATGTTGGATCTGGATAGGAGAAGAGCAAGTGACTAATAAGGCGGACAACTGTTGGCGGGTGGTGATATACCAACTTAAGTGCTGCAAAAGACCTTCAACACTGTCTGTCAACAGCTAAAGAGTAGTACACCTATCAAATTTATTTGCTTTTTTAAGTTTAAAATTTTATTTGTGTAATGGGCTTATCTATATGTATCATCATCTGATATTCTTCAAAGTATTAAAAACGTTCTCTAAATAGACAGGTCGACTAACGTGTATATATAGTAACAACAAAAAACCTATTCATGTGCTCATGATGATTTCCTAAAAATAGAGTAAACATTTCACACTTTCCCGAAGTTGTTTCTATATTTTCCAACCGATTACTTGTCATTCAAATGCCAATCAACTCGCTTAAGTATCTAAGAGTGTATCTCACTCAGTTACCCTAACACATATTAAATTTGTATATCTTGGCTCGACAATGGATATATGTGATTTCGTCGAACGTCATCGTCAGCAACGATGCGCGACGATGTCTTGTGATATCACCCAGGTTTAAAATATAAATGATCCACGTGTAATATAACAACACATTCACACCCGCGATGACAATAATTTTTCCACCAATTTCATGTCAAATACTTAAATCACCTTTTGATGTCCAAACTCAATTCCGCTAATTTATCGAAACCATTGTTCCTCAACAATCAAAAGCTGCTGTTGAATGAGGGCGCATGAAAGGAAACAGCAAAAAAATCGACGCCAAGGTCGGTCTTTGATTTATATATAAATAATTCAAATTTTTTTTGTTTGCTGTTATTTTAAGAAATAACAAAAGAAATTCTATTTTAATCCATCCAAATCTTAAGAAAATATATAAAATGTATTTTGTGTTGTTGGGAAATTAAGAAAAAAAAACTGAAAACGTCACTCAATAAAATTTAATTAAATAAAACAAATTTTGTATATGATGACCACCTCATGTTGTCCAGGGGTACTTAAGTGGTAGGCAAGTTAAGCTCATGGTCGGATTTAGCCGTAGAGTGTCGTTACCTAGCCGTACCATTATCATAGGACGCTTCTGGTTCTATAAATTACTGTGCCGCACTAGTCCAAGCCGAACCATCCTGTACAAAGCCAGCTGCCCGTAAATATATAGCTACTTGCACTACTTAAAGATTAGATTAGGCCGCAAAGTTACGTACACGTTACGTACACAAAATGAGTTGAATAAGTGACGCAGTCAATGCCAGCTGTAGCCTCTCAAGCTACAAATAACAATGATGAAAATACTTAAAATTACATTTCTTAATTTTCGGTTGTTTATATTTTGCTTAAATTACGCGATTTGACACGATTTTCAAATAATTTTTTTATGTATTTTTTGTTGTGTTAGCCGCGACGCCGGTGATAATGACCTCTAATCATAACTAAAAATGTTTTATTTTTCTAAATATAAATTCTAGATTTATATATTGGCGAATATGTTGCTACGCCTGCACACGAGAACCGAAAAAACTGCAGCGTCAGCGGACACGAGGCGGTACAATACGACAACGATATTCGGGTCGATCGTCGCAGTTGTCGCCAATCAAGCGTTCCGTTCGCAATTCGCAGCGATCGGCCGATTCAGGTATAGATCCGTATTACGATTCGACCATCAATCATTCGTATTCCGATACTGAGCTGCGATATAATTCGCTGGCCGAGCAATCACCGTACGTTGATCCGGTTGTAATGCGATCGCAACGCCATCAACGATATGGTCGGGATAGTGATCGATCGCGACACACGATTGAACGGGATCGTCACTATCAGCGATTCAATAGCCATCCAAATCCGCAATACGAACGAGACATTGAGGAGCGTGAGATACCAGCAATTCGTAAATTTGGCAGTATGCGCGCACGAGATCGCGTGCGTAATCGAGATCGCGAACGTGAACGTGATCGAGATCGTGGACGATTTAGAGATCGCGATAGAGATAGGGATCGAGGTAGAGATCGCGATCGCGATCGAGATCGTGATGGAGAACGTGAAGAAAATGATGTTCAAGCAGCGCGCGATTCAACACACCTGCGACACTCAAAAATATCAAAGTACTCGGATATTTCGCCTGCCGGTCGCAGTACATCGGTTCCACGATCGCCCGGATTTCGAGCCCAGTCGCTCGATCCGAAAAGTTCAAAAGATCATTTTGATTTTCCGAGTCCCGTCGAGGGTAAAATGCCAGTATTATGTAATAAATACGCATTGGAAATTATAGACGATCCGAAAAGTAAACGAATGCCAATGTCGATTCGAAGCCAATCGTTACCGAGGCATCCGATTCAACGACGACGAGATTTATTGGAACCACCATCGCCGCCACCGCCGCCGAGAGGATCATACTACGATGATTTTGATGATGAATTAGAACTACCAGATTTACGGCGGTCGTCGAAAAGACGTGAACGGTCACTCGGTCCATCATCGTCACCGCGTATCATGTCACCAATGGGTATGGTTATGCGAAGACCAGAGCTGTCACAAATCCGTGATACGGATTCATATGACGAAGACTGGGATACAATTCAAGATATGGCACCGAAAGCAAAACCTGTACCGATTTGGCTGTGCGTTATGCTGGTCGTCTGCTACATATTTGCTGGAGCATTTCTGTTCTCGAAATGGGAGAGTTGGAGTTTTCTAGATTCAGCCTATTTCTGTTTCATTACACTAACAACGATTGGTCAGTATACACATTACATTAGGTATTCCAGAGGACGTGCTTATACTAAATATTCGGTTTCATTTCAGGATTTGGTGATTTTGTACCGGCCCAAGGCGAGAAGCAAAATCCCGAACTATCCATTGCACTGTGTTCACTGTATTTACTATTTGGCATTTCATTACTAGCAATGAGTTTTAATTTAGTACAAGAGGAAGTGATAACGAATGTTAAGAGTGTGGCAAGACGTTTAGGTATATTAAAAGAAGAAGAAATAGAAGAGTAATCGTTTTTCTTTTGTTTTTTTTTTGTATTGGAGTTTTTTTTACGAATTTTCTTAATTTTATCGTCGACGATAATTTAATTACTACATAATTTTTTTATACGAAAAGATTTGAAAAATATAAAGAAAATTTATTAACAACAGCGTGATTTTATTTTACAAACCATGGCGTATTGTAGTACGAGTATTATAAAAACTGAGCGAGATTATTTGAGGAAATAAACAGATGTGTTGCAGATCTATGTGGCAGGTGGGTGTTGCTTTTGTGTTTATTTTCGTGTTAAATAAACGATATATTGTCAGGTAAGTATTGTTTATTTAAAGATTCAGGGTTTGTGCATCAGCTGTTTGCCATCCGAGAAATATGACGTGTACTGCTAAGAAGACTAAGAAGTCGATGAAAATGGTTGCTTGTGAATATTAAAAATGTGGCTATAAGTTTCTGGCCGATGTGAACTTCTTCATCTTCATTCAAGCTTTTAATTTGTATAACTAATGTCTTTTGTAACTTCTCTAATTTCTCTAAGTTCCCTACCTTTTCTACATTAAACAACTTCTCTAGTTAAACAACTTGTTTAACTTAGCGAACTTTTTTAACCTCTCTAACTCGTTTAATTTTTTTACTTGTCTAACTTCTCTTTATTTTCTAAGTTCTCCAACCTCTCTAACTTCTGTAACTTCACTATGACTTCTGTAAAAAAAAAAAAGTTAAGTTGATGTGGCTGCTATCGCACACTTAGACCAAATTTGATCCGTTGTGATACCACTCTATACGGCTATAGGTCCGAGTCTTTCCGTAGAGCCATCTGCGCATTGCATAGCTCCATGTCAGTCCTATAGTACTGACATGGAAGATGGGTCGGCCCAAGGATTCTAAACACGACAAAGGATCCAGATTATGTTTATTTTTCACCACCGATCGCACCGCCCAAACGATCGAAGGTGAAAAACCCATTTTGCATCCTGCCTCGAATCGGATTCGAACCCGGTACCTCCCGCTCCAACTGCCGCAGCTTTAACCACTGCGCCACCTGGGCGGTATGACTTCTGTAACTTTGTCTATTTCTCTGACTTGTTTCACTTTTCTATTTTCTCTATCTTCTCTCACTTGTCTAACTTCTCTAACTAGTCTAACTTGCCTAAAACTTCTATAACCTCTAACTATTCTATTTTGTCTATCTTCTCTAACTTCTCTAGGTATTCAAACATCTCCGACTTCTCTAACTTCTCTAACGCCACTTACCACTCTAACTTCTCATACTTCATTACCTGTTGTTACTCCTCTAACTTCTCCACTACTCTAACTTCTCTTACTTCACTAACTTCTGTAACTTCGTTAATTTCTCTGGCTTGTTTAACTTTAATATTTTTTCTATGTGCTCTAACTGATCTAACTGATCTAACTTCTCTAACTTGCCGAACTTCTCTAACCTCTGTTGCTTCTCTAAATATTCTGGTCTATTTTCTATAATTTCTCTTACCTTACAAACTTTTATTATTTCCTTAACTTCTATACTACTCTAACTTTTTCTTACTTTACCAACCTCACTAAATTCTCTAAATTGTTTAACATTTCTCACTTTTCTATCTTCTCTAACTACTCTAACTTCTCCAACCGCTCGAGCTTCTCTATCTTCACTAACTTCTGTAACTTCACCAATTTCTCTAGCTTGTTGAACTTTTCTATTTTCTCTATGTGCTCTTACTGATTTAACTTCTATTTCTACTCTAATTTGTCGAACTTCTCTAACCTCTGTTTCTTCTCTAACTATTCTATCTTGTCTATCTTCTATAACTTTTCTAGCTTCTGTTACTTCTCTAACTTCTCTAACTACTCTAACTTTTCTGACTTCGCCGACCTCTGTGACTTGTCTAACGTCTCTAACTTCTTCTTCTTTATCTTCTCTAACTACTCTAACTAGAGAGGTTGCAGACTCTCTAGTTTCTCTAACTTCTGTAACATCGCGAATTTCTCTGGCTTGTTTAACTTTTCTTTTTCTCTATCTTCTCTAATTGGTCTAACTTCTCTATCTAGTCTTACTTGCCGAACTTCTTTAACCTCTGTTGTTTCTCTAACTATTCTATCTTGTCTATCTTCTAATAACTTGTCTACCCTTATTACTTCTGTTACTTCTCTAACTACTGTAACTTCTCTAACTTCACTAACTTCTCTTACTTCACCAACCTCTCTAACTTCTTTAACGTCTCTAACCTCTCTAACTCCACTAATTTCTGTTACTTCTCTAACTTCTCCACTGCTCTAACTTCTCTAACTTATCCAACCTCTCTAAATTCTCTAAGTTTTTTAGCATCTCTAATTTCCCTATCTTTTCTCACTTCTCTCAGTTTTCTTACTTCTCCAAGCTGTTTATTGGTTTAATTTTTTCAAGAACGATTTTGAATACGCTATCTGAGATAAGGTTGTCTCATCTCTTTTGTTACAGGCAGTTAACGTGATGGTCGGTATCTTTTGATAAAATAAAAACGCCACCTCTAGAGTCGGCTTAGGTCAAACAAATGAAATATGGAATGGCCGGGCCATGTTCAATTAAGTTCGAATACATTCAAATGTATATTTAGTGTATTTATTTAACCCCAGCATCAGCCGGATTTCATAATACTTGTCTATACCTCAAAATTGAAATGAATCAGAGTAATCTACATAGTACTGCCCATGACAATATACTTCTATAAACTAAGAAGTCGGTAAAAATGGTTGCTTTTGAATATTTCAAATTGTGGCCATAGGTTTCTGGCCGATGTGAACTACGTCATATTTTTGGGAGTTGATTTGCCAGATAATGTTCATTCGAGCTTTTAACTTTTACAACTAGTATCTTTTGTAACTTCTCTAAGTTCTCTAATTTATCTAAGTTCCCTACCTTCTTTACATTCCCTAATTTGTCTAACTTTTCTAACTTGTTCAACTTTTCTAACCTCTCCAACTTGTTTCACTTTACTTACTTGTCTAATTTCTCTAAATTCTCTAACTTCCTTAACCTCTCTATCTTCTCTAATTTCTCTAACTTCTCCAACGTCTCTTACTCCTTTAACTTCACTAACTTATATAACTTCACTAATTTCTCTTGCTTGCTTAATTTTTCTATTTTCTCTATTTGCTCTAACTGCTCTAACTTCTACAACTATTCAAATTTTCCGAATTTCTCAGCCTCTGTTGCTTCTCTAACTTCTATCTTGTCTATCTTCTATAACTTCTCTAACTTCACTAACTTCTGTTGATTCTTTCCAGCCTCTCTAAATTCTCTAACTACTCTAACTTCTCCAACCGCTCGAGCTTCTCTACCTTCACTAACTTCTGTAACTACACTAATTTCTCTGACTTGTTTAACTTTTCGATTTTCTCTATCTGCTCTAACTGGTCTAACTTCTCTAACTAGTCTTACCTGCCGAACTTCTCTTACCTCCTGCCTGTTGCTTCTCTAATCATTGTATCTTTCCTATCTTCTATAACTTGTCTAGCTTCTATTTTTTCTCTAACTTCTCTAACTACTCTAAATTCTCTAATTTCGCCGACCTCTCTAACTTTTCTAACGTTTTTAATCTTTCTAACTTCTCTGACTTCACCAACTTCTGTTACTTCTCTAACTTATCCCCTACTCTAACTTCTCCATTCTCTCTAAATTCTCTAACTTGTCTATTTTACCTCTCTAACTTCTAACTACTCTAACATTTCCAAGCTCTCTAACTTCTCCAAAGGTTTAATGTTTTCAAGTAAGATTTTGTATAAGCGAACTGAGATACGGTTGGCTCATCCCTCCTATTACAGAAAGTTAACGTGATGGTCGGCATCGTTTTGAAAAAATAATAACACCAGCCCTAGAGTCAGCTTAGGTTTCACAAAAATGAATTATGGTTATCGGTTAGGTTCGACTTCATTCAAATTTATATTTTATGTATTTATTCAAGCTCAATATCAACCGTATTACATAATACTTACCTGTTTCAAAAGATTATACTGATATCTCTGTCAGAGAGTTATAGGTTATGTTATTGTAGTGATTTATACCTTTCGGGGGTTTTTAAGTCAATAAATTCCAAATAAAGTGTTTCGACGCAATTGTGGACGAACCAATGAGAAAGTTATTGAACCACCCACCTTACTTCTAATTTCGCAGTATCAGCAGTGCTATATGCGCGTTCTCCTGTCAGTGCTGCACACGTTTCAATTTACAAATGAAGCAACAGCAGACCAACATCGTTTTCAAGGGATGTAGAGGATGTAGAGCTTTCAAATTGCTCCAACAAACAAAGCTGCACAAGTGGGTTTGAGTATCTTTGGTAAAATTTTAGTTGAGTTTCTCTTCAATATAGTGGCTGATTGATCTAGCTTGGGTTTCCAGGTTGTAACGTAAATTTTACAGTTGGTTTGTGAGATAAGGTTTCAAGAAACTGAGGTTTTATTACAAGCTTTTGAGCTTCCTGATTTGTAATTGAGTGAGTACTATCCTCTATAGAGTACTGATAGTTAACTTCATTCTTGCATAGAGAACTTTCTTATAACGATCTCATAAAGATTATATACCTCAAATAAAGATCAGGGTTTTGATATCTTTCACAACGTCTATACACTATATGAGAGTATTTCTTCCAAGTCTACCGTTTACATGGCTTTGTTGACCGACACTTGTTTCGACTGTTCTCTCAGTATAATATCTCTCCATAATGTCCTAGTTTATTTCTATTTGTTTAAGAGTTCTTTTTGTTTGAAAATCATCTTAAATAACACTTTCCAACCGTCTATGTTATTGAACATAGGCGGTTGGAAAGTGTTATTTAAGATGATTTTCAAATTTGATTCGTTCTTACTTCTACTTCGTGATACAAGAGTATTGTCAATTACTTTCTCCCATGTGAGGACATTAGAAAAATTGAAGTACTGTCCACATTTAAAATTACTTAGTTAGATTCTGATAAGTATTCCTTGAGGAAGATGTCGCTTAGATCTATATTCGAACTAGCCCAGCATACGTGACGTCAGTTTGCATCGTAGTTGGCAATGATAGGGATTGTGTAATAGTCCAGGTATACCTCTTATTCCCGTCCATGCACAGTTCTGGTATGCTTCTTCATCAAAAGCCTTATGTTCCCCAGAAGTACAGAGTGTATTAATGCGTGGCAATAAAATTCAAATTTGGAAATTCAATTTACTTGTCTCGTTTGAATTCCCACCACTCTACCGTATATTTGAGTATATGTAAATGTGCTGTTCAAGCAACTCATAGTCATTACACAATACTTCTCGTTAAAAATGAAATTATTATTTTGTCATACGTTCGAGAGACACAGCATTTTTAAATTCTATGCACAACACCTATAGGAAATACCTGTATATGAAACACGTAAGAAGGAATAAAATTTTTATTACATTTTCACCTCGCGCCTTTTATATTTTTCCTCCCTCCTCGCATGACGGCATATATAGAGAAATATATTTTTCCATTTTCCTGCTATTAAATTGTCTTACATTTATAAGGTAGAGTATATATAAAATAGAGTTACCTACTACTTATCTAACATACATTGTATATTATACTCGTATAGATTGGATGAAGGGTTTCACATAAAGGTATATAGAATGTGTTGTACAAATCGAATATATTACCGTCGAATTGGATGATGGCCAAAAGTATTTGAAACGAAACTATTTTTAACGATTGTTTCTTAATTTATCGACCTTACCTATATATCGTAAAATTCTATTAGCAATTTCCCATTCATATCTGTCTGTTTAAATTACGTTTTTTCCGCCTCAAAATGTTCCCAAACATTTAACAAGAAAATAATATCAAAGCTAATGAATAGACAGACACAGTACATCGAAAACCAATATAAAATATTCGAAAACAAATCGAGACAGATGGAATACTTTTAGAGGTGTCTGTCTGTATATATATAAGCAATAAGAATTAGCAATTGCTTTGCCTAATTGACGTTGGCACATGGTTATTTGCTTAATGGTGTCGGCTCGTTAAAACCCAAACAATGATTAAGCAGCTTTGTTGGCGATCTTAACACTCTTTTATAGGTGTATCGCATATTGATACAAATATTTTACACGTTTTTCACGGGTGATTTGTGAAAATCACCGATTTGAATTTGCGGGAGGTAAACTGACGTAAACGCTCGTAAAGCGTCACCAAATAGCAGAGCTACTTTGCTAGAATCTGAGTATATCTTCTTTTCAGTCTAATGACTATGGTATGGCTGTTAGATCGCTGTTTGAAGAACGAATACTCCAGCCTTTTTTCTGGTTATGAGATTCCAAGTTCTGCTAGGCTCAGTAAGAGTTTCTTCATAAAAAATATGAAGAACTGTCAAGAACAGCTACAGTAGGATCATTACGCTAGGGAAACTGTCATGAAGAAAGAAAACTCTGTCTTCTATCAAGAAAGCGCAGGTCTGATTCACATTCGTGGATAGTGGATCACCGTATAGAAAACGAGTACTCTAGCTGTCGAATTATTGCCAAGAATTCTAGTAATGAAGATCTTGGTACCTCAGGAGTAGACTGAGTGAAAGATTCCTCGTTAAGTTTCTTGAAGTAACGATGGACATAAGTGTCATGAACATAGGTATGAAAGGCTCATTGCATTTTACATGTTGAATGGAGATTTATGAGTAGTAGATCTTTGTATGAAGTCTTCATTAATTGGGGAGATCTCTGGTAGTGAGGATCAGGATACCTCCAAACTATAGACACAGTCGATGTTTCTTCTTAAAGATCTCTGACGTCAAAATGTGCAGAACTGTCCACGACAGGTATAAAAGGATCATTGTGGAAAGAAAACACCAGGATTGTATACCGAATTCCATACCTTGAGACCACTCAAAGAGACAGAAGTTTCTTAGCAATGTCGATGACATCACGCCGGCAATTAGTGGAAACGCTTCCGGTAGTACCTCGGAAAATATTTAAACAGAGGTTATCAAGAAATGTTTTCCAGGAAAACATTTATTAAAAAGGGAGCTAAACTGTGCTGAGAATAAAACTTCGCATTAGCTTCAAAACAGATGGTATAAATCTTCCCCAATCACAAATTGTGTTCTTGGTTTTAACAATAGCAAAATGAAACACATCAGCGTTTTGCATTTTTTCCGCAAACTATGTATCTACCGAGAGATGTAAGAATAGAAATGACAATGTTAATTTAAAATGAGCTCCGCTCTAAGGATGTCTGATCGTGGTGTATACCGTAGATCCAAAAAAGTGTAAAGGGATGGCCAAGAAGAGCGTTGAAAATTTTAAAAGGTACCCGCGAAGAGAAGGTCATTAAGAGTACTTTCAAGAAGAAGCTGGGAGGGAAAAACATCTTGAAAGGGCTTGAGTCTTTTTGCTTAGCAAATATACATAATGTCTTAACGATTAGTCTCACAACTCAAAACACTGTGCAATGAGTGTGGAGCTGGAAAAGTAACATTATTTTTAAGGTCAGACAGGGCAACCTATAAACATTCTGTTAGGATAAAAGTGGAACCATATCATCAATCGGTTGATTAAATCTATCAACAAACTTTTTATCAACTATTTAATATTTTGTTGAAGCGGGAGTTTCTGAGTTGGAATCTCAACAAGACCGAATTTTTATAGTCTATTCTATTTTTAAAGTATTCAAAACGTATATGCGAGCACTTCGGATAGTTTGAGATTCTCTAAACAAATTATTGGTTTGTTGATATCTCAGTGTTGAGATGAATCATTCATTTGTCGCGATGCACTAGTTCATACAATTATCCTCCTACTAATTTTTTTCAGCCAAATCGTCAGCTTCATAAACCTGTGATATTGCGTCGCAATAAATACTAAACATTGTAATACATGTACTAACAATGAACTTCGATGCTATACACATAGTCAAATTTTCAATTTTCATTTACAATTTCCCCATTTATGTGTGGTAGTTACTATATATACATACAATCGTAGTACAAACGAACATATTTCCCCAACGCATCCAAACGTAATAAACTCAATATACGAAATTGAATGTGTACGTTTTATAGTATCTCCCCACTGAAATGAATGAGGAGCTCATATCACATAAGAATGATAACAAAACAGAAATATTTATTTTAAAGATGTTTGTAAGTTCATAGGAGATGAAATGAAAATCGATTGAAAAGCTTGTTCTCGTTCTATTCCATTTACGAGCTGGTATGGTATACTCGTATAACTATCATATGTAATAGTTTTGTAACCTACTATAATAGTATCAGAGTTTTTATATCGTTCAGTGTCAAGGAACCGTCCCATTTAAATACACATATACACACAAGAATGTTTATGTCCAATCGATTTGCTTGCTGCTTGTGGGTATTAAATGTGTGTGATTGTTTTGAAAAGCTCCCATTGAGAAAAAATCAATGCCAGAATTGTAGAGATGAGTAAGTTTAGTTTGTGTAGCATAAAACTGTAATTGTTTGTCGAATAAAACCGAAAAGATGCTTTAGGAGTTAGAGCTGTGTTTATGGAGTGGGAAGTTTCCGGTAAACCAAGAAATCGCGGATCGACCCATTTTTCAGGTCAGTACTATATATAGGCTGGCAAGGAGCTATGAAATGTGCAGATGGATTCTATGTTAATCAGACCAATGGCCGTACGTCCGCGATTGGGTATACTGAGGTAAGATCAAACGCCAATAAAATAAGATTGAGGTTCAAAATTAATACCAAATGGGCAGATTTTAATATCAAATGTTTGAATTCATTACTTGGCCAATTGACAGTGAAGAATGACTTACTTTATTGGCACTTTATATCGCACAGTACACTTGAATGGGTTGAACTATAAATAGATACAAGACAGTTGCACCTCTTGGCATCAGAACACGACAAAAGCTGAACACTGAATGTCTGAATCTGGAATGTGTTTCATAATATTGTTTGGGAAGGTCCTGTTTAAGCCTGAACTCCAATCTCGATCCAATTCTTGTGCTATATCCAGCAAAACGCTTGAACATATTCTGTAATTATATGGTTTTGGTTGATTTTCGAGTAGTTTTCCCTGAATCGAAGCTGGTGGTCAGGAAATAAGTTTTTTTTCCGCACCAGTATTGGCTTCAGTTTTTTCGATGTTTTCGGCCTGAATGATTTTTTATTGTTTCATTATATTGTTTGGCTTTAGTACTTTTTCTATCTTCCACTGCTTTGGTGTCGTACTTAGTCTAAGTATAGCACTGATTAAAATTACAGGTTGTGTTTCAAGATTTGTTACTAAAAGCCCACAGTATCTTTGAGTATGACTGAGACCCTATTTTTTGTATTGAACTATAAGCAATGATTTCATGACTGATTCAATTCTGACTTTGATATTTTAGATTGAACAGATGTTATATAAAAAGCGGAAGCTCACCATTAGTGAGGACAGTTACAGCAACATGAATGTATAGATTGAGTCTGGAACCTTTGCTTAACAGAACTTGTTATTTCATGCTTCTAGCATAAAGTCTCAGTCCATTATTATTGTCATCAGATATTTGACACCCCGATAGTGATACTAGCTTTTTTTTATTGGAAGAAACTGTTTTATTCTCTTTATTGCTTGTTTGTAGCACTGAGGTGCTAATCTACTAAAAGTTGGTGTTTGGTGTTCATATGCGCTCACTTATTCTGTCAAAGATTTTCTTTTTACGTTAAGCTTATAGTTATCTTATAGCTATCCAATCAGTTTTTCAGACACTTAAATACCTCACCTACGAACAGGATAAAAATGAGACGCACCCTTTTGTGCACCTATGCTGTAACCTCAAAACGTTGTGTATAGTTAAATATCAATTATTGCTTACAGTTACTAATTTTCACAATATTTATCGAATAAAATGGTTTACTGTATCAAAGATTTTCTAGTCACAGCATCTTATCAAGGATAACAAAATTACAAATTGCTATGACATCACAAATTGAAATGATTGTGAGATATGCAAATGATCCAGGACTGTTAATAATACCGAAGGTCAGAGATGGGTCAAGCTTTCCAGAGATCAAGGCGATCCTTCGGCCAACGTTGATAAATGAACTTTCTGGACTCCTATCCTAAAACCAAGAAACATTTCGCTACATAACAGATAATTATTTCCAAACTACGGAGCTATTAGAAAATAAGGGTTTTCATTAAGTTGGGGTTCCACAACAGTGATAACAGTGTCCGATTTTATTTGTTACTGTTTAAAGATCACATGACAAAATATGGTATTCAACCACAGGCTAGTGCCTCAGCAAAAGTGAATCGAACCATTTTGGCAGACACTAAATGTGGGATAGAATCTGTTGACGAAATGGTAGGTGCTCTTCGCTAGTTGGTGCATTCAAACAATTATACAACAACAACAACTTTCATTAGGAATTTTGTTGTGTCTGATCCATTCATTCATAAAACAACAAAAATTCCAAATATTTACGTTTTTGTTTTGTCTCGAAATTTTAATAACGGAAGGATCGACGAATATTATCGGTTTCACTTTTAAGCCAAATTATGATATGCATCAGAAAGAGAAAGGCTCATTTATTTTAAAAATCAATAAAGAACGGTATGATCGAAACAGATATACGCATTATGATATTGTTCTATCTTTGCATGCATGTACCACTACACACATATACGTGTTATGTCTCAATAATATTTAAATAGATGTTGGTCTCTTTTAACATATAACATAATCTCGATCTTATTTCTCTTTTTTATGCGAAATAGAGAATGGGCGTTTATATTTTCCTATTTATTTGTTGTTTCATTCAAATGTTTCTTTAGTACTCCTTTAATTAAAAATGGCTTAAAATACAAAAACAAAATTAATTTTACAGCGGCGTAGAACCAATCGTTAGTAGCGAAACATTAAAATCTTAACTATAAGTCCTATTGATCTGTATTTTACACCACATACTTATGGTCTTGTCAAAATGGCCGTAATTGGGGACAGAAGACTTATATTCCCAAAACGAGATACTTTACGGTAAAGCATGGCCAAAGACATTATAGTACACTGAACTACCAAATCGAAATTTCGTTCAACAGGACGGTTTTACTGTCCACACATCCAACGATACAATCGACGATTTTTACTCTAATCTTTATAAATCTGGCCACATAGGAGTTGCGTTTTAATGAAGGTCCGTTACACGGGCAAAAGTTGATAAAGATCGACGACAATATCTAAATAGTTATGTTCTGTGTAACAGGTTAATTGGAGTACTGTTTGACATGTCTCTCAATTGTACTACATGTTAGTAGTTGTAACTAACACCCTATATAACCAAAATATATCACGTTTAGCAACGAATATATTATATGCATATCTAACCTTCAAGGCCCCCTCAACCTTACTTGTTTCATTGTGATGTGCGCGCATTCAACAAGAAGCACAATGGAATCGAACCACATGCATATAATTATTTCAATACATTTTCCAACTGAATGGTTATGTAAACCGCATTTCCTTTATTCAAAT
This sequence comes from Tipula lateralis, assembly GCA_963932295.1. Classification (NCBI taxonomy): domain Eukaryota; kingdom Metazoa; phylum Arthropoda; class Insecta; order Diptera; family Tipulidae; genus Tipula; species Tipula lateralis. Next base: position 158,132,205 of record OZ010738.1, read on the forward strand.
TAACCCATGGTAAAGTAAACATATACATGGTGCGGTCTTACCTATCAATCCTGTTGATAAATAGTGTAGACATGGAAACTCCTAACAACTAAAGGGGAAATTATATACAAACACAGCCACATTTCTGTTCGATGTAAATTTTCCGATGTATTCCGACGAACGCTTTTTTACTATCAAATTTTCGTGTGTGTGGTGGTGGAAAAAAACAAACAATAACAAAACACTGTGTTTCCTAACAAGTAGAGGATAAAAAAGTTTTTTTTGGTTCAGTCTAAGACGTAATACGAATCAAACCGGAGTGGTTCCCTATATAAAAATTGTGCGTATAAAGTGAATAAAAACTTTCAATAGGTACAAAGTGTTTTAAGTGAATGTATAAACTTTACGGACTTTGGGACAAATAAAAAGTGTGCTACCCGTAGTGAATGAGTTTATGTGACCTTCTTCGAGTTGTGTAATATATAGTATATATTGTGGATTAAGTATATATACAACAACAAATACATTGTGTCGTCCCTGTGCCAAATATTATGCTTGTATAGCGAAAAAGGAAACAAAATTGTAAGTGACATTTTGATAAAAAGAAATTAGATATGAAACAAAATTAAATTTTTGCGTCGAAAAATGTGATATGTACCATAATCTGATATGTGACAGATGAATAAAAATTAAAAATTTGTCGAGGCCCAACCGCACAATAAAACCTCGGTTTAGAGTTGTTGTTTTGATTAGATGTGTCGTTTTCTTGTAAATCAGCTGAACATTATATACAAACACAACAAGACGCAAAGAGAGAAGAGAATAAAATATATTTCTTTGGTTTTTGTGTCGTGTCTGTGTGTGTCTGTATATTGTCGAACATAAAAAGATTGATGAATATGGTTATCCGGACCGTGATGAATATGAACCGGATACACTTTACCTATGTGGGCCCAAAACGGATAATTAAAATCATATAAACGTTATAATAAAAGTTCATTAAAATGTTCACGTGATGAACTTTTAGGCATCTTCGTATAGACGAGTATATAATAGTATACAGAAATTGGTATTTTGCCAACAATATTTGTACTATCAAATTGTATCTGCTTTCCTTGCATTTGTAAAATTGTGTGATGAAATTTTGTATATTTTGAAACAGCTTTGAGATTTAGTGTTGTACACATAATGTTTTGAGATTTTAAGTTTTGAAAGCTTATTGTATTTGTATGGAATCGATAATAGAACTGATAATAGTGATGAAATCCAAAATACACTTTAGATTATGGTAATTGTTTAGACATAAGGTTGTTTGGATATCATAAAAAATAATCTAGACCAATCGTTTGCCCCATGATAGATTATGATCGGTCTTCCATCACCCATTCGACCAATTGTCGATATGACTAAACTAAGTACCTCATTAAATCTCGCCTTTACTCTGCTCATCGAACCATATTGAGATTGGATGAAACGTAGAATATACCTGATATCCATATTAAACTGGGATCAAAATTTTGAAAAGCATTTCAAAAATTTTCAGTCTTCTTTGCGTTGATAATGATAACATATGGAAAACAAACGGGGTATACTACGACAGTAATCAAGCGAGAAAAATATTACACGCTTGTGTAAGAGTCAATGTTCCGTCATCACTCTCATAACCGTACTGATTTGATGTGATAACAAGTGAAATCAAGTGTTGGTGATCTCCCGAGTTCTAACGTAGATAGCTGAGGCAGATGGTATCCTAACAGCTAGTTATCTGCTCCACCACATTAAAATGCTCGGTTACAATCTCGTTTGCAGATAATAGACTGTTTTGAGTGTGAGGTTTGAAGCATCTTGACTGTCCGTTAAAATGTGAATATAGTAGATATTATATTAAATATAACCGCAGGTAATACCTCATCCAGTCTACGGCTTAGATTGTCTCACGATTAATTTATTTAATTGAAAAACACTGCAGTAGTCAGAAATACGAGGTTGATTTTCAATGATAATATAGATTTTACCATATGGGATACGTTAGAATAGGTAACGGAATATTTAGCAGCTGCGCTGATTGCCTTTCATTTTTCTAGAATATCTGTAATTTATTTTTCAAGAATATGACTTCTAAGGTTAGTCTCCAGATCTTGGATAGGTGTACTCTTAAGTGACCCACTTAACAAAGGATCGCTAACCACAAAGGGTCGCTTACTCTGAACTTTCGTCAGAGTTTACAGGATGACTAAGATGGTTAATCCTGGATCTCGTAAGTAGGTTTTAGTCTCCACCTACCTTCAGTAGCGCTTTTAAAGGAGTAAAGCGCTATTATATAAAGAGATAGCACACTACTTCTTATTGAATAGAACCAACTAGGTTTACTGTCAATTTACATTCAGCTGTCTTGAGATTTTTTTATGGTACTGGGATATTTCCCGAAGACAGCTTCATGATTCGCGTAGGTATTTATTCTGAAGCCTTTTCTCTTAAAGATCTAACCAGGTCATTAGTTACCAAGTTCCAAATAAGGGAAGCCTCAACTTAGCAGAGGGAAGCTACTAGAGAACTATTCGAAAATATGTAATCTAGATAAAATATGTAAGTGCGTTATGATAAGTAAAATATGTAAGTTACTAATTTCGCAATAGAAAAGGTTGTTTCCTTAGATCAATAAGTTCTCGGGCTCAATGCCGTTTATATGAGCTTCTGTCTGCATATCAAGAATTACAAAATAATGGAGTAGTAGTATATTGATATTAGGTGTTTGTGATTGCAGTCAGAGCATTTACCGCCTTAACAATAAATATAACGTTTAAGTCAATTCCCTTTAAATGTGACCTTGCTTAGAGCCACGGTAAGGCCAAATCAATAGTTTGTTGAATATCGGTTAGTTAATAGGAGATAGCTAAGAGTTAGATGACGTAATTCTGGCACTTTACGTAGTCTGACGCAGCTTTTTGGTATTTCTGGATTTATATTTTTCGTTCTGAAGGACTTCTTTGTGGCATCCCTAGTCAGCATAAATTTTTAACGATCTTTTACATTTGAAAATCATGTCTATTTGTTTCCAAGAATAATTTTCGTAGTTTTAGCCATCCAGCACTCTATCATGTTATGAATACTTCAGGATCGATAAATAGTTGTGCTGCATCAGCACGTTCCAGGTCATCAGTGGTCTGATCATATGCAACATCATAGCTATCTTATTTATGTTTTACAAGTCCAAAACCATTTAAATCTCACAGGTATTGGATGTCCAGTAATAAATCTAGTTGTACTTAGGCAATTGGTAAAAAAGACCTTAACATAAAAATCTACTGCATCCCTTTTTACTATGTTCATTCCCAAGGACTTATGTATATTCAAGTTCAAAGACGTTTATGCCTCCATCACTGTTCATTCAGTGAGAGTATCTGCTTCATATCTACTGCTTTATATCTACTTTTAAACAACTTCTTATTGATCCAGTAACTAATACTAATTTACGCGATGCATTGTGCATAGATGATAGTCCGATAAAGGCTAAGTATATAACCAGTTTGGTTTTAATCTCCAAGTATTACCTTAAAGCTTTTGACAGTGCCAAAATGTGCCACAAGCTTATAAACCTTGATGATATGATGATTCCAATCCAGTTTCTGACTAAGGATACAGTTCATAGTAAAGTGTTGCCTAAATGGTGCCCGACTAATCTTCTAGTGTAGCTATGATATTTATGAACTTTTTCATGGACCAAATCTATTATGTCATTTTATGCCTTTCTTAGGTGCTCTTTATCAAGTGTGTCTTATGGAAAGCGTTCGTAATGTCTATACAGACAAAGAGAGCAGTTTATTTTTCCGCAATTGATCTCTCAATGTTAGGGACGACATTGCTTAAAGCTATTATTTAGCCATGGCTTTATGATGGAGGTATTGCTTTTTATGTGAAGTATAGATAGGAACAGAATGCGGACGAATCTCTTCTATTCGTAAGGCCAGAAAAATTTCTACTCCTGCAGTTTATGTATCTGACCACGTTTGGGCTTAAACATTTTCTCCATTAGACTTCATATTTAGGATATTCATTTTTTTTGAGTGGCTGCTACCGCACACATATACCGGCGACGGTCGTTTGTCATACCAGATAATCTTGGATGTACGGCTATACGTCCGATTTATGTAGAACCATCTGCGCATTGCATAGCTCCATGTCAGACTATAGTACTGACATGGTCTATGGGAGGGCCCAGATGTGCTCATTCACACCACCGATCGCACCGCCCAAACGATCGATGATGAAAAATCTCTTTTGCATCCTGCTCCTATCGCGATTTGAAACGGAACCTACCGCTCCATTTGCCACAGCTTTAACCACTGCGCCACCTGGGTGGTGTTCATATTTTACCTCGTTTATAGGCCACTAAATAGCCTGGCAAGTGAATTCCAATAAGTTTTCTAATAAATTCTTCGCAGTTCTCAGGAAAATGTCCCGAATGACTAATATTCCGTTGGTGGAGCGTTTTGGAGCTTTCATGCTGGGGGCAGTTTATTGATTCTCTTAAAGAAGGTTCTCCGCGTGTTGTTCTCTTAGATCGTCTAAATTCGAGGTTGTATTTCGTTTATATTTATAACACTCGTCTGAGCGTTAGGCCCAACTGAAAAGTTAAGTCGTCTTTCAGCAATTTTTTTTGAAAAACTTCCTTCATTTCAAAGCTTTTGAAATGATGTATAATATTATGCAATGGCTTGGATACAAGCTCCAATTCCTCGGTTGATTTTAAAAGTCACAATATTCTGATGATTGGTAATCGCTTTTCCGAACCTCACAATCCTCTCGTAGTAGGTTTTATATATCTTTAGGGAAGCATATACCATATATATAATTCCAGTCTGTTATGTTCTTATAAAATATAACGGCAACAATAAAAGTTGAAGAACAAAATACTGTTAATATAAAGCTCCCCTTCAACAGCTTTAAAGAAATATTCTCTTCTCGCCCCCTTGGACGTATAATTAAATTTTTAATGCGATATATTATACCACCCAAATCATGGATAGCACCATTACGAGAAAACATGGTATATGCACCTTAAACAGGATTGTCTTATACCTTTATGTATTATGGGCAGCAGTATACCCGATATAAATAAGATAAAAATTAAAATATTATTTTAAATTAAGTTATTTATTTAATTTTGGTTATTTGGAGAATAATTTTCTTGTTTTTTGTTTTATTTTTGTTGGCCGGAAAATCGAAACAAAACTTTGTATGGTATAAACTTATTTGTTGGGTCTAATTTTGATTACTGTATTATGAGTTTATAACTTTTTGTATTGTATGGACCAAAACAAAAAAACGAAATTTACGGCCATTATTTTGGATTAGACTCGAAATGATGGAAGAAATAAGAAAAGTTTCTTATATGGTATGTATTTGTATATATGTACGTCGTACACCCACGCATTTCGTTCTGCCAACAGAATATGAAGATATAATGCAATAAAAATTATTTATGTCCTGTGTAATAAATCGTAACGTTAGATAGACAAGCATCGTTTATATATTAGGGTATATCTAGATGTAAGGTGATAATGTGAACATGTCTAAATTTTATTTCGTCTTAAGGCTGTATATACTCGTAGATAAAAAAGTTGTTTAGAATTTTTGGCTGAAATTAGAACTAGAGATAAAAATAACTTTTTACATTTATTTTCATCACTGTTAATACTACATATATAGCTTCTTACCAGGAGCATATAACAATAAATTAGTGTTATATAGTGTTTGCTTGCTATTCGAGAAACGATGTTCCGACATATAGGTGTTTGATATGACCGATAAGTTATTTATTATTTTAAGTTATTTTAAAAATACACGAGGTGTAATTGTGCATGTGAATCCGATGGACGTATTGATATATTTTAGACTTCCTAGCAGACCCTCATGGTTCGTTGTCTGTACGTTTAATGCTCTCATTTGACTATCGATATTTATGATATAACTATGCCACGTCTGCGGTTGGCTCAAGTCCAACTGAAAGATGCACTTGTGAGTCATGTGATTCGTAACCAATTCTGATCTCAAAATTGCAGTAATTTTCACCTGAAAACTGTATATTGTACGACCCGAGATGGGTAGTAATAATCACGACGTTCCTGTGTGGTCCCATTGATGCCTTTTTGTGATAATCTCACTAATAACTAATGGGTGTTTATATAATTCGCCATAGGTCCTAAAATTAACCGATAAAAAATCTTTAGCCAAAATTTGGGGTTTGGAATGAGCAGAATGGCATGACTCCCAATTTTTGGAAGACTAAAGTTTCTTATAGAATTGTCTGCGTTCAGTAAATGGGAAATCTCCAGAAATCAACTTCTTGAACTTAATACGCTTGTTGAATTTCAAACCTCTTCAAATATAAGAATTAGGCGAGTGAACGATCTTTCAGTGCAGCTATTTGTACGAGATATATTGATCAAGCTGAAGAACTTTTAGACAAACTTATAATTATTATGCAAAATTAACAGTATTGCCAATACGTGAAATTCTCCCATGCGTAGAGCTTTGAGCTGCTCGGATTCTTGCAAATCCGATGCATCAAATACTAGCAAAAATAACCTTTAAATTTAGCAACACTTATAATTAGACCGATTCAACTATCGTACTTCATCGAGCTAGATCTGAATCTTTTACCTAGAACTCGTTTGAGGCGAATAGAGTTTGTCACATTCAACGAAGTATAGTGATGTAAAACGTTGGAAAGCTCTATAAAATCAAAAAAAAATTCAGTGGATGTTGTTACAAGATAAACGTGGCCAGAGGCACATTTCAAGTGTACCAAGTGAATACTGAGTGCGGCTGCTACAGTACACTTTGACCGGCGATGCTCCGTTGTGATTCTCTTACTTTTCTATTACCCTTATGAGAACCAGTTTGAGATACTTATGTAGCGTGATAAGTCTCGCACCTTATAGTTTTTGAGATATGAGAGGCAGTCCACTAAGAATTTACCCAAATATTCGTGACTTTTGTTCGTGTGCCTAAGCTAGTCATGAGCATAGGAGGTGGATTCCCGTCTCTTCCTCATCCTCGTCCATACATCTTCTGTAAAAGCAGCTCTGAAAAACAGCTTCTACACCTAGCTTTCTCGCATGTTCTCCATGTAGACAGTGTCCTGTGAGTTTCCCCAGGATCGGTTTAAGTTCACGTTTTCTTAGTGAGATCAGTGTCTGTGAGAGTTTAAAGTCCAGCTTTGGCCAGACTTGCCTTGCTACTCTACATGAGAAGGTGTTCGTCCACCTTTTGTTCGCTGAGGCTACTGTCTCTTTTTTAAGCACAGTCTTGAGTGCCTTAATGAGCCTTCCCATTTTGCCTTTCCAGTAGCAATTAGAGAGTTGTGACATGCCTCGCTAGCTCGGCCGCCCTACAGTTCCCGATTACGAGTGGCCGGAATCCCAGACTACCTGAATATTGAAATGCTCACTCATATCATTCAGAGACAAGTGACATCCCAATGCCACTCTATACAGCAGAAAAATAGAATCCAGCGACTTGATTGCCGCCTGGCTGTCCATATAAATTTACCTTGTAGCTTTAGGTCATAAGGAACAGCAATGCTTTCATTTCCGCAACCGACCCGCTCCTGTTGTAACGTAGCCTAGATTTGCCAGTTCCTTTCTAAGCGATCTAATTACTGTCGAGTGTCCTGTCTGAAGACATTTTCACTGAGAAATGGCTGATAGTCGGGTGGCCGTAATCGTCGACGAGGAGAAGATAAAACAATACCTCCAAGGCATGTGTTTATGTGTTGACCTCCCGCTTATAAGCATGCAGGCCGTTTTTTGCACCTTCGCGATACCCTTTTTGTACGTTACTTTATCAAAAGCTGGCCACCAAACGCTCACCCCATACATAAGTACAGATCTTACTACGTAAGTGAATAGCCAGTGTACCAGCTCCGGCTTCAGGCCCCATCTCCTTCCGATTTTTGCGCGAGTAAATGGCTATATTATACCCTTGTTTACTCTTTCCAAAATGTTGGGATTCCAACTGAGCTTATTGTCCTAGATTACTCCTAGAAATCTTGCCTTGTCAGTAAAACCTAGCCTCCTGCCATTTAGGAGAGGTGGATTTACTGCCGCGATTTTATATTTCCTTTTAAATAATACCAGTTCAGTTTTAGACGAGCTAATTGACATTCCACATCTGATGGCCCAACACATAATGATTAGGATTACCTATTTGGTGTTTTGGATTACCTCCTTCACAATGCTTAAATATTTAACAGAGACAGCTATCGCTACATCATTTGAATAAGCAATCACTCCGATCCCCTCTCTCTCCAGCTCTAACAGCAACCTATATGATTACTATGTTCCAGAGAAGAAGAGTCAGGACACGTCTGTGCGGGGTATAGAAATCGTACTTACCTTACTTTTTTATACAGTCTTTCGTTCTAACAGCTCAGCATTCTTTCATAATAAATATATTTTTTACTTTGAGTATTACTTTACATTAATTCAAACCTTTCAGGTAATCCGTGAAAGGTTTTGGTCAATTAACTCAACTTAATTGTCTCTATACAAATCAATTGATGTGTAACCTACCGTGTCATAGTCAACTTTGCTTCTCGGCTTTGTTTTGTCGGAGTGAATTGCCTTCACTCATAGATTCGAGGGAAAAGGCTTTCAGGGTTAATCTGGTAATCTTCAGTTGCTTTTCGGTACAAGATGTGCATTTGGAATTGGCGTTTGATATGACTATAAAGAAGCATACATGTATCGTGACATAATCGGATAACGGCATAAACAACATTATAAGCAAGTTATAGAAACCTCCCAATACAACAATATATATGTATATATATTCAACCTTCTTTCTTTCTTTTCGAAACTTTGTACGAAACAGCTATAACGTCATCAAAGTTTTATCTTCGTATAGAGTTATCGGTAATGCGTTACTTACATTTGAAGAACTGATCACAAGCCGAATCGAACTTTAACTTACAACCTATATAGTGTCTTTGTCATTTAGAAGTTTTGATCTCTTTCACTTCCTGGGTGCTCGTTTTTCTAACCTCTCTGTCACCACCAAATTTTTCAAGTTAAAATATATTTCCACTGTGCTCTGTTTTCCCAGATCCAAATATGTCACTAAATCACTTAAAAAGGGTGACCTAACTTATTGCTGAAAGATGGGCTCGTGGCGTTCACAAATACGACGAATAGTCACGCCACAATAGTGAAGTAATAACAATCAAGATATCGAGCAAACTGACTAAAGAACGCACAGTTTTATATATTGGAACCTTTTGGCCAGGTTTCTTCACAATTTTGGAACGTATCCCAGATCAAAATTATATGTGTGATAGAATGATTTGAATTCGTATTTAGCTTAAGAAGATAAACGAGAGAGATAAGAAGCTCCATCGGATACTACCTTCCGCAGGTTCCAATAGCTCAAATTTGACAATTGCGGTTGGTGAGTTGATTTTCATCTTCCGTGTTTAAATCCTTATGGCCCATTTATAAGCGAGTACATCTGACGTATAGAAAACTATATAGAATGACAATAGATTCGGCCAGATTAGAGGAGCATCATACCTGACTGAAGGTTATATATTCAAACCATTTCTATTTCGATCCAGCAGCTTCGAACGAGTTTTGCACAAGTCAATCCCATCCCTGATCTACTGTCAATCTTGAATCCATCCATATGCAAAATCATATTCGAATGAAATTAGCTACACACATTGTGGAATTCTGTTCAGTTCAAATAAAAGCGGCATTTAAGAGTAAGGCAGTCTTAAAATCCCATTAGTTTTAGATTTTCTATAGTTTTTCTATAGATTGCATAGAATGAAGTCTAGCTAGAGTCTTTTTTCATGAAATGTGGAAGCAACCCTAATAGGATACCGCCCAGGTGGCGCAGTGGTTAAAGCTGCGGCAGTTGGAGCGGGAAGTACCGGGTTCGAATCCCGCCTTGCGCCTCAAAACAGATTAGAGATAAAAAAACCCTAACAGGGCTTCTGCTATCATGTTCTGAAACTGTGTTTGAGCAGGCTGCACAAGATCTAATCGGGATTGTCAATTGTGTCGCGCAAGTCGATGCTTAGAAGCAAACATTTAAATACTTCTGCTATGCTCATCAGAGCATAATCATATATACATAAAGTTTAGCATATATATTTCATCATAAACCAACGCCTAATCACAATTAGTCTTCGTCTGGTAAATATTTAAATATAATCCGATGTTCAGTCAGATCTAGATTAAAGCGCGATAAACCAAGATATTGTGATTTATTCCAGGTAATTTTGCTGACCTGGTTCCATCAAAAAAAATGTTATACTCGCACTTAATAATTTATTCTGTATGGCATAAAACCATTACCAAATGAGATTATAATATTCGTCCGAAATTAAAAAGATGAACAAATACGAATATATTACACGTTTCAACCAGCAGCGATGATGGAGGGCCATAAATAAGCAATATGACAACGCATAATTTATTTATAGAGATTTCATCTTAAATATTTTCCATTCGCCTTATCAATTTATATTTAATATTATGTTGATAAATTACAATTCAATTTTTATGTTTCATGCTGGGTTGTTGTACCTATATACCATGTTGTACACACACACACGTATATAAAAGAAAATTAAACTGTTTTCCATCCATTCAAATTAGCTGATTTTGTATATACAGAGCTTTTCGTTGGAAAGCTTTTTTTTGTACAAAATAAATTGGCCATTTTGTATTCTGTGCACAATTAATTAGTATTTTGTTTCATTGTATTTGTTAAGCTTTTCTTGCTGGTTTGCTACGGATGCTGGGAATGAGGTTATAATTGGTAATGCGATGATCGTTTATATAGCAGGCATTCCATCTGGAAAATGAATTTTCGTTTCTCGATTAAAACCAAACGTCACCGACGGTGAATTTATTATGAATAAAGTTACCTGAATCCTGATATGTACGGATCTGACTATTTATCGGTAAAGACTGCTTTCTCCACGTGATCGTGACCGATCCAGAACTATAATGAACATTAAAATTATAAAAGCTTCACGTTTTACATTGGTGACCCCGATGTCAAGTAAAGTACTTTTTCGTCTTGAGGTCTTAAGTAGAACTGCCTAGTGAGAGTCAACCGTTGAATTATCATTATCGTGGGGTTGAGAACTTCAAGAGTGATTGTACCAAATACGCATTTCGAACTCCTGATGTGTTTATTAAACTCAGCAAGTCTTTGGCAATGTTGTTCCAAGTCCAGTTTCTGTTGTTCTTCAGTTTGCGATGCCTCAAAATTTTTGTCAATATATAGAGACGATTAAGAAATATATATCGCGAATGACTTTGTTAATGTGCGGCGTTACGTTATCCCAAAGGTTATGATTATACCCGTTTTGTAAACGTCATTAGGTGCTACGGTATTGAGATGATATGCCTGATGGAATCTACCTTGTACAAAATTTTGCTTTCAGTCGTTTATTCAGTCTTCCGAATAACAAAAACGACAACTTTCGCACGCACTTAGCTTCAATTTTTAATGTGTGGTATCTGAATCCGATGTGACTCATGAGGAAGCGAATAAATAGCCCAAACTCGAGTTTATTGGGCGCTGGCTTCTAGCGTTTGGTTCTATAAACCACTCGGTAAAATTGGAGCAGCACTGGAATGTTTCGCCATAATATGCTTTCCATTTTGAGACGATCAATTGCTCCATTATGGCTCTGCGATGTTCTTTCAATATATAGACGTGTTACCAGCATGAGCCAAGTCATCAGTGGCCTCATTTTATTCAGTTCCAGTATTCTCCGACACCACCAGTAGAGTTATGTTAATCATTTTGGCCTGTTGCTATATCGAGAGTTTACATTAATTCGTAGCTATATATTTGACCAGCCACTGTGTACTTTTAAGACTGCTTGGCTGTGCGACAGAATATAAATCTTGGCATTTTCTAGACTTTTAGTTCAATCAGCCTTAGCGCCGAATACTGTTGCATGTATTTCTGCTTGAAATACAGTAACGTTCACCTCCAGTGACAAAATACCCAACACTGATCTACTGATCCGTCCGTATACAAAATCATACACCCCCGTTCGAATGAGATTTGCTTCACTCATCCCGATCAGGAAATACGATATTAAAAGTTTTGAGAAATTCTAATCGGTCGAAATACAATCGGTATTCCATTGGGAAGATGGTCTTAAGATCTCAATAGAAATTTTAGATTACCATATTGCCTGATTACAGTTTTTCTACAGATTGCATGTTATAATTGGTACAGTGATTATCGTTTATATCGCAGCCATTCCACCTGGAAAATGGATCTTCATTTCTCGATTAAAACCAATCCTAGACAAGTACTGGTTAAAACTTATCTGAATCCTAATATGTACAGATCTGAGTGTTTGTCGGTAGAGACTGCTTTATCCACAGTCGTAACCTATCCTGAACTCTAGTTCATAACAAAATTTTACGCTTTGGTTACCCCGACGTTGCTGTTTAGGTCAAGTAAAGTTCTTTATCGTCTTTCTTAAGAATGAATTATTGTTATCGTGAGGCTGAGAATTTCAAGTGTGATTATGCCGCATACATATTTTGAACTTGATGTGTATTTAAACTCACAATGCATGTCTAGGGCAAAGTGGTTCCAGGTCCAGGCTGTGTTGTTGTTCAGTTTTAATGCCATAACAATCTTGTCAATATGTAGAGACGATAGGCGCGAATGACTTTGTTAATGTGATTGGTAATGAGATCTTCCTTGTTGAAAATTATGCGTTGAGTAGCAGAGCAAAACGACTTCAAAACATCATTTGTTGTTCCCCTGTACGGTAACCGTCGATTCTATCAATATTCAGTGTTTTGATGAAACTGTCAATATTTTTGCTTTTGTCGACTTCAGTCCATTACGATTTATTGTTCTGTCCAAGTTAGTGACGTCGCAAGGTGACAATAGTTGCGCGATGACAATGTCCACAGATTCCACTTCCAAATCACAAAAACGACAATTTTCAGACGCACATTACTGCATTTTTTAAGGCGCTGTTACTGATGTGACCCATGAGGAAGTGCATAAATAGCCAAAACTCGAGTTTACTGATTGCTGGAAGCCCTTTGCAATATTTGTTCCATTTTGCAACCATCTAGCTTACGATCTTTCATTGCTCTCCTATATCGTTTTGTGACCCCACTTGTGATTACCAATTGCCTGATTTCAGTTTTTCCACAGATTGCATCTTAAGTGTAGTCAAAAGCTAGTGTCTTTTATGGTGAAATCCAGTAGACCCAACCCTAACAGGGCCTCCATGTTCTGAAACTGTGTTTGAAGAGCCTTGCGATGCACAGGATCTAGTCAGGATCGCCAATTGTGGCGCTGAATCAATCCACAGTTATGGTTTGTGAGACCGATTAAGAATTAAAATTGACTCGGGCGATTACCGCCAATGATAGGACGTTTAACTGCTTCGATTGTGAATACGTGAGTGAATTTTTAAGTCTAGCTTCGAGATCAACCTAAAACAATTTTGTAGATGTTGATTTCTGATGATAATTGATAAAACAATGTCTGATTTCACATTCGCGTTAAATTTCAAAAATTGTGTGGCAGGTAGAACGAAAATGTAAGCTCTCGTGACTATTAGAAAAGTCAGAATATGTTGAATAAATATAGACGGCATGTTTGATGGAGGGATTAGTTTTTTAATCGACGTAAATAGTCGTTGTAATCCTTCCAAAACGGCAGGGTGTGATATAATTTGGGGCAGAAACACCAAAGTTATTGTGATCGAAACAGACTCCTATCCAGTTGATCGTTATATTTCCGCTCAGACTATACTGTCTTGAGCAACGTTGAGATTTATTTGAAATTCAGTTCCAAAACAAAGACAAATGGTCGGAAATTGCACGATGTGCAAAATTATATACGCAAGTTTATTGTTAAAGTTCGTGAAACTGGTTTCATGCGCCAAGATGTGGTCGTGCTCGTACAGTATACACCCGAAAATATCGAAGATATCGAATGAGGACGACGATTTTTTTGCGCCCGCTCTCGGTTGGTAGTTGCGCTTGTGTCGATTCTACTAGTTAATTATATAGTTGCTCTAAGGTCACTTAAATGTCTTCTATTTTGCACTAAGGTCGTATGTAGGTTGGTAATTTATTTCATCTCTTAGTGAAATTGTATCACAACAGTTCAGTGCAATTATACATTTTGCATGACAGTTATTACTCGTCAAATATTTTGTATAAGTCCTGAGCATGAGCAATTCAGTCTAAAACTGAACAAAATCCTGGATAAGCAAATTGTTTAGGTTACATCACTCAATTTACAGAGTTTTCAAGTTATTTGGATAAATCCATTCAATTGTTTGTGATTTTTTGTTTAAAACCATTCAGAGTTGAGGAGTATCATCGGTTTTTTTGGGGACAATCTATATTATGTCAAAACTAATACAATTTACAAAACGGGCAATATAAAGATGGTTGAAGGAAATGGTTACTTGACATAATTTATATTGTCTTCAGCAAGACGTTTTACGTGGATTCCCATCTTAAACAATCTTGGAGTTATTTTAGAACGATATCATGCCAAATGTGTCAAATTGGCTCGTTGTTTAGATTATGATGATCTAAAAATATTTCTCCCATTCATGTATAGATATAATATTCGATGCAATCAATCAACAGACAGACATTTATTCAATTATCCATTGGTGTGAAAAAATTAATTATTTTTGAATCCACAGAAATGAAAAGATGAGGCAACACAAACGAGTTTAATAACCCGATCCGTGGTTATGTTAATCGATATGTCAGTTGGCTATTAATCGAGGGGTGTAAACTGGCCGAGGTTGTGCTATTTTACACCCCTCGATTACTTTTATATATATATATATATATATATATATATATATATATATATATATATATATATATATATATATATATATATATATATATATATATATATATATATATATATATATATATATTTATATATATGTGAAGACACCAGTTGATTCTAATAAGATGAACGATGGCCATTAGTCCGAAACCATTTACAGTACGCGACATAATTATATACGTCCATTCAACGTCTAATTGAATAATCGAAATTAGTTTCAATTACGCCGCCGTCGATAATCATACATATATATGAGCATATGTGATTTACACACTATTTCTGTTAATGTTGCCAGTCATTATAATGCTGTTACCATATACACATAACTGGTAATAAATTATATACCCAAATGGGAGGAATGATAAGAAAAATTACAATTTTTTATGCCATTACTGATGTGAGCTTCGTTGTTGGCATGATCATGCGATAGGAAAATATTAAGTGTCAGCATAACACGTATGTGTGTGTGTGTGCGGTGTGGTATACATGCTGTGTAGTCTTTATTCAGGCATGTGTGTATGGGATATATAATAAAGCATAATATTAAATTTAAGCTCGTTGAAAGTTTATTTAATTATAAGCGTGTGTTCTATGGGAATTCGGTGTGAGAAACGAGTTTTCAATATGTAAGATGTCAGCAATAAGTTATTTGCTGTCTCTTAGATCCACATCGTTTGCTTTATAAACTATAGTAAATAGACTCACACTTAAACAACGCTAATAATTTTCTTTGAAAAACAGTCGTTGATTCCCACTTG
The DNA here is from genome assembly GCA_963932295.1 of Tipula lateralis. Lineage (NCBI taxonomy): Eukaryota > Metazoa > Arthropoda > Insecta > Diptera > Tipulidae > Tipula > Tipula lateralis. The sequence goes on from OZ010738.1 coordinate 158,147,831, forward strand.
TCGATTGTATAGGGACTTCGGGCTCTCTGATTCATTAACAACGTTTAAGACCAAGATGTGGTAAAATATATTTAACTATACTAGGCTCTGGATCGTTCTGACGCCAACATAGGCACTAGGCAAAATTAAGGGACCACACGTTGTGGTATAAGTTAACTACGAAACCCATCATATTGCGACTTACAAAAAATTCACATCCAGATGAGGGCATCTCTATAAGCATTATGTTTGTATGACTTCATCTTAAGAGGGTTGTAGAAGAAACCACACTCATATTTGAAGTACTTTATATCACGGCAACTCCAATAGAAACCTGTATCAATTCTTACCTTTAACAAACGATTTTTTCCTCTTTATTCTTATAGGAGCATAGGGACTAAAAGGATTAGTAGACAGTATCTTCCTAAGACGAGAGGTCCATTTTATCTCCGAAGAGTCTCCAAGACCTTCTTAGTGCCTTCCTTAATTCTTGTTTGTATACTTTGAGATCCTCCTTATAAGAGTCCTAGTATTGAACCCGTCTCATACTTTTGACTATGTTAAATGCTATCTTAAACGCCTTCCGGTAGGTCCCCAGTCCTTGTAGCACCATGCCAGTGTTTGCTTGCTGCTAGGCCGATTGCAGGCACTAGTGATTGTGTTCACTATGCAATTCAGCTCCTTCACTATCGCTGGTGGCTCAGAGACCCGGCTCTAATCGTTTTTAAGGGTTTCTGCATAGACTAATTCCAGTTTGTCCTTATACGGTTCTTAAAAGCTTTCCGGTTGGCAGTAGAAACGTTAATGCTAAAGGTCTTCCTCGTCCAAACCAGAAATAGGTGCCTGCTCATCTCCTCCTCAACTTCAGTCGCCTCGGAGAGTTCCATTGGTTGGGCTGTCTCTCCTTTTGGCTCAACTGTTACTTGTGTAGACGGGCTGACGTCTGACCTACTTGTGCGTTTCAGCCTCGTCTTTATTACAGACTCTGAGAGTAATCGACCCGAAACCGAAGTCGATTACTCTCTTAGTCACGGCAAGAGGAACCAGGGATTTCCATTGTGTATAATCTGGAGCATAGGACGCCTACTAGACTGGACCATAGAACTCTATTTGGGGCTATTCTCTTCAGATCTCTAATGTTTTACCAAGATGTTTTGCTTCAGTTGGCACAGTTCTTTTCCAAGTCACGGCCAGCCTTCCAACTTTTTTTTTCTTTTCGGTTTCCATTCTAATGACATTCTTTATGTCATTTGGTGTCTTTCTCCTTCTCAATGTCCACTTGGTTTGTTTGTCGCAGTAGTTCTTCATTTGTGATCTTATTGGACCAGAAGTTTCCACGTTTCACAGCCATACAGCAGTACTGATTTTACACGCAGGCATTGAAAATTCGTATCTCGGTGTTTCTTGACAGGACGGATGAATTCCAGATCTTATGGAGCATGTTGAAAGTGCTTATCGATTTGTTAATGTGTTAGCCAATGTGTTCTTCCGTTCCTCCCGTTCTTGCTATACGATACAGCCAAGGAATACGAATGTCATTTTCTATTGTGTCTTATGGTTGATGCAAAGTGCTGTACAACTTGTGTTCAGTCTCAGGATTTTTGTCTTTCTTATGTTTATCTTGAGCCCGACATCTTGTGCTTTTTCTGGTAACTTTTGAAGTTTTTGCTGCATGTCTGTGTATTTGTGTGTTAGCAGGCATATATCATCTGCGTAGTCGAGATCATTGAGTTTTCTAATTGGATCCCACTGAATTTGGTGATGTAATGTCTAGCTTGCGCATGATATTATCCAGTAGTGAGGATAGTACACGTCCTTGTCTAACTCCTCGTGTATTGTAGTATATGTGCCACTCTGATTTCCTTTGTGTTCAACTTTATTTCCAGCATCCCGGTACATTTCTCTGATGAGTTCGGTTGTTTTCCTTGCGATGTCTATTTCACAGAATGCTTTCCAGATTTAGCTTCTATTCTAACGCAAATGCGGGTTCGAAGTCCACGAAGAATATATATATTGGTGAGTTCCATTCGTTGAATTTTTCGACGATACTTTGGCGTGGTCTTGAACAGCTTTTTTCTGCACTGAAACCATCTTGTTCGTTTCTTTCGTTTACAGTTGGTGAGATTCGTTCCAGGATGACCATCTCTTATACATACTTTCATTGTAGAGCAGGGAGATAATCTTTCTTTGGAATCGTTATGGTTAAGCCACTCTTTCCATTTTTGCGCAATTCTCCAAGTATTCCAATAGTGGTGTTAGTACTTCTGCAGTCGTAAATACGTCTCCATTGAGTAATTCTGCTGGTATGTTGTCGGTTCCAGCGGCTTTGTTATTTTTCAGCTTCATTATGGCACTTCCAGATGGAAACTATAACGAAACCATATATACCCATCCACCAACGGAGCGAGAAGTTACAAGAAGATGCTTTCAAGCCACAATCAGATACATATTTGATAGATCTTCCTGTTAGGATAAGTTGGTAGTTATAGTCACTTGGTAGTAAAAATTATAAACGATTTTTTGAAAAGATGGTCGTCTAAAAATGTTCATGATCTTATAATATTTATAATATGATAACAACCACCCTCACATAGACGTAAACTCTTAGACAAGCAAGATATTTAGTCAAAGACAGTATCTGGCACTAACAATGGTGTTCATTTGCTTGGACATGTTAAGTCTCCTAACCGATAATTATAGAAGATCAATACAACCATTCGGCAGGTATATATTTCGAGAAGCTAAGAATCCTATATGGAATGGATTGAATCATTTTATTTTTGGCTTGAAGAACAATCAAATCATTTATATGGAATTTGACATCGTTCATATATCCACCATGAGCACTTTTGCACGTATCGGTTCGTTGAACCTAATTTCAGATGACTTGGTCACACATTTTCACGGACTCGGCCACTATCTCTCGTTCATTACTGGCACTGAGCTCCTCTAATGATGCTGCCTTGTAAGCAAAGACCAATGATTTAACGTAGCCCTATAAAATAAGTATAGAAGCATCGATAGTCCATCGAATTTAGATTTTTATAAGTCGATTGTTCGGCCCGTGGTGTGGCACGTCGCACTGTCTTGTGGAAACCACATGTCATTATAATGTTTAACTTGTGCATTTGACGAAAAAAAACGTTGCAACATATCTCTGTAGTGGTCTCCAGTGACTGTAAGGTGACCTTTATTTTCATCAACGGAGAAAATGAGTCAATGACACCGAGAGCATGAAAACCGCACCAAACAGTTATTTTTGTTTTGTGTTTCTTATTTTATTGACGAAGCCGATTGGCTCTTCTTCCAACATTTTCAAAGATCAATTCGAGAACGTACATCGCCCCATATGATCGAATGGCTTTAGTTCTTGTGCTAGCTGGATCTTATAAGGGTTTAAGCTAAGATCTTTTTGCTTAATTCGCCAAAGTGAGGTCTGAGCGATCATGGATTTGAGTATATTGGTTCAATTGCAAGGGGCGCATGAACGGCAGCAATATTTTTGGTACTTCGGCTAACCTGTTGTCCCACTGGCATGGGAGCCTCCAGAAGCGATTTTTTAGACTCAAATTTTTTTCACTAGACTTTATGAATTGCTTGCAGTCACATGTTGAGCAAATTTGTGACTTTTGTTGGAATATATTCTTTGTAAAAGTAAAACACCTCAAGACAACATCTTATTTTGACCATCCAACCAACTTTGATTCCAGTAGTAGTGGCCACAAGTTTGAAGGAGTAATAAAATTCTTGGACTTCTAATTTTCACGATAATAATGTGAGAGAGGATGTCAAGGTTGGAAAATGCGTTCACAGTGAAAGTTCAAAGTTCACAATTGGAATTGAAAACCCCGTTCTAACAGCACACCTCACTCTACGACCGTTAATTCTCGAAAGCTCATATTAAAAGTAAATTTTTTGTCATGTTTTTGGGCCATAGCAAAGCCCGTTTAACTCAATCTATAAATCAACGGGTATTGAACAAACCTTAATGAAATGTACCCAAATGTCAAACCGAGATTTATTTTCTATCGTATGTCCTATATGTGTAAGTTATACTGTGGTTTTATAAATAGAAAATCCCCATTCCAATTTCATTAAAGTTTTTGTAAGATTTTCACTTAGTGAAAATTTTGGATGAAAACACAAAACAAAAAAGTACTTGACCTTTGCCATTCATCTTTTAAAACAGCAGAATAAGTTATTTAAGGACGACCCAACTTCTTAATTATATATTATATACATTGTTTGTATAGGTCTGTAACATTTTCGGAGAGATTACTGATTATATAATTCTTGATAAGTTTAAATAATTATGGATAAATGTATAGATATCGCTTTTGGTCCAAATGGCTGTTATTTTCCCACAGTATGAAATTAATTAGTAAACCATAAAACGATTTGATAACTCAGAAAATTTGTTTATGAAAAATGTTTTATTGACTTTCTACTGTACAAAGAAGCTTTTTCAAACAAAAGAAAAACAAAACAAATAAAGTTCAGAGCTTTTATGTATAGCAACATAGTGTGTGTAAACTATGTTGAATAGAGACGTATAATTCGACACCTTCGATAGTAATATACAAGACAAGGTTGTACAGGGTGGGGCAAAAGTCCCGCTACCATTTTGATTGCCTATAATTTTGTTCAAAGAAAAGATAAGTAGGTTTGGTTATTTGGTCTTTACATTGTTTTTCGTTATGATTGGAAAATTATATCGGCTAAATGGTGACCGCGATTCACTATATGCAACTTTCGGCTCTGTTTAAGGCATTTTTCATGACATCCTGCAACATTTCAGGCTGAACTTCTTCAATTTCGTGACGAATATTTTCTTTAAGATGTTGAATCGTTTGAACCTTATTCACATAAACTTTCTATTTTAAAAAAACCGATAAAAAAAAGTCTGTTGCTGTTAAACCCGTAGATCTTGCTGGCCATGCTGACCATGATCATAACTCACCATTTTGCGAAATTAGTCTTCCTGGAGATACCTTATTCAATAATTGAATTCTTGAACGGGCTGTTTGTGTTGTGGCCCTATCTTGCCGAAACCACGTGTTCTCTAGTCCTTGCTCTTCCATTTCAGGCACAAGAAAATTTTGAATCATGTCTTGGTACCGTTCGGCAGTAACAGTAACTTCAACACTTTGGCCATTTTCAAAAAATAGGGATGACCAATGATGTTTTCAGCATGAATACCACACCATATCCAGTTGTGTTAATTGGATGCAATGATGTTTGATGAATTAATTGAGAATTCTGTGTTCCCCAAAACCCGTTTGTTCTGTTTATTGACGTGGCCACTAAGATGAAAATGGGCTTCATCCCAAGTGTTGGGCGCGTAAATTACACGATGTAGTTTACACAGTTATTTACATGCAATTTACATGTAAATTACACAAGTTATTTTTTACATTAAGTAATGTAAATAACGACTTTTTCATGAAAAGGGCGCTATCTATTATATAATTTAATAACTAATAATTTAATTATTCTAAAAATTAACTGTGTAACGTTACAAATAAAATAAAAACAAATTATTTATGTCAAAAATTTGAGTTATAAGTAAATCGCCTTTAAAATTATTTACCAATGGTTGAATCGAAGTAAGTGGTTGCTCTGACCGACGTGACAGGTGGTTTATTTACTAATCTTTCACCTTGACCAAGGGCAACAATAATTTCTGGTAAAACTTGGAAAAAAACTCGAACAAACTTATTGGCTCTTTATGAATTTGGTCCTGGAACTTCTGATAGAGCGCATTCTTGCCCAGTCGTAAACAACTCATCAATCTCCAGAACATAGTATAAGTCCCTCCTTGTACGAATAAGCAAAAAAGTAGAATGAACAATTTGATGCGAATAAATAGGTGCTCTATACATGTTATTTTTAACAGACTGTATATTGTCCAGGATGAAGTATTCCAAACACGGAGCTTGTTTGACCTAATGCTACTTCATCATATTTAAACTCTGGAGGACCCGGATCTTTGAATTTTTGAATACATTCCTGTTTGATTAATTAAACGGGGATGTTCGTCATAAAATTCAACCGAACATATCCCAAATCTCATAAGCTTTCTCATAAAGAATACTTCAGCAACACCAAATGCCATAATTCTTTGCAACTTTCGTAGGTATTGGACAGAGTTAAATGTTAAATAAGATTCCCTTCTCCATTTTGAGTCTCTTGGTGGTTTCTGAAGATCTTTGGCATAGATTGGAATAGATGTCACGTATAACACTATAAAAAATAATATCTTTCTCATATGTAGCTAAACTAAACCTAAAGATACCGCCCAGGTGGCTCAGTGGTTAAAGCTGTGGCAGTTGGAGCGGGAGGTACCGGGTTCGAATCCCGATAGGGGCAGGATGCAAAAGGGATTTTTCACCATCTGATTACGATCGAACACATCTATGACCTCCTGTTGGAGTGCAGAACTCATGGGCCGACCCATCTTCCTTGTCAGTACTATAGGCTGGCATGGAGCTATGCAATGCGCAGATGGTTCTACGAAAATTGGACCTATAGCCGTAAAGGCGTAAAGTATTACGTAAATAAGCGAACCGTGAAAGAGCTGGGAGAGCCTTGAGCCCCAAAAAAGATAGCATAGAATAAAATATAAAAAAAAAAAAACCTAAAGATGTCAATAATCGTTTTTAGAGCTTGTTTAAGAAAAACACAGATGGCAGTGTAGATACATAAATGAACGTTGCCTAGAATTTGTAGATCACTAAAAGTCTAAAATAATTATGATTGACCGTCTAAATGAACGGTTTGATTGGACTAAGTGAATTTTGTACGAATTTTATAATTTTCAAATAAATTTTCAAAATTCACCTTAAACTTCGTGCAGAAATGTGTAACTGGGAATCACGTCTCCGAATTAATGTTTCTGGAGACTGTAGCAGTATCGCGCACCAGAGGCACATTTTAAGCGTTACGAGACGTCCGTTGTTTTCCAGAACGAGGTCTGTCTGCTGTCGTACCGTTCTGTCGAAAATTTGCATGTAAACGATAAATTGTGGTTTTGTGAGGCACTGGACGATTAGGATATTTTTGACGCAATTTCCGCTGAGTGGCAATAATGGAATGATTATTTTCACCCTGTATAAACACTGTTGTTGGTTTTGATACGAGTAGCTCATACACCAACTGAACAATGTATTTATATAAAGCTTTCAATGGTGTAATTAAAATGAAAACTTTCTGTATTGTCGTTTAATTAAAAATGAATTTTCTATAAATGATGTTGATGGCGGATTGTGACAGTATGACAACCTATACACATACGGTTTTAATTTTAAAAATAAATTAAATCGTAAATGAATTATATGAGCAAGCTATTGGGATTATATACTCATATACATTTTGTTTATTTAAATTATTAGCTTAACAATTCGTTTTATACAGTGTATATGTCCATTTTATGTTGTGTCGCCAAAAGCTTTCAATGTTTAATTCCACTACCTGTTACTAAACACATTTAATTGCAACAATAAACCGCCGAGTAGCTACTGGATCACTTCAACATCACACTACAGTGTGGTTTTACGTCAAATGTCCAACATACTTCAATTCTAAACCTCACAGCTTTAGACGGTATGTATGGTGTGAAGATCGATCTCTTTCACGGTATTGTAACAGTTTCTTATCTATAGAACTGTCACTATGTGACCGTGAATTTTCTATTTAGTAACTAAACAATTCTTAATGGCGTGTATCCTGGCTCGGTCATGACTAAGTGATACAGTGGTCTTTAAAGAAAGAGCCACGTTTGGGTATAGGCAAAGAAGTTTGATGGCAAAAGGAGCAATCTCACTTTTCTGATTGTTTACAACAGTTTGTAGATTTGGTCCGTGAATGCCATTCGGGACCGGAGATTCAGTTCGAAATGAGGCTGCCACAGTTAATATAACAGAAATGGTCTGCAGAAAAGCTTTACTCATCCGATCACATTAAATGGCCTGCAGTGCTTACAACATATGCTCAACATACTATACTTCCAAACCTCGCAGTTTTAGACGGTATGTATATTGTATGAATCTTGTTTTCCCCTCTCGCGGTATGGTAACAGTTTCTTATCTATATAAACGGCACTCTGTGACCGATAGTTCTCAATTTAATGTTGAAATTTTTTTTAACAGTGGGTACACTAGCTCAGTCACGCATTGCGCGTTGATTAAAGAGCTTGCCATGGCTCCATGGCGAAGGTAGGGAAGGTTCAGTCATAGACAGCACACTTCCGTGGTACAATATATTTGAATTAAGAATCGTACAGAAAAGGGTAACGCCTCCATTTTCTGTTACAGAAACTTCAGTGATTAAGCTTAATTTTAAGTTTGACATGGTTAATGACATAAGCTTCTGCCTGTTTTTTAATTTCATAAATCAATTGAGGTGGTTATCTAGAGAAATATGACCGAATCGTTCGTAGAGAAATCGAATGGCTCTCACTCTCTCTCTCTAAACTGGGTGTTGGCTTCGTTTTTTTTACTGAGCACATGTTGGATGCCCCTGGTAAACTGACTTATGTAATCCAAGTGGCGCTCTTTATCTTGGAATACGTTCAGTTTTTGACTGAATTACTCTAGTCATAGACTTGTAATTGGTGTAAATGGTGAAGTCCCGACCCTCTACAAAATATCTAAAGTGTTTTATTGATAGATATATTGCGAGTAATTCCCGATCGAATGCAGAGTATTTTTTTCGGCATCCGACAATTTCTTTGACAAAAATCCCATAATGGTTCCCAATAATTGATACTGTACTGCTGCAGAACAGCTCCGATGGCGGTGTTCGATGCATCAGTAGTCACGCTAAATTTAGCTTTGTTCAGCGGATGTGCTAACAACGTTGTGTTAGCTTTTTGAATGCGTGCTGGTATATTGTTCGGGCCAAGAAAAGTTATTTTGCGTCTTGGATTTCTTAAGTAAGGCTGCTAAGTGAGAGTAAATTGAAGCAAGTGTGTCAGTAAGTTTGGATATAAATCGCTGCTAATAGTTTACCATACCGTTAAATTGCTGAAATTTTTGATTGCTGTTGGAGCCGGGAATTTTGAAATGGCATTAATTCCCTCTGGCGAGGGTAAAATGCCGTTCGGTGTTATCTTGTGGCTGAGGAATTCAAGAGTGGTTGCGCCAAAAACGTATTTCGAACGCTTGATGTGTACATCAAACTCTGCAAACCTCTCGCTAAGATGTTCCAGATGTAATTTATGTTGTTCCTCAGTTTTGTAGATGTTCAATTTAGAGCTTTTTTCGTGACCATATGGAGTGGGCAAGAGACGGAAGATGCAGATGGTTTGCAAATTCTTAGTTCCAACATGTGCTGAAATTCTGTTTGAGCAGCTTTTTGGCGCACTGGATCGGTTGAGGTCTAGACACTGGCAAATGTCTTTCAGTGACAATGTGCTGAAACACGTTATGTCGAACTGGTAAGATATAGTTTGGCTCCGCTGTAAGGGAAGGGTTGGGAAGTATACTTTTTTAGTAGCGTGCCATAGACATTGACGATCATGTTTTGAATAGGAGTTTGTACGTCAACTCTGACCATAGTGGCATTGATTAACAGCTGAGTCGCTTCAGATGTTTCACGGATGCATAGGTGTTGATTAATGTGCCATTGGCCGCTGATAAAACTAAATCTGATTTCCAATTCGTATTGAAATTCATGAATTGAGCAACAGGGAGCAACGAAAGGCCATCTCCCGTGTCTATTAGATATGTCAGGGTATTTGTTTGTTCGTAACGTGTAGACGGTATGTTTTTTGGTCGTTGCCGTCTCGACCGAAGGACGGATTAGTTTTTTGAATCCACGTCCATGGTTTGGGTATAGTTTAAACGAACCGACAGGGTTTGGTGCAATTTCGGCAGGATACTCTGAAATTATAATGATTAAAACAGATCCCCGACCAGTAGATCTGACTACCTCCACTTGGACTACGTTGTCGTGATGAGTTCCGATATTTATTAGATCGACCGTTTAATGCATTGCGAGATCAAGATCGTTGAACTGGCGGTCGACAATGCACGCCAGACGTTCGTCGATTGTCATTGAGAAAGTGCTGATATTAAAACTCTCCTTGAGCCCTTGTACAATCCTCTAACCGAAGTTTTTGACCCTCCTAGGTTGCAACAACAAGGTAACGTTCATGTGGGTGCCAGTTCACTGTGACGATGAGGGCAATGAGATTACAGACTGTTTAGCTATTTAGCTACAACTGTTCTCGCTCATGTTTCATATAGTACCTGAACCAGCTGCTCGTTTGCCTCGTTACATTGCTAAGAAACAATTAAAAAGTTGCTGTAGTGAATCTAAAGATGGCGTGGTCAGCAACCACTACCTTTTATAAAACGAAAGACTTTGTCTGATGGTTTAACCCGAAGCTGACCAGTTACGCTCTATTCATTGAAACAGGACAACTTGGGAATGTTGGTGTTTATATATTTACTGACCATATCTATTTCAAAAGTCATCTTCATCGCATGGAACTTGCCAGTGATGACGTATGTTGCGAATGCTGTGTGGATATCGATGATAACCAACATTTCATCAGCAGCTTTCTGAATTTCGATCTGAGCAGATCCATTGTGTTTAATGCGAGTGAAGTTCCTGTTTTCCTACTGTCCTCTCCGCCTTGCTTCAAACTACTCTAGTTTGCTTAGGATGCAGAACGTGTATGTACGATACCTCGAAGGACTTCAGTCAACTTTAATAATAAAATAACACCAAACTGACAATCACAGTGGTTATAGTGGAAGATAAGTGAAAGCATTAACATTGTCTTAAGGTTCGATACTTATTTTAAACTTGTGTTTCTTATTACAACACACACACTGACATACTCAAACCAAAGTAATATAACACACTCTTATTCAACTTCATCCCATTGTTGCTGAACAAAAAAAATTCCAATTTCGTATCTCCTTAATACACGATCATATTTTATTTTCCAATTTTCCGGTTTAATCTACAATTTCGTATATAAAACATTCAAATCTATATTTATATGAGACATAAAGCTTCTGGTTGCAGTTTCCAAAACAAAATTAAATTGAAATTAAATATAAAGACGAAGAAGATGTACAAAAGTCGGAAAATAATCATACTTTTTCTGTTATTTTTCCTTTCGAAGCGGTTGATTTAATCGCAGCCACCCACCCTCTCACCCTACAGCGTAAATCTTCAAATGGAAATTCATCAGTTTTATTTTGGTTGGGGATGGGTGAGATGAGGCGGTATAGGGATTGGTCGACGACTAAGCCAAACAAATTGTAACATTTATTTATTTTTAAATTGTTTTGTTTAGAGGGGTTTCGAGCTTTTAATTGGTTTGAACAAAAGTTTAATTTTTTGCAAACTCAAAGGCTTGATTGCTCGACTCGTGCGGTTTTGTTATCCAATTATGTAATTACATTGAAAATTGGCTACGTAATCATAAAAAATTGTGTTTTGTTAAAGGTCACAACGACAACGTTTTTTTGTATCTATAAGATGGATTGGGATTCAGTCAAATTTTGTCAATCAAATTTATTCACAAAAGGTCATGTGTTAATCTACACTACATTGACTACATTCGAGGGATTATCTGGGTTTATTCAATTTTTTTTCTCTCTCGTCGACTAGGATGAGTAAATCTCAGATTAGTCGAATCAATATCAATTTTTTTTGTTAGTGCTATGGAAAGAAGGGGGTGGAGACTATACGAAGATGTTGAGTATTTGAATTAAATCCTAAATTATTATTTTGATGGAAGTGTGCCGATCTCATTAGTGTGAAATGAGGGACGGAATATCATTTTCGAACTCAGTTTAGGTTCGTACCGTGTCAACAATCTAACTCAATTGGATCAGCACGCTGAACATGAGACTTCAGGCACGATATTAGGAATTCGCATTTAATTCCCAATCTCGTGATTTAACGAAACTCGGTATCTCGAATCCTATATCACACACATGATTCTTCTCTCGAATGTTAGAAGCCATCTCTCGTACTCATTCGTCAAGATCCAATTCTCACATCCATACATGACAACGGGCCAAAACCTTGATGAGTGACTGACCGATTTAGACGGAATCCTCCTTGGTAGTCACCGACAATTTGTGGAGTAGTTCTACCCAAGATGATGTATGACAGCAACTTGTATGCTGTGCAAAGGAGAGCTATACCGCGATAGTTCTCGCATTTCAAACAATCACCCTTCTTGAATATATAGGACATAACGCAGGAAATGTCCATTCTTTAGGCATAACTTCGTTTCGCCATACCAGTCGAACAAGGTCGAAAAGACAGTTCCATAAAGTTAGCCCTCCGAATATCAAAAGCTCTGAATTAATGCAATCAACTCCTGGTGAACGAATTTTCTTTAATCTCTGCATGGCCATGGTGAATTATTCATAGGATGGATCCTGAATGAACATCTGTTGTAATTCTAAGGCATCAGCCTTCCACCATTCCGAGGTTTACAATACTTCCCAGACATTGCTCACTTCATCAGATTGGTAATAATATCGCAAAATGATATTGCTGACAAGATCTTTGTTATATCGTTGCGTTTCTTCATTTATTACACCGTCACAGAAGAATCGCGTTGTATATTCCCCTGTGTTCCCTGACTTATATAGATAATGATAATGATCACTGCCTACAAATTTTGTTGACGACCGACACGATGATCAATTTTGCTTCGGGATGTTTTAAGTGGATGTGTCCATGTTTCCAAATGGATGTTTTTATGAGGAAACAATGTACTTGCCACTTTGAGATCTTGAGCGATCGCAAAGTCCATCATTCTTTCCTCATTTTCGGTCGCAGTTTCGTGTCGGGAGTACGGACCTATATTATAAGTCGGTCTGATTTCTGCCAGCTCTAGCATTAAAGTCACCAATCTGACATCGTGCTCAGGTACAGAGCCCATTAAATTATTCAAATTATTGTAAAATGAGTCTTTATCTTGGGGTTGGCTTATATCAGTAGGCGCATGTACACAGCCAATTGAGAAGGTGGCTAATTTCATGTACAAGCAAAGGTCACATAACCATTATGAAATAGTGAAAAATCCAACTCCAAGATTTCTGAGTTCATTTCTACTGTGTAGCAACGTGTCCTTGGGACATATGGTTACCCCATAGAGTTTCTTGGAGCGCTACGAGTTCCAACCGATGCTCTTTCAAACATGTGTTAAGGCTGTCACACGTTTCACCTAGTACGACAAGCTCTGGATACTGCGTGGTGGTATTCTTTGGGTCTCATGTTTCGTTCGAAATATTTACTAAACATGAATGCTCCCACCCACAAGGCCAACTTATCATGATTACATAAATGTATTGGCTCCCTGAAAAGTTTTTAATTACCATAATATTGTAATACTGTGTATGACATTATGAAAAGTAGGACGAAACAGCTTTATGCATAAACCTCCCCAACCTCCCCATATTATAAGCTGTTCACCAAACTTTCCCAATAAAATTGAATATTAAAGTTAATAACATTCATAATCATAATATAAAGGACGATAGTGATAACGACACGATGAAGCAGACAACACAATTTTATCACCTTTTGATCTTGCGGTACCAGCACCATCGTTACATTTAAAATTCCGTGTTGGGTCTTTTTATGGCACGACACCGTTCCATAAAAGCATAAAAATCGAAAATTAAGATAAGTTTTTTTTTGTTTTCTACCTTTTTATGTATACAATATTATGTATATATGCTGGGGTACAAAAATCATAAAATACATGCAGATTACACACATGAAGCACAAAAAACAAAAAGGTCGCCTTCGACATAAATAATTTAATTTCACGGATGGTGGCACAAAATATATTCGTGTAATGTAATTTTATATACCTTGAATGGAATTGCTACATTAGCACACGCAGATGTAGTCGAATTAATATGTGTGTGTCTGTGTGTGATAAATGTAATCCGTAATGTCCCGAAACAATATATACGCTAAACTACGGTTCGTCAAGTAAATCAATTTTGAATCCTTACCTTTAGTACGTACCTTTACCCACCTTTACCCACTTTACAAACGGTGAGCTTTACGAACGGTGACCAGTAGCAGTGGCTCCTCGTTTTAGCAAGGTTCGACTCTAAAACAGAGATGATGGCAGTGATTAGGGGCTTCCGGTCAGTGTTAAGTCCATCATGCCCTGAACAATTATTCGCAATAAACGATCCTAACATGCAGGATTGAAGTACAACAAGTCATGCACAATTTTTAGCTTTCCCTCCATATTAACATAATTCACTCCAATGAATTAGAGGGTAAAGCTGCGCCAGTTGGAGTGGGAGGTATCGGGTTCGAATCCCGATAGGGGCAGGATGCAAAAGGGATTTTTCTCCATACGATTACGACCGGTGGTGTGAATGATCACATGTATGACCTCCTGTTGAAGTGCAACATGGGCTTACCCATCTTCCATGACAGTACTAAAGGCTGTCATGGGGCTATGCAATGCGCAGATGGTACTACGTAAAACGGACCTATAGCGGTACATCCTCGATTTGGCTGTAATGGCGTAAGGTAATGACGTAAATAAGCGAACTGCGAAGGAGTTGGAAGTGCCTTGAGCCCCGAAACAGATTGTAGAATTTTCACTCTACTCACATTTGGAGAGTCAGCTTATATCAAACAAAAGCCGAAGATGGCCAAGTTTTTAGCCAATACATTTCCGTTGATGCCCATATGTCTGTGTGTATTTAGGTAAAGGTCTGATTTTATTCAGACTGCCAAGCTAACTTAAATTAATTGTGGTTTCCCAAACAAGCTTCGAGGAAACGGTGTTGGATTTTATCGACCTTCGTCTACTTAGCTATACATAGTTCTCCGAGAAAATGCTGATACAAGGATCGTTGGAGTTTATAGCAACCCATATTTCAACAATGCAGATATCGATTTTGTTCTATTTAACTGTTCAACAACAAAGGGTTTGGGTCTTACTTAAGTTTAAGATATTAGACTTCAATGGCTTCAATGACAAACTATTCCTTAATAGGACCAATAGTTACGGATTAATTGTTAACCCACTTAAACATCCTTAGGCCAGGATTTGTACGAGTCTGCTTAGAAGTAGCACAACATAACATAGAGCCAGTGCATATTACCTATCCCAAAAAAGCAAACATTAGTTTTTAAGGTTGGGAATTGGATGTTGGGGCGAGCAACGGCATCGTAACTATATTTGGTGGGAAGAATTGTTCGTTTTGCTTATGCATGTCTTTCAAAATGGTCTGATGAGGCTGTCTATGTACTTGCTGGGACGCTTCTATTATATATAGCTATGATCAGAGCTTTGCATGATAACGTTGGTTAAGACAATGACAGTAAGGCAAAGTAAATGGAGAGACTCGCCGAACAGATGGATTAACGAATCTTACTCAGTTCGGTGGTCAAAATGGCTTTGATGAGAGATAGCATATATATGTAGTGCCCATATAGGTATCCACCATTAAACGAAAAAACGAAACCTCAAGTGACCTATTATAAGACAATATTACTGTCTTGTGGATTTTTAAATAACTGAGCCATCTATAGTTATCTATAATAGGTAGTTGTAGCCCAACCTGGTCACTTAAAGTATAATGTTTAGTAGTAGTTCCAATCGGTTCCAAAAAGTGTTATAAATGCCAAAAACGAAATAAATATCGAAAACACACCCTAAAATTTGTCAAATCCCAACAATGACAACAACCATATAGTGTAATCGCTCCAAACAATCTTGTGTGAAAATATTTCGTGCTTGGTACATTTTTCTAAGTATCACTCACAAAATACCATTGTATTTATATTTTTATTTTTAGGGATTCGTGAATGTCAGTGGTCGGCAAGACAGTTTTTTGTGGATATTTTGTTCAGTTTTGCCTTTTTCCAAGTTACTCGTGATGCGATTATTGGTTTCTAAATAGTCTATACACTTGCATTGCGTTTTCAATAACGTCTTCTACGTGGTTAATTAATCTACGTTTCTCAAAGTCTAGTCTAGTACCAGCCATTATGAAAATTTTGGTTTTTTAATAATATACTTAAGTAAAACCTTATTGTATAACCATCTGCACGTTGCATAGCTCTTTATCATCCAATCTGACGAGGCTCATGAATTCTGCACTCCAACAGGCGGCCATAGATGTGGTCATTCATACCACCGATCGTAATCAAATGGTGAAAAATCCCTTTTGCATCCTACCCCTATCGGGATTTTAAAGCATTGTACCCCCCGCTCCAATCACTCCAATCACCTCAGCTTTAACTAATGCTAACAAATGAGATTGAAGTGGTATAATTTTGTGCAAATACTACATATTGGAGAAGATATTGTTCTTAAACATATAAAATTGAAAAAGGTTTTCAAAATCCAACAAAAATAAGTCCTTCACAACACTTATAAGAAATAAAAGCTCTCTTCTTATACTTGTTCTTTCCACACAAATATCATTTTGTACTTTGAATAAGATTCTGTATAGTAGATAAACATAACGAGGATCCTGAGGTAGCAACATTTATGTACTTCCTTCAAGGAATCGTATTATAAACTGACTTTCTATAACACGTAGAAAAAAGGACAATTTCTTTGTATTCTTCAAGACGCTATGTATTTATGTAGAAAAGCTTTCCAGCTTGTTGAACTTTTTTTTACAACTTTAGTTGTAAAAAAATAAAGGTTGGTATAGCTTTTGTACAATGAAAAACTATCTTGAACACTTTATTATCTCATTAAGAGTGGCACCTGGTATGGTAAAGCGTAAAAGCTCACACTATACCAGTGTGTTAAAAGCGGTAGAAATGAAAAAAACTTTTTGCCGCACACCTTACCTAAAATGTGTCAAATAATATATGAATACAACAACAAAACCATTTTTTAATCAAACTCTATACATAATTTTTTCTAATTATAAGCTTGATAGAAGGTTACACACACGCTGTATTAAACTTAATAAAAACTTTACATATTTTATGTGAATGCGGTGTGAGTTTAACCCCTTTTATTATATCATCAAAATAAATTTAATTAAATTTTTGTTTAAAGCTTTTTAGTCGAAATATGAATATTTAACGAAGTGGGGAGTTAAAAATAATGGAAAGCTCACCTTCCCCTAAAATCTTACGGTGCATAAAAAGCGTTATCAGACAGTATGGTATATGTATAAAAATATCCATAAAATTTCAATCACGCACAACGATTTTTCGAAAGTCTCGTAAAATCTCGTATTGAAGAGCTTTTTTCTGTGAACTTTACACAATTTTTGATAGAGTAGAAATGAATGTATATATTATAAAGCTTTCGAAAATGTGCTTTATATAATGTACTCGTATTATGTAGTACTTGTTGAGCTTTTTATCGAAACAAGCTTACATCTACGGATTAGATTGAATTTTCATGTTCTGAATTTTAAAATATTTTTTTAAACTTTTCAATTTTTTTCATAAACCATAAATATTTAAAACAAAAATCGAATTTATAATAATTTACCAAAAAATTGGAAATAAAAAGTTTTCGTGAAAAATGTTAAAAATGTTTGGTCTAATGAAAAAGTTTTGCTTCGTTTTCGTTCATTGGAATTGTTGATGTAAAATATATAGTTGATTCGACAAACGTTGGATTGCAATGGTGTGAAAAGCTCAAGACTAGTTATAGAGGTGGTTTTAAATTTAATTTATGAAATTTTGAAAGAGTGCTCTATAATTTAAACAACTGATGTTAACCTACTCGACCGAATAATTATTTTCTATATGAAAATGGAACTTGTAGCAAACGGATTTTGAAATATGATTTTGATCAATACAAAAGATGCAGATTAGGGGGAACTTAGACTCAATATAAGATTCTTTTAGAATTTCACATAAAGCAAAGAGAAAATTTAGTATTTTTATATACTTATAATTCGAGCATTCTATAATCTATACACTCAAAAAAAATAGTATGACCAAAGTCTTAGTAATACAATTTTGGTTATATTCACCAATTTTCTACTTTAATTTAAAAAATAAAAATTTAAACAAGATTGGGCCTTACTAAAATTTTTAAAGTAGTGTTCAATTGTAGCTATGGATTAAAGTCATTTGACAGTATATCATATTTCATAAAAAATTCTTACGTTGTGTATGGTTTAAAAATATTTTTTTTTCGCCATCCACCCAAATTTTCCTATTTCTATTTTTATTTTTACTTTCGGTTAATTCATCGAATTCTGTATTAATTTATTTTATTTGAAAACTTCTAGTTTTATAAAAAAAAATTTAACAAATACATGAAAAAACCAATATTTATAGTTTTCGCTATTCACTAACTATATAACTTGGCACTGTTGTCACTAAAATGCCATGGGATGAGAAAAAATAGCTCATTCCGAAACCAAGTTGCAAACCATCGTTAGTAGTGACACATTACAACGATATCATGGTTAATTCGAAACTATAGTTATGAAACCAGATATGTGTCTATAGTATTACGATTTAAGTTTAGAAACCAAACTATACACTCAAATGTATATTAGTGGCACAGTAACTATGTATTTTGTTGAAATTTTAAATGTTACGGGCAGTTTTGACGAGAAGGTACGAATATGGGATGTACGGACGGGTAAATGTTTAAAAACACTTTTGGCCCATTCATATCCTGTATTGGCGGTGCATTTCAATTCGCCAAATGGAAAGTATTTGGCTGTACACTTGACAAGACACTGAAGCTGTAGGATAACTCGAAATAAAATTGCTTGAAAACATCAAAACAATGTAATAAAAGTTTATTTTATTAAATAAACTGTATCAAGCCAATTGTCGAAAGGTACTAAATTTTTGGTAAATTTAAAGAAGTAATTGATCTGTACAACCAAAATAATCCCAAATATTGACTAAATTTGAGATTATATCAAATTTACTTTTTTTGGTTATTTCAACTTTTTTATAAGGTTATTAAAAACAGTAATTTTTTTATTTAAAAATAACCAAATACTTTTAGTAAAAGTTACTAAATATTTTATTTTAATAACAAAAGTTTGGTTATTTACAATTAAAAATGATTTTAACCAAGAGTTTAGTAATTTATTTTACTAAGGTTGGTTGAAAAATACTAAATTTTGGTTAATTGTCTAGTTTTTTGGAGTTTTTGATTCAAGTTTTTCTCTGAGTGTTGTGGAACTTGTAGAAAACGGATTTTGAAATATGCTTTTGATTAATACAAAAGATTCAGATTAGGAAGAACTTTGACTCAATATAAGATTATTTTAGGACTTCACATAAAGCCGAGAGAAAATTCAGTATTTTGATATACTTATACTTCGAGCATTCTATAATCTATACACTCAAAAAAAAATACTATGACCAAAGTCTTAGTATGTTGAAGTGTGATATGTGATGCAGGGAGCTGTAATCGTGACAGCTAATGATGAATGGCGGGAGTTAAACTTTGAACTCCACAGAGTGGCATTGATTGACAGCTAGGGCGCTGAATCAACCAGCCGATAAAGACGTTTGTCTTGAAATGCATGGCATCTTGTATGTGTCTGTAATATTCGTTTCGCTAGGCCGGTTTCGATCTGATGACGTCATTGACTCGTTTTGTGATCGAAAAGATCAAATCCATGTCATCAGGCATATGCGACCGGACTTGATGTATGTTGCATTTCGTTTCTATACATATTGTGAGGCTATATGTTGCAACAGTTTTAGCGAATTTACAGAATTTGACTCGAAATCTTTTTTCGATTATTTTGGTTTATACTTCACTATTGTGGCGTGACTATTCGTCGTATTTGTGAACGCCACATAACCATTAAATGGTTTAAAAATAATTTTGTTTCGCCCTCCACCCAAATTTTCCTATTTCTATTTTTATTTTAATTTTCGGTTAATTCATCGAATTCTGTATTAATTTATTTTATTTGAAAATTCAATTTTTATAAAAAAAATAAACAAATACATGAAAAAACCAATATTTATAGTTTTCGCTATTCACTAACTATATAACTTGGCAGTGTCGTCACTAAAATGCCATGGGATGAGAAAAAATAGCTCATTCCGAAACCAAGTTGCAAACCATCGTTAGTAGTGACACATTACAACGAAATCATGGTTAATTCGAAACTATAGTTACGAAACCAGATATGTGTCTATAGTATTACGATTTAAGTTTAGAAACCAAACTATACACTCAAA
This sequence comes from Tipula lateralis, assembly GCA_963932295.1. NCBI lineage: Eukaryota > Metazoa > Arthropoda > Insecta > Diptera > Tipulidae > Tipula > Tipula lateralis. Next base: position 158,167,976 of record OZ010738.1, read on the forward strand.
TGTATATTAGCCTGATACGAAAACACCGTTTCGGCGTTAATTAACGAATGGTTGGCTAGCTCGTCATCTCATAAATCAATAAAAATTTGGGGAGCACACAAATTGCGCATAAGCGATGTTGTATGGTCGAGTAACAGTCGGCTTATTGTATTAGCGAGTGATGACAAAACACTAAAATATGGGAGTTCAGTTCGGGCCAATGTTTTAAGACACTCGAGTGGCACAGTAACTATGTATTTTAATGCAATTTTAAATGTTACGGGCAGTTTCGAAGAGAAGGTACCAATATGGGATATACGGACGGGTAAATGTTTAAAAACACTTTTGGCCCATTCATATCCTGTATTGGCGGTGCATTTCAATTCGCCAAATGGAAAGTATTTGGCTGTACACTTGACAAGACACTGAAGCTGTAGGTTAACTCGAAATAAAATTGCTTGAAAACATCAAAACAATGTAATAAAAGTTTATTTTATTAAATAAACTGTATCAAGCCAATTGTCGAAAGGTACTAAATTTTTGGTAAATTTAAAGAAGTAATTGATCTGTACAACCAAAATAATCCCAAATATTGACTAAATTTGAGATTATATCAAATTTACTTTTTTTTGGTTATTTCAACTTTTTTATGTGGTTATTAAAAACAATAATTTTTTTATTTACCAAATACTTCTGGTAGAAGTTACTAAATATTTTATTTTAATAACCAAAGTTTGGTTATTTACAATTATAAATGATTTTAACCAAGAGTTTAGTAATTTATTTTACTAAGGTTGGTTGAAAAATACTAAATTTTGGTTAATTGTCTTGTTTTTTGGAGTTTTTGACCCAAGTTTTTCTCTGAGTGTATGCATACAACAACAGTTTTCAACATATACAAATAAAGATGTCAGAGAGAGAAGAGAACGTCCCATTTAACCGTATGTTATCGCGACACATTTAGTGGTTCTTGAAACATTATATACAACTACATAGGTCTGCACTCCAACTAGGTATTTCATATGGTATCATCCTCTGTAATCGAATGTATTCTGTAATCTTTTGCATCTAGCTCTATATCGGAAATCATTCCTTCCGTTCCAACTGCCAGTTTGCAAACTTTGCTTATGCATATCCGCATCTTTGGTTGCAAATAACAAAATATTGTTCAGTTCATGGATTCATTTACATTCATCCCGGAGCTGCATCACTACGACAACTTTAATCCTAATTTCATGAATAGATTGGTGTCGGTCGAATCGTTACTGTGACCTTGTCAATTATATCGCAACTTTGGATTTTAACGCCCAATACCTAATCGGTTGTTCTCATCTGCTCTTTAAGACGTTTGTTAATATAATAATGATACTATCAAATGAAATAGCACTCAATTCATTTAGCCTAAGCTTGTAGTTCTTATGCTACCATTAACTCTACTGATTGGAATTAAAACCACAGATTAGTCACTATCGACTATTGGCGTTGGGGTATATTCTCTTCTTTATTATATAAAACAAGTGAGGCTGATGTAGTTTTGCTACTGTGACTGAGTTGAATGGTTTTTCAGTCTCTGTTAAAGTTGTCAAAAGGTCATCTTTAGGATAGTTTTCTTTCACCACTATACTGTGTGATGATTTGACCATTGAAGTTTCAGTTAAATAACTTGACTGACTTAGCACAGAGCTTCTCATATTATGAAGAGATTTTATATTGAGAACGGTTTGCATGTGAATCCATTTAGAACAATAGTTTGCTGGTTTAATGAGACTAAGGGAAGGATATAAATATTGAAGGGTATACAACATATACGAATATAGTTGTAAGTCAGAGAGAAAAGAGAACGTCAAATTGAGCACTATAATCACGCTCCAATACATCCTATACAGTACTGACATGGAAAATATGAGTCAACCATGAGATCATTATCTGTAAGCAAATGATGATAAATCACTTTATCCTCTGGTTCTATATCGGAATTCGTTCCTTTCGTTCCAACTGCCATTTGGGAAACTATATGGTTGCATATATCTGCATCTTTGATTTCGTTTATCCTAATTTCATCAATAGATTGGTGCCGCTCAAAAAACCTATTTCTGTGATCTTGTCCTTTATATACTGACTGGTGATACCATCGCTCAAACGGTTCTTCTCGTCTGCCCTTCAAGACGTTTACTAGTATAAAATAATGAGCAACGCATTCAGAAATAACACTAAAGCTCTACTTATGCTTTATCATTAACTTTTCTGGCGTATAAAGCAAGTGGTCCTGATGGGGTTTTTTCTGCTGAATTTAATCCGGTGAAACCGCACTTCATTGACTTGTTACAAAGAGTGAAAAATCATTTAATAATAAAGAGATCATTAAGGTGCTTTTGACAGTACTTCGTTTTGCACCACACAGCCATAAATTCAATCAACACTTTGATCTCGTGTTGCTGTGACTGAGTTGAATGGTTTTCCAGTTTCTGTTGTTAATAATTTATTTATAATCTATTTGCTAAACTTAACATACGTTTCAGCTCAGAAGTATGCTTAAGACTTGGATATTAAAGTTTCTTTTAAACAATTAAACAACTTGACTGACAACGCACAGCTCCTCATATTATGAAAAAAATTTGTGTTGAGAGGGGTTGGCATGTGGATTCATTGAAAACAATAGTTTGTTGGTTTAATCAGACAAAGGGTATATAGGGTAGTAATCTATTTGGAGAGACTATTACCTATTCTGAGTTTGTCAAACATCTGGGTCGTTAGTTTGGATATTAAAATTTTCTGGATAGTTTGCCTTATAAATAAAACACCATTGCCATTGTTTGGCAATTTATAAAAGTATTTGGACAAGGAAAACATAACAGTCAGCTGATTACTCAAAGTATAGAGTTGCTCTTAGTCCCAATATAATTTTGTTGTTGGTCTGACTGATGTTTCTTATTCTAAGTACAGCATATTTCACGATTCGTCAACTGAGGTGCATTGGGGTTTGGAACCAAGACAATTACTTTAATTCAGCTTTATTTTGAGCCGATCCAGGTTGGGTCTAGCAGATCAAGTGGTTTCTTTCTTCGCAGCCTTCTCACTGGATTTGTGTCATCCAACATTCGGCGTATTTCAGCATTTTTATTCCTACACTAACAAAATTGATCTTCAGATCTCTATGGAGGTTGCCATTTATCACGTACCACGATGCATTGACTATTACGCATACGACTTTGCTTTGGAATGACTGGATGATGTTGACGTTTGTTTGCTTTGTACAGCCCTAAAGCTGAACACCGTAAGTCCATGCCTGATTGTCATAATAACAGTTGTATGATCTGACATAATCCCGTCGCAGCTTTCTAGGTATAATTCTCTTCTATACCTAGGGTGACAAAGAAGTCTTTAAGATCGGGTAATTTGTTTCTATCCTTAGGCCAATATGTTGGTTGATCTCTGGAGTGAAACACGCAGTTGCAGGTCTGACTGATGATGTTGGGAATGAAAGTTGCTAAAAAAGTTTATTCGTTTATTAACAAGCAAATAACAGATAGCGTGTTTCTCTATACCTGTTGGTTGTTTATTTGTTCAAGTTCGGCAGAATAGCACAACGTTTCAATGTCCGGTTAAGCATCAACATAAATTTTGTCACAAATGGACCCAGAGAGATAGACATAGTTAGTCCAGTGTGCTTTCGTATACTTTGTTGTCCTACTAGGTATACTCTATCTGTATAACTACAGTAGGTCTACTCGTAGATGGGTGTGAATCTCTACGAGTATACATATATGGTTCAATTCATTGTCAAGGTATTGGAATAAATCTCGTTCATTCTGTTGAAATTCAGTTCAAATAGCGCAATGACCTCATACACATAAGTCTCAACAGTATATATATAGTATTTAGAGAAGACTGATAACCATCAATCATCAATCTACTGTCTGATAAATGTTATCTGACTCAAATCTCCAATACAAAATCTCTGTTAGTTTAATCATAAAACTAAACAAATAAAATTTGACAGGATACAAAAAAAAAGGATTTTATCTTGTTATTTTCGGATTGATATACGAAAAACTAAATCTAAAGGATATCATCCTTTATTTGTAAGATAAAACGAGGGGGTTGCATACTATACATAATGTTGGATTTAATTAAAATGAATTAAAAACATACAACATGAAAGCCATTAGCCTTAACGACTCTTGTAAATTGTTGAGTAGTTTTTTTGTTAACATCTATACACAAAGTTGTTAATCGTAGCAGAATAATGTGGATGTGACGTATATAGGATTAGCCAACAATGCCATTTTATATCAATATTTCATGCCCATCTGAATATTGAAATTTAATTAAATTTAACAAGCGAAAGCTAATAATAATAATGTTATTCCATTGTATCGCATTTAATCAAAATAAAAAAAAAGCTCCTATGTATATAGGGAGAAAAGCTTAATCGAACACATCCACAAAACAGATATAACAATAACAATATACGATATATTTCGAAGAATTGAATTTAATAAAGAATTCTACCTAACGTTAGGATCAATAAAGATTGTGAAATAATAATCATTCTGTATTTGGATCAATGGAATGGACCAACACAATTTCGTATCTTGTATTTGGATTAGAAATGAAAAAAGGAATTTTCATATTGTGCTCGAGAATACATTATAGAAGTTTATTTAATTGTCGTCGAATACAATATATACAATGAAAGGGTATTGGTACATTATACCACCTATTCGGGTAATCGATATCGAGTATTTCAATTGATTAATCGGTTATTTAGTATATGAATCGCCACTTTGTTGGTTATAATTCATCTAGAGGTCTAATTATTCCAACATTGGAGCCGTAGTCAATTAGCGGGAAACGAGTCAAAAGCTTGAGTTTTGGAAGTACATGATCAATTTATCCGTGTTAATAACCAACCATTACCTGTTCAAATGAAGTAACCGTTACGTCAGTTCATAATACTTTGCATTATGGGAATAACGTCTTGTTAAACTGACATGTCAAATGTGATTAATTTTATTGTTTTGTATCAACAATTCAAAAATATCTTGGTGTATATTAGGGTTGGCTTGAAGTTGGTTGGAAGCACAGTATGCCAGTGTTTTTCTTTACTCCAGCATATATTGAATAATCGAATTATTTGAACTCACAGTAAAAAAGTGTAGGCATTTTGTGCCTCATTTTTCTTGTTTGGCGAAATTATATAAATCAATTTAAACTACTGCAAGACGAACTGCCATCGCTAGTAACGATTTTCACCATTTTTTAGCTAGATACGGATAGCGAGAGAAAAAGTTCATTTCTTAACATTTTTGAACTGAGGTCGAGCGTTGTCATAGTGCAAAAAGACTTTGTCTTATCTTTCAATCTTTTCGATCGTTTATCATACAGTGTTAAGCATAATCAGATTAAAAGTTCAAGTTCATAGCAACTCCTGAAACTGGATTTTAGAACTTTTAGCACTTTAATTGAGTTTTAAGAATTTTTAATACAACAAAGCCAGCTGATCCTACAGTATGTAGAGGTTTAGTTTTGAGATTTGAAACAGAAATATTTGTGCTTCGCTGTTAATGCGTTGAGGTAGGTTCAGTCACTTCCCAAAGAGCATACAAAAAAGCTCAACTGATCCTACGATATATAGAGCATTAATTTTCAACTTTGAACCAGAAATATTTGTCTTCGCCATTAATGGGTGTGATCAAGTTTGGACACTTCTTAAAGTGCTGGAAAAAGCTTAACGGATCTTTCAATTTTTGGAGTATTAGTTTTCAGCTTAGAACTACGAGTAATTGTCTTCGCTGTTAATGTGTTTGAGCAGGTTCGGACACTCCCAAAAGAGATACCAAAACGCTCCGCTAATCCTACAATATATAGAGCATTAGTTTTGAGCTTTGAACCACGAATGGTTGTCGTCGCCTTTAATGTGTTTGGGAAGATTTGGACACTCCCCAAAAAAGAGTATACAAAAAAGCTCAATTGAGCAGGTAAAAAAGCCTAATGGATCCTACAATATATAGAATTTTAACTTTAAGCTTTGAACCAAGAATATTTGACTTTGCCATATATGCGATTGAGCAGGTTCGGACTTTTCCCAAAAAGCATACAAGAAAGTTCAACATAAAGAGCATTTCCTTTTAGCTTTGAACCAGGAATATTTGCCTTTGACGTTAATGCATTTGAGCAGGTTCGGACACTTCCGAAAAATCGAAGAAGAAAGCTTAGCTGATCCTACAATATATAGAGCATTAGTTTGGATATTTGAACCTGGAACATACACTTGCCAAAGTGAGGGCAACCAAGCTCAGCTAATCCTACAATATATAGAGTATTTGTTTTGAACTTTTAACCAGGAATTTTTGTCTTTGCCATTAATGCGTTTGAGCATGTTAGGGCACTCCCCAAAGTGCTTACAAAAAAAGCTTAGCTGATGCTTCAATATATAGAGCCTTACTTTTGAGCTTTGAACTAGGAATATTTGTCTTTCATATGGTAATGTGTTATACAAAAAAGCTCAACTGATCTTACATAGAGCAATCGTGTTCAGCTATGAACCACGAATATTTGTCTTTGCCGTAATGCGACGACAAAGACAAATATTCGTTTGAATAGAGGTTCGGATTCTCCAAAAAGATATCTAATACATTAGATTATTGTCATGAACAAAATGTTTTATGGTCATAACGTCAAGGAAGCTTTCGAGTTTCTCTGTGCCATCAACAGATCGAATGTGAACAAACCCTGTTTAATATTGTTTGACTTTAATTCACGCATAATGCTTAGTATCATTGCTTTTGGATTATTCAAATAGCATGCAAGTTCTTTCATTTCCTCATCTTTGGATAATTTGGCTTTCTTGCGTTCCTTTTCTTAAATCGTAAAACTATTTCAATTTCATCAACATTTGTCACATTACGTAAGTTTAATGAATCTACACCAAAAATCGGTAAAGATGTATCAACTATTATAAATGTCCGTATCAAAATGGATCGCCCATAAATTTATATCTTTAACTCTGGTCATTTTTAACTAAAAACTAACTGGTACTAAGTGAAACTCAATCGGTAATTTCAAATTTCTTGAATAGTCTTCAGGAAAAACTGAAACGTTCAATTCGACCGTTCCTATTGAATCTCCCAAGTCATAATGGGCTTAACCTTTTAAAACGTTTTTCCGGTCCCTTTTTAGTAAACATACAACGTATCTCATCACTTCGGTGCTGTGTAAGGCGCTGCCTTCATTATTTAACATTTACTTTTTTTTAAACAGGTAATGTATTTTCCAAGTTTAGGTCTGATTTCCTTTCTAAGTTATCCTTTCTTTATATCATGTCCTCTTTCTATTTATGCTTCTATCGAGGATCAGTCTACGGCTTTTTTAAGTTCAAAAGTTTTGGTGTATCAGCAACAGTGGCTTTACTCGCCTCATCTGTATCTGGTATATACCCATATATTTAGATTATATAAAATTGATTCCTGCTATTTCCTTGGGGACCTATATGCTGTGATTTTTTTTATCTCTGAATTTTCGTCTTCCCATTTTACACAAAAATGTCGAACAGTGATATATGATTTTAATACCAAGTAAACCGGGCTACATTCCAAATAAATGCACGAGCATATTTGCATCGTTCCTAGCTCGAATTGGTTAATATGGATCCAAATTGGTGAGATGTGTAACTAGATATCTTTTGTGTTTCTTTCAGTCTCCTATGAAATAATTTTTCAAATAGCTTTGAAGTCGTTGGAATCCAGAATCGGACGATATGAGTTGGGTGGCTTGTTTTGTTTATGCATCATTTTTTGGTTCAGCCAAATTTGGTTCTATGAATATAGAATTTATAATATGAAGTAGACGGTTTTCCGTCAGAATGATAGCCAGAAAGCTTTGCATACCATTTTTGTTTTAAATTACGATAATCTTGAGGTCGGTATTTTTGGCAGTAAATATTCATTAAAATTGGCCCAAACTCTCGAGACAAGACTACGGAGTAGTAACTATAGAACAATGAGACATCCGATAAATGACAAACGCAGCTCACCAATTTGAGGTTATAACAATTGTGAATATTGATAGTTGAAGGTTAAGAGAGTGCAAAAACTATCAACGAAAAGCACAATTATTTTGCTTTGTTATACCTTACGTTAAAAGCTCGTGTCCATGTTTTTTGGAAAAAATGGGTTTCCATTCATTAGATTCCGGAAATTTCAATTAGCTTGATAGATCTGTCATTTATATTTTATTCGATTGTTATCCCGTAATTAAATTTAACGGGACGAATAAACAGTGGCAGCATTTTGTCTTATGATCGCTTGAAGAGTGAAAAACACTCATTTTACACACTCTTTTAAGATAAATTACTCCCTTGGAGAAGAAAAACTACAAGAGAATTCCGTTAAAACCGAGAAATGGTTTTGCTATACAAATGATTCGTTTAGACAGGTTAACGGCTTGATAAATCCGTTAAAGTAATACCAAATCAGTATATGAAGCTTTAAGTAAAGATGAGAGTGCTGTGATAGACATCTCAAAATAATATGTTCTATCAACCATGCAATCAAGTTTTTATGTAGATATCCACAAGATATTCAGTTCCCTTACACCAAAAAACATAATTTCTGATGAATGGTGTAAGAGCGTCTATGTTAAAGACTAAGAGGCAATCAACTTCAGAAGTAACGAAACTAATTTGAGAGATAAGTGAAACTGTTCTTTGATTTCTGACTATTGCTATGATAATATAGTGAGAGGAATTATATCCGCCACCTCTTACTCTAGAAAACCGTGAATTGTAACCTTTCCGTTTATGTCGCTTAACTCTAAATATCTTGCATATGTATAGATTAGTTGAGAAATGTGTATCAGAAATGACAACGGTGTGTGCACTGATTCAGGGCAAACAGCGATCTTTTTAATCTCAAAAGGATCAATTCATAGATAACGTAGCCACTATGGGTGACAGTGGATAGATATCTGGCAGCTTCCATGAAGCAGATGTTTCCATGAAAACCTACCTTCTGATCGAAGCCAATGATGCAACTCGTCGAATATTTGTTCTATGAAATAAAATCATAAATCTGTAAGTAACCGTGGTCACATTGAAGCAACCACTGGCTGGACTACGTCTTTTCTGGGTTCAGTAGGCAAATGGTTATTCTAGATAGGGTAAATTTAAGGATAAGATCATCTCCAACTTCATCGTGGTGACCTAAAACCGTTGCTTACAGCCAAATCAAATTGGCGTACGGATACTACATTTTGATATACATAGATGATTAAACGTTTGTCTATGCTACAAGTACTTTTGATTTTCCATTCCGCTTCGATTAGGATTCGAACCGGTACCTATAGCCTCAATAATGATTATTTATAATATGCCCGCCTGGCACAAATAATGTGACCAGAAAAGTGGGTTTTGGAACAGTAAAAACAACCGATAGTATATGGTACATTCAAATGGTGACGAGTTATAAAAGCATTTCCGGTGTATAGTATCTTACATTAAGAAAGCTCTTTTATATAAATCTTATAACAATCCATATTATAGTTTAAGATTTCATTTTATATCCACGTAGTATAAAAGTGCTTTTGTAAATTACAAAAACAATACCAAACTTGAAAAATAATGATGATGAATACAAGTTTGGTTGGAACTCATTCCGTATACAGCATCCCCCGTTTATATAAATGAATAACAAGAAAATTAAAACTATCCGTATATGCTCGTATATAAGATGAAATTAAATTATCTTTTCAATTTAATACTTTGTATAGAGTTAGAACGTCGATTATACTCGTATATATGGTTTGTATATATATAGTTTATATGGTGGTTGAATAGCATCTTCACTCCGGTTTTCTGTTCTGATTTTGGTACTTGACTAGTTTCATTTTATTTCAAACTTTTACTTACCTATTATACTATTCTGTTTACTATCGATTTTTTGGGGCGAAACACTAGTAACTGTTTCATGATTTGAATAAAATTGGTTTTCGGGTTTACGTTGCATAGTCGCGCTATCGTACCTAACATTGATCTTTTTGGCGCTTCATATAACGACCTTCCGCTTAAGTACCCGGACACGAGATTGAGGATCGGCACGTGGAATGTGCAGTCACTTTGAAGCGCTCCAAGAAACTCGATGGCCTAATAGTGGAGACCATGTGTCCCAAGGCTAAACGTTGCTGCACAACGGATATGACCTAGGAAGTCTTGGAGTTTGATTTCTGAACGGGTCACAGATAAAAAGGCTGTGTTGGACTTCCAGGCAGTCGATAATCGAATGTGTAAGCTTCGCTTGCACATGAAATTGGCCAACCTGTCAATTGTTTGTGTACATGCGCCCACTGATGTAAGTCAACCCCAAGATAAAGACTCATTTTACAATAATGTCATGGGCTCTATATACTTTAGCACAATTTAAGATTGGTGATTGGTGACTCTAATGCTATATAGCTGGTATAAATCAGACCGACTTATGCACTAATATAGGTCCGTATTCCTGTCACGAAACTGTGACCTTAAATGAAGAAAGAATGATGTATTTTGCGATCGCTCATGATCTCAAAGTGGTTAGTACATTGTTTCCTCCATTAAAACATCCATTAAGAAACATGGACACATCCGTGTAAAACAAGCTAAATTGACCATGTGTTGATTTCTAAAGGGCGGGCTCGGGTTATCCAAGACGTGATATCGTATCGGTCGTCAACCAAATTCGTAGGCAGTGACCATTATCTGGTATAAATAACGCGATATACAACGCGATTCTCCTGTGAAGGTCTGATAAAAAAAGAAACGCAACGAAAATATCAAGATCTTGTCAGCAATAGCATTTTGCGATCTAATTACTAATCTGATGAAGTGAACAGTGTCTGGGAAATATTGAAAATCTCGGTGGTCGATGCTTCCCAAGACATTCTCGGTATAGTGAAAAAACGCCCAAAAATGGTTAGTGTGGTGAGGAATGTCGTCTTGCTGTTGCGCAACTAAATATAAAGATTACAGTGAAGAGGAAACTCGGTTTATATAATTGTAAGAAGTTACAAAGCAGTTCTCGCTAGAAAGACAGCCAAACGAATTTGTCGTCAGAAAAAGTACGAATGGTGGAAAGCTAAGGCCTTAAGAGTAAGTACTCGTCAATGAGCACAATTCACGTGGTTTCTTTTTAGGAAGCACCGAATCGCACTTTACCTTAGTATCTCGGTCAACTGCCATCCGGGACCAGAATGGAAACCTCTGTGTTAACGTCGATGCGGTACTCGATACATGGCGTGAACATTTTTCTTTTTTACCAAATTTTCCACATGTATCACAAGCTGTATTGAGGATCCATTATGAGGAATTAACCATGGCCATGCAGGGATTAAAGATAAATCTTCGCCAGGAATTGATTGCATAAAACGTTGTTCTTGATTTTCGGAAGGCTTATTATCGCGGTATAGCTTTTCTTTGCACAGAATATTAGTTACTGTCATATATATCCTTAAGAAGAAATACTCCACTGGCCGAGGAAATTATCGGTGACTACTAAGTAGGATTCCGTGCAAATCGGTCAGTTTATGATCAAGTATTTTCACTACGGATGATTCTTTCCAAGTACTACAAAAACATGTGTGGGAGAAGTCGCTGTGGGCGTAGCGAGTGATCTGAAATTTTCTAGTTGTTTGCAACAGTATGAAGAGCTGGCTCGTGATCGACTATCTCAATAGTCTATGTAATTAAAGATATTTCATCAATAAGTGTGAAAGGTTCTGATCACCACTAAATACAATGTTAGTTTATGCACAAAAGTAAAATACCTTAGAGCAAACTCTCTTTAAGATCATTTCTTACGCCATGTAAGACAATAGTTACGCGTACTAGAATCTATTGCGACTTAGTCTTTAAAACAGTGATAAGATATTCCATAGTAGACTCATTGTGGATCAAATTACTCTCACGTCGTTTCACACCCAGATGTCAACTGCATTACGGATGCATTTAATTCTACAGCTAGTAGTAAATACCGATTTCCGGTCACCATATTCTCCTTCGGCTCGATTTTCCCCATTGTAACATATAGAACACGTGACAACGAACTAATGCAACTTACGGCTTGCATTGTTTTGAATTTAGATTTGAACTCAAAGTACAGTATCCAATGAGACCAATGAGGAGCTTTCTTAGGAGCATAAGATAAATTTGTCTTGGATGTCACCTTTTGAGATATAATAAAGTCATGCATAAGTAGACTTGCGTTCCACACAAAAATGTATCTGCGTTCGACTTTATCCAAAGTAGTTTTAGTCTCACAAACATGTTTCGAGAAAACCGTATCAGAGTCACTTAAAAAGAGTTGGGCTATTAGGAGACGTAAGGCCGCCCATGGATACAGACTACTGACCTATTCATAAAGATTCTCCTTAGAGAGATGTAGAAGGTTATTGTGATCTCAAATATGATTTTCGTTGATAATTACACCAAATTATGTCACAAAGAGGTGTTTTGAATCTATACTGCTTTTATGCGACCACTTGCATTCCTCCATAATTGACAGTGGTCTTTGACAGGTCGGGACGATTGCCTATATGCTGCAATCGAGTGGGTGAGGTTCAAAACATCTACTGATTCAAAAATCTAGCGGTGACAATCTCAGAGTTCTATGCAGTGGGTGAAGAATGTATAACTTCAGCAATGCTCGCTTACAGTTCTAGACCACCAAATATATGAGCAAAGAAGATTGTACGTAAGTTTTGCTAAATTCATTTCATTCCTCTTCATTATGTTTTTGCAAAGTGATCTTCAGAGGCACGAGTTCTGCAGAGAGCGGGATGGCACAAACTTGATTTTTGGAAGATTTAAATTTTCCAGACTCTTGCATCTAGGGAAACAATCAGCTCAGTTTTCCTAGGTTAACTGATTGGATTTGACCCGAGGTAACCATGTTACTAATCGCTATTAGCATGTTATCACATTGCATCGATTTTGGGATGAACAATACCTTTTTTCACGTATTGGGATGAAATCTGATTTTCATCCACGATTTAGTCGAATGTATTATAGTGCCAAGCTAAATGAATGTGAGAGATGGTCTAAGATGATTTTTAGAACCGCCTGTAGAAGGCCAGGAAATATTCTGTGTGATCCTCTTATTTTAAATTTTTTAGAGTGAACCCTTAAGATACCGTACTTACTGACTCCCTGCACTGAAATTTGGTTGTTAGTTTGTGATATAATCTTTATCTGTCATATTCCAATCGTCACTTTCTGGAAAATGAGTTTTCATTAAAATCTCGAGGGCTTACTAATTTAAGCTCTTGTACGCTCCATCAGGCGTTTCTAGAGTTCCGATAGTCACCAAAATTAATTGCTAATCCTTTTGGTATTCGAGCTATTTTATAGGTTAACTTGACTTTTAATATCACCAACCCCAAAACCAGTTGCTGCTTTGTAACCATATCATTACTAAGAAGCCTATTGCAAATGTTGTGTTATATACACTCTAACAGCTCCATATTCCTTATCAAGCTTTATTCAAATTTTAGTGAGCATGAAGTATGATGAGTTTTATTTAATGTATGCTTATGCTCTACTTAATACTAATTGGCTTATGCTACTTACCCCATCTGTCATTTGTAGTAGAAAAAATTGCGATTCATTCGTGCAGAGTATGGTCAAAGTTGTCTTAATCTAGATGGCTCGGGTTAAGTCCATCTACGTAGCAATAAAAAACTTTGATGACCTGGACATAATTTCAGTCTTATTTAACGATATATGAAGGGAGGTTAAATGGACTTATCTTAATCCGATTTCTAATCGTAAACGTCGACGTTGCGGATTGAACAATATGATACTCCTATATGTACCTGATTACTTTGCGTACACTTTTGATCTCTTGTTTTGGAGTTGTAATTCTTGGTGTCTTTAAAGTTGTGTAAGATATTTTCTAATTCACAAGAGCTATGTTTAGACCAATCTATTATTGTTCCAACTTGGAAAGTTATGAAATGAGGTGCGGACCCAGTTTATGCAATCAACTGTTCTTGAACGATTTATCTATATATAGTCTCGAAATAGGTCGTCAGATCCAACCAAGTTTTTCAGTTCGATTGATAGTATCAATGTTCCGTCTTAAGATTTTGATCTTCTATAGACTGCGGAGACCCTCACGTTTCCTTACCTCAGAGCGCGATTAATATGTAAATTTCAGTTAGTGGATGAGGCAAAATTACGTTGACATGCATAGCCATACCCAGCGGCTGGTTAAGACCAATTCATTATTTCTGCAAAATGTAGATAAAATACAATTCAACTATAATGCAAAACATGAATAAAGGACATTCTATATTTAAATCCTTAATCTATTATTAAACAATGGTTCTATTCACATAAATATAAAATTAATATTTATTCTCATTCATATGTATGTAAATATATAAACCAGCAGACAGCTTTTGTGTTTCTGCATTTTAAATTTCAATTGAGATTTTCGAAAAATATCTCCTGATTCAAAATACAGTTAATTCCTTAATCTTAATAATTCAATTGTTTATTCCTTGATTTTTACTCTGCAACACTATTTATATGCAAATTTGGTTTAAATGGACCATAAACTATACAGAATACTTAAATAGAATTTAACATAAAGATGGTATGTTCAGCATAAGGGTATACAGTTATTAGACAAAAGCCAACGCAAAGTGTAGTTTTGAGGTTATATATACAACCAGCGGTTTACAAAAATGCTAACTCTGCACTTACGACCAAATCGACTTTGTTTTGTTTTAGCTACAAGATCGCATCTGGGGAACCAACTGGGATATTTCGATATGTTGGTTCATAATGACCAAAGATAGATGAGTGATTAATTAAAGCCTAACTTGTAAGAATAATGAATCTGTATTCATTATTCTTACAAGTTAGGCTTTAATTAATCACTCAATGATGTCAGAATTGATAAAAGAAATATTGCAAATTATTCTCGATCGAATGATAAAATCGAGTAAAGGAATTATTTTTACACTAACCGGGTCAATATTCGCCCAGGTGGTTCAGTTTGGGCGGTGCGATGTGTGGTTTGAATAAAAACATCCGGATCCTCTTTTGAGTGTTGAATGTAGAATGCATGGGCCATCCCATCGTCCATTTCAGTACTATAGGCTTACATGAAGCTATCTGCAATGCGCAAATGGTTCTACGTAATTTAACCATATAGCTGTACATACAGTCTTATCACTACGGACCGTTGCCGATCTAAGTGTGCGGTAGCATCCACCCAATATGTGACCACTGACGATTTTTCCGTCTCATTGAAATTTGTCAAGGGTTGTCTTTATATAGTGGGATGCTGATACCTTTCCTCTTTGCTGGTCCTAGCCATGCAGATGATCTGGGTCCCTATTCCTGAATACGATACGTATCGTGTAACGTTACGAAAGTTCATGTTCGATACGAATCTATATTGGTATTTCTGAGTACGATCGTATTTATTATTTCGGTTTGTTTCCTTGCTTTCCTTAAGCGAAATTTATTTCGAAAGGTACTACCTGCAATAAAAGTAATCTACTTGGGTTATTTTGACGTTTCATTTGAATTATCTAGTGTTTATTTTTGATAGCGACAATTATTTTTCTATTAATGTCATTTCCTTCTCCCGTAAATAATATGATCTCGCTTCATTCGAACTATGTATTGATTTATTTGAATCTGTTATGTTCGTATTTAAAAATATATGGAACTGTTTCTGAATAGTAATTTGTTGTTCTAAAATTTGTGATTTAATATTTTAATTTTTATTTGTAGTTTGAATTGGTGGTGGTTCATTATCTGCGTTATTAATCTCTAAAACTGGTTTGATTGAGAGAGAATCATTATTTAATACGGACAGATCAAAGAATTCAGCTGCCGCAATCACATGCTCCATTTGAACCATCCACTGCCGGTTACAATTCTATTGATACTATTCTAGTGGAGAAAATGTTTGGTATCTCGACGGCCATCCACCAGCTCCAGCTATGTTTTGTTCGTTTTGGTCAAGTTTGTTCTTAATGTGATTATAGTTACTCCATAATTTTTCCAATACGATCTGCTGGTGACTATTTAAATTATTAGAGTTTTCCATAATGATTTTGACGAAATACGCGCTTCTGTTGTGTTTTTTATCCCTTTGCATAAATGCCACCAGTTCGTATTGCCTTACACTTGTAACTAATGCTCTTAAATATACAATGAAATATTTTTTTTAATTGCTTAACGATTAACTCCAATAATACGGAGACATCTTGCCCATTTTTAAATATTACAATAATTTTATTTTTGTTTCTTATATAATTTTTAATAAACTATTTTAAATTTTCAATAATGCTATCCCAATTTATTTAGTTTTTATACATTTAATCCGCTTTTTCTCACTAACACAAATCTACCTACTTTCATAACATCAGTTACACTATTCGTATTACTAAGGATACCGAATTCGGCTATACAATGATGAAATTTGTTGCAGTGCAACAGAAGATGTTCAATATCCTCGCAGTAACATTACAAATATCGCACACGCTTTTATCTTTCAAACGACGATAAAACAAACACTCGTTCCAATTACCATGATTCTTTCTTATACTTTCAAACGTTCGTACCATTCTTGTATCACCCTTGAATATCTTATGAGAAGGTACCTTCAAAGGGAACTACACAACTAACTATACTTCTTGCCTTTCATTAAACTTGAATTTTGAAAGGCATGCCCATTTATTCTATACATTCACCTATAACAGTCAAATTGAAGTATATCTCTTACATTTCTTTTATCAAATATGTTCACTGTATCACTCACATTTCCCCGTTTAGCAAGCATATCATTCCTTTCATTACCTTCAATCTGTCTATGAGAGAATATCCACTGGATGATAACCTCGCAATGACGATCGAGCACACATTTCCCTCGTGACCATCATTGGTTAACATTAGAATTCCACTCTGAGAATCAAAATATAGTGCTATTTTCTTTTCCTCATATATGGTCAACTTAATTCCTTCTAACATACCTATCAGTTGAGCATTCATTATACAGATGATGTCATAAACTCGAAAATATTTTTGAACATTCATATCTGGAATATATACTCCAACACCCATACTTTGTTTTCACTCACACTAGCATCTTTATAAATGATAACATATGTTGGGTACATATTCACTTTTCATTGTTTCAAAAGCAGATTTTAACATCCGATCATTCCATTCCTTCAATTTCATAATCCTCCAATTCCATTCGTACAGTAAAATTATTAGGTAAGATTTTCGGTCCAGTTCTATCTATACTAAAAAATAAATTAATATTATTAATTAATATTAATTTCCTTCAAAAATACATAATTTCTAATACGCATTTAAATTGTTTCTCTCATTGTGATCCACTCCTTCTTATAATTGAGAGGTGAATCACCCATATCGCACCCAACAACTTTCTGTCACATGCATTCTCAACTTTCATTATCTGGGTAAGGCCCTTTTCTATCCGTTTCCAAACACATTTATTTCGCATATGCATTTTTCGAGCATACTAATGCCTTGCATATCATATCAGTTACGCCCAGGTGTGCACCCCAGTTAGGTTTACTCACCCGTTTGGTCATATTCGATTTCATACTATTTTTAGTCAAATGTGTCATATGTCTTCCAAAATTCAGTCGTCTATCTATCCACATTCCCAAATACTTGTATAAATTCACCTGATCGATACAATTTTCATTTAGTCGAATCTCTATATTCATTCTAAAACCCACGCATGCACATTTACTCGTATTTACTTTCAAATTAAAACTTTCCAAACATTCAATCACTCAGTTAATTTTGGATTAAGCATTATTGATAGCTTGCACGATACTGCGTCCTTTACCAATGATCACCAAATTAATTTATCAATATCATTAACAGTTTCATAAAAAACAAGGAATAAAATTATAACTATTGATAAAACTATATTGCTTCCTTTCGATAACTAAATACATAACGAACATATACTCAGTTATTTTTTTTTTTTTTTTTTTTTTTTTATTTGTTTAAGAAATCTATATTTCTGTATAATATTACAACTAATCTCAGTGATTATCTAGTAAATGTTTTGTATTTTTAAGCGGTGTAGCATCTTATGGGATGAGAAAAATCGGTTCATCCCATTTCGTCCAGTCCTTTGATTTCAGTAGTTCAGGGAACCACTAATTCTAAGGGCTTTGTCCTTTTTAGGCGCTTTGGTCCATTGGTGTGATCCAGTAGGTTCCGCAGCTCCTCGTTGTCATGTTGCTGCAGTCGCAGTACATGACTCCTTGCAAGCTTAATTATTTCATCACTGACGTATTCCATGTTAAGGTCTCGATGGAGGTTGTCATTTCTAATATACCATGGAGCATTGACAATGCTACGTAGTACTTTATTTTGAAATGTTTGTATGATCTTAATTGTAGTTTTCTTTGCACATCCCCAAAGTTGAATGCCGTATGTCCAGATAGGTTTAAGGATTTGTTTATATAATAGTAGTTTGTTTTGCGTTGTCAGCTCAGAGTTTCTTCCAATAAGCCACTGCATTTTTCTGAATTTAAAATTCAATTCTTGTCTTTTCTTTTTAACATGTGCTTTCCACCTAAGCTTAGTGTCTAGTGTCATGCCTAGGTATTTCGCATTGTCTGAGTAAGGAATTTGTTGAAAATTCAGTCTAATCGGGATGTATTCTACTTTCTTGTTGGTGAAGTTGATGTGTGTTGATTTTGATTCGTTTAGCATTATTCTCCAAGTTTTTGTCCAAGTGTTTACTGTATTAACAGCATTTTGTAGTTTCCGTGTTGACTCGAAAATACTAATATCAGTAGTCATAATTGCAGTGTCATCAGCAAAAGTCCCTATTCTGGCTTCTGCTATATTTGGTAAATCATTTGTATACAGAAGGTATAACACAGGGCCAAGCACACTACCTTGTGGGACTCCTGCCAATATTTTCTTTAGTTTTGAGTACTCTTCTTCTTGTCTCACTCGAAAATAACGGTCATTTATGTATGACTTAAGCAATTCAAAATGTTGTTTTGGTAGATCTCGTTGAAGCTTAAATTCCAGACCATGGTGCCAAACCTTATCAAATGCTTGGGCTACGTCTAGGAATACTGCTGAACATACCTTCTTCTCTTCCAACGCCTCTTCAATCGTATCAGTGATTCTATGTACCTGTTCTATTGTTGAGTGGCCTTCTCGAAACCCAAACTGATGTGGTGGTATAAGTTTCCTAGTCTCTATAATTGGCTTGAATCTCTTCAGAAACAATCTTTCGAAAATTTTTGATGTGGTTGTTAATAAAGAGATTGGCCTGTATGATGTTTTGTCATTAAACGGTTTATTAGGCTTAGCAATCATTATTATTTCTGCTACTTTCCACTGTCTCGGAACATATCTTTGTCTAAAGACAGCATTGATTATGTGCTGTAGCTTCCGTAGTGCTTTTTCTGGTAGTGCTTTGATTATTTTTGCTGTTATCAGGTCGTAACCAGGAGCCTTTTTATCTTTAAGATTTTTTACTTCTTCTTTGATTTCTTTCACAGTGACTGGTAGGAGAGGTACCTCGTCTATTTTGTTGACTGGTGTTAAATATTCATTCTCTACCTGCCCAGTTGGTGGTTTGAAGGTAATTTCTAGGTGTTCGGCAAAAAGATCAGCTTTTTGTTTATCGCTGCGAGCCCAGGTTCCATCAGCTTTTTTTATGGGTGGCACTTGCAGTTTAGGTCTTTTTAGACTTTTAGTGGCCTTCCACAACGAATAGTCCGTGTCAGATTTACCTGTCACGTTACTTAGAAAGCAAGCTACTGACTCATTCTTGATCTCTTTTATAAGCAGTTTAAGTTTGTTGCACAGATTATTTAGGATTGTTTTATCTTCAGGAGCTCTAGTTCTCTGCCAAGTCTTGCGAGCTCGTCTTTTTTCGTTAACCAAGTCTCTCACTTCAACTGGGTAGCTTATACTTTTCTGTATTATTTCATGCTGGATGGGAGTACTTTCCCATGCCGCTTTCTGTATACTTTCAATGAGATTTTCCAGCTCTTCTTCTATCATATGATCGTTCGAGATCGGCACCTGTAGATTGACGCTTTCTTCGACTAGCTGGCGAAAGTATTCCCAGTTTGTTTTGTTATTTGTTAGTCTTGGAGGGCTTGCTTTCCTTATTGCCGTGGAACTTATTGTCATTAAGACTGGAGAGTGATCCGATGATAGTCCTTCTTCATTTTCAACTACTAGGTAATTTTCGGAGATACCTCTGGATATATAGAAGTCTAGAAGATCAGGAATTTTATTTACGTCTGTAGGCCAGTAGGTTGGCTTTCTACTGGAGTGGAACTCACATTTTAATATTCTGCCTGCTTCAAATAGCTCTCTTCCTTTGGGAGTAGTTCGATTTGATCCCCAAAATATATTTTTTGCATTAAAATCGCCTCCAATAATGAAATTTTTACCAAGCAATTTAAAAAGTTTGATGTAGTCTTTCTTTTTTGGGTTATATCTGGGTGGACAGTAGATTGCTGATATAGTGTAGCTCTTGTAGTTTTTGGTTTCAATAGAAACAGTTGCTACTTGCATAGCTTCTTCCTCTATTTTAAGTTCTTCTTGATGTTTAATATTTTCCTTGATGAAGATTGCTGTTCCGCCTCTAGCTCTTTCTGCTGGGTGAAGGGCTTGATAGCACTGGTATCCACGAATTTTGAAATACGAGATTCTAGTAGAGTGACTTTCTGAGATTAGACATATATCAATGTTTTTTGTGTTTAAAAATACTTCTAATTCTGAAATGCGTTGCGCAAGACCATTTGCATTCCAGGTAGCAATTCTTAAATAGTGTGTCATTATGTTTTCTTGTTTAATTTGAATGGATTAGAATTAAGGTAGTCAATGATTTCTCTAGTTTTACCTGTCGCGTCTGTTATTTTTTTATTTTGGTTCATCGATGTATTTTCTAGTGTTTCTAGTCTTTTTTCTTGTTGTTTTAGTAGCTCACTCATAGATTCTAGTCGTTGATCTTGCGTCGTCGGATGAGAATTTATAGTGGTTAACTTCTGCAGTATTTCTTGCAGGACATGATTTTCCTGACTGGGTCCTTTCTTGACATTTTCCGTTCGGCCAGCCATTTGGGCATATGTCGTGCCTTCTCTAACTTTCGCGCTATTAAGAGGGATTTGGTTTGGATAGGATTGCGTCCTAGGTTGAGAACTAAGAGTTCTGATGTTCTCTGTTGGATTTTTTGTACTATTTCTCATTCTTTGCAGCTGTTTGGCAACTTCACAGCCT
This sequence comes from Tipula lateralis, assembly GCA_963932295.1. NCBI lineage: Eukaryota > Metazoa > Arthropoda > Insecta > Diptera > Tipulidae > Tipula > Tipula lateralis. The sequence continues at coordinate 158,189,253 of OZ010738.1, forward strand.
CTGTAATTTGCTGGGTGGTGATTCCCACAGTGTATACATTTCGCTGGATCGCTTCTACTTTTGTTGCATTCTTTTGATGGATGTTTCCCAGCGCACTTTACACATCTAGGCTCCCTATTGCAGTATTTTCGAGTATGGTTATATGCCTGACAGTTGTGGCATTGTGGAATTCTACTGCTGTTCTTTTTTAATGTCTCAATTTTGACTTTCATGTTCAAGATTGCTTTGATTCCATATATCTTATCAATGCTCTCGGTGTTGTTAAATGTTAGCATGAATAGGGGTAGGCCGATTTTGGTTGTTACTCTTTCATCGTTTGGGTTTTTGGTAACCTTTTTCTTCAGAATGTTTACAGCATTTATGATTTTGAATCCTTTCTGACTAAGTTCCTCAATTATTTCATCAGTGGGCATGTATGATGTAGTCCTCTGGCCATAACTTTGATTTGTTGCTCTGCTTTGTTTTCATACGTGAACCATTCAATGTTTTGAGCACTAATTGCATTTGCTAACATTCTGTAGGTTTCTGGATCAACTGCATTTACTTTCCAAACATTATTATTCAGTGCAGTGACCTTATATTTGTCGTTTGGAACTATTTTGACTATTTGTTTAATTGTTTTGTTTAATACTCAGTTATAATCGAGTAAAAAATATATGAATTCGTTTTGCACAATAAGGGAAATACTCATCGTATCGTGCCACACGAATTCGTATTAGAAATTATACGTTTTCGTATTCACAAATCTCAATTACACGTATTCGTTTAATTTTGTTGGGGCCATCACAGATTCTGGGGAGAACTCTGATATTCGGCGCAACCATGTTCAGAGTGTTATTATCTATCATTTTCTCATAGTAGGAAACTGGAGGAGCTATTATGAAATAATCCAATATCGAATTTTTTCCGATATCGAAAACTCTGATCCAACACAAATTTTCCCATTATGAAATGGTTTGGTCGAATTTGTCAAATGTAAAAAATGAAGTTAGCAATAATGTGTTTTGTAGTTCACTTAAACTTGCTAAATTTAATTTTGTTGCTGTGGTTTGGCAGATGAAATCTTTTAAATTGTGGAATATCCAAAACACACATATTCGACAACACAAAGTGGAATTCTGTCGGAAAACTCGATTTCATTTTGTCTTTAAAGTTTCATGATAGCAAAATTTGGTTTTAGATCCGATATCGAATTTTTTATATTAACTTCCCTGTGTGGTGTCTTGACAAAGCTCTACAAATTTTTCCAAGCCTTAGTCGTCTTACTAGATGCATAAATTTTAATGGTCTAGCTGTTTCATCTTTTTATGGCGAAAACATTCCCATATCTGATCACGTTAAACTTCTTTAACTTTCGTGCTATAGAGTCATAAAAAGAAGTCATAAAGAAGAGGTAGTTTACACTTTGGCTCACGGTTAAAGTGAGAAAAAAGCCATCAAGGAGTAAGTATTTAACGTCTTGATTGAAACAAAGGTCAAACGGATTATATTTGCAACTGCTCGATTTTTGATAGACCTCGAGGACAACCACTTAGAAGTCTTTAATTAACCATTGGTTTAGAGACCATTATAATGTATGTTACTACTGTAACTAATCAACGTTAATTGTGATCAAATTCCGGTGTGAAAATTTTTATTAGAATTGAAAGGAGTGGTCAAGCAAAATCGATTTGACGGGGAAGAACTACTCGTTAATATTTCATGAGTTGTTTGGTATGTAAAAACTATATAGATTATACACTGGTGTTGAATTCTTTTGATACTTCAGATTTCAGTCTTATTAACCATTTGGGGTTGTAATGCTCAATATCCTTTACAACACTGTTTCCGAGCATCCCTGCATAAGAAAATATACCTTATGTGTGTTAATTCATGACAGGACAGGAATAAAGGAAGATGAGCACAGCCTTCTAACACGTTCTTCCAGAATCTAGTAGCATGTGTCGAGTATTCCTTCAGTACTTTGCAAAGATTTCTATGAAGTAAGTTTAGCGTTTTTGAGTGTTCCAAGACTTGTTTTGGTTAGACTTGTTCACTATACTATGCTACCAATCTCGATATCAATATTCCGTCGCCGCATCTGTAGTGACTATGAGTGTCTTACATATCTATACCAATTTATCTTAGATTGTCCTTTTTTAAGAGATTTCCACTTACCTTTAGCTAAAACAAAACTTGTAAAGTACGAGTAGAAAATGTCTTCAGGGAATGGCTAATAAGCATACAGGTTATTCTTAGCATATTCTTTAGTTTTTCTGGTATACGTATCAAGAGCCGGCAATCTAGTTACAAACATAAGTATAGGTCTTGCTATAGCTGTGTAACTCAATGCACCAGCTCCTGCTCAAAGTGGCCCTTTAGTCGCAATATTCAGCCTCCAACGTAGCTTAATATCCAATACTGTGTCCAGAAATCTCACTTTTACTCCCAATCCAAAATCATTGGTCCATTTTGTGGCACTTAAGTCCTCTGCATAGGCATACACTCTCAATCCATCTCTCGCAAGTTCCAACAGTAATCCATTGGCTATATCATATTCAAGAGTATTTTGTCGACGCATCTTCTTATTGTGAAGTTCTTTCCTCTGCAGTGCACACGATAAGACCCACCCAGTATAAGTGATAGAATATAAACAATTTTTAAAGATGTAAGACGATTTTAAATAATTTAATTCAATTTAAGATTTAAGGAATTTGAAAAGCACTACTTTGAGAACGTTTGAAACACCGAGGGCTAAATATAATTTATATAATACAAAAAAAACCAACAAATAAACTATTTAAGTTTTAATTTTTTGCTAATCCTGTCACTCCACGTAAACGTGGTGCGACACATGGTACAGTGCATTTCTGGACAGCCACCATTTTTCACAACAACAATCTACAAACAAACCCAAAAAAAAATATGTCATTATCGAATTTTTCCGTTTCGATTAGATTATACCAATCACAAATTATTTACATTACAGCTAGGACAGTGTTGTGCCTCGCCCGTATTCAGCATTTGTTCCAACTGCTGTCTAGTTTCAATTCCATTTTTATCCGTGGAATAATATAAATTATCTTGATATGTTTGACAGTTGACTCCATCGTGACTGGCTCTGCACGAAATGCAATTTTTTGTTTGACACGTAGGACAGTGATAATCGTAGATACCTTCAGTATATATCCACCAACCCTGACAATTTGGTACACAACACTGATAACCATTTTTGAATTGAGTCTTCCCGACACGCAGTGATATATTTAAGTATCGGTCGTACACCTCGGGCGACACAAGTGATTTTATTTCACGATCTTGCATAATGTTGGTACATCCTTCGCATGGACATTTGATCTCGTGTTTGTCACAATTTTCGATGTACGAATATAAACAGGCTTGACAAAAATTATGTAGACAACCGCGTAACTGAACCCCGTTGTTTGGTTCAATCGTTTCGATACAGATTGTGCATTTGAATTGATCATAATTCGGAACTAAACTAGTACTCTCTTCGAGCTCTAGTAATCGGTAATATTCTGTTGATGTAAACTTTTTTGTGTTATGAATGTTGTCGTTGGTATGTGAGCAAGCCACACATATAGAAGTATCCATTATATTATCGTTAAAATTGCAAAACTCGCATTTCCATGCCGACTCGTTTTGAACCGGTTGCTTGATTTCGACGACATCCTCAATTCGGGCATCTTTTAATTTTGCATTATATTCTTCGCACGTCATGTTGCTGTGAATTACTTGACACTTAAAACAATTGTATGTTTCACAAACTGGGCACCGATATATGTTGTTGCCTTCCGTTTTATCGATAAACCAGAATCCCTTACAGTTTTGCTGCTTGCAATAGTAGAGCACTTCGTTTGAATTGTTTTGACTCAACACTAAAGCGTCGTCTTCAATTTGAGGATTATCGGGAGCTTTGTCTTCCACTCTAGGATTGGGTGTTTCAGTATCATGTGTTTCACCTTCAGACATGTTGGGTTGAAGTGTGAATTATGTGTCGTTGAAAATCGAGTATAAAATAATTTTTGACAACCACTTTGAATTGCCGGTTACTTGATGGTATGTTTTTTGGCCTAGATCACTTTAATTAAAATCAATTTTAAAGTTAATTTAGAAACTAACCAACAACTCGTTAAGTATGACTGAAACAGATAGTTCCGGGGATAAAACAGACAATTAAACATTTCTATCTTTGGGTTATGCAAAAAGTAAGCCAACTGTTCTCAGAGATATTGCAAAAAATCGTAAGGTGCATCACCTCGTGGCTCGAGTGCCGATAGAATTTCCAGTTTAAGTGTAGGTGTTCTGAATTAAATGTTTTAATTCCACTGTATGTCCGGATTATGCGGTTATCATGTCACAAAATGGTATGATTCATTACATTAACAACAAGTTATCACTTTAGAGCAACGAAAAAGAAGTTTAAAGAAATGAGAGACACGACGGAAGTGTTGGTGAACAACAACTTTTATTTTACCAAATTCAACCAAGATATCTAGATTATGCATAAGTCTTTCTATATTTAGTATTTCTATATAGTATTTAGTCATTCTATATTTGTATTTAGTGGTTTATTATTCCGTTCTCTTGATCCGTTTTTTGAATCAAGATTGAAAAGTGAATCTACTTACCCAATCCACCAAATCAAACTTTAATATTTATATCCGAGATTTTACATGGCTCATTGAATGCTAGTTATATGTATCACTGATTAATGTAAGGCTAAAGCGAACACAAGATTTATTTTAATGTATCGATAACAAATGTGTTTAATAGAGTTCATCGTTCGTGGAAAAATAACAAAAAACGAGCTTGAAAAAAATTACATGCAGGAAGTGAATATATGGAAACAAAGTAACTTTCGTAGTCTATTACAAAGTATTATGAATATTGCAAATATTCATGTTCATCTATAGTGTAATAGCATTAAAATAATGTATTTATAAATATTACATGCAGGAAGTGAATACAAAATTCTCATATAAAACAATTCGATTAAATTACTCTACATATTTGAGTAGAGTAATAAGGAGACCATATATATACGACTCATATTACTGCTGTGAACAGACTTGATGATTGAATGGTTAGAGTTGTTTGTATTCATATCAGCTCTAAAGTAAATGTTGTTAAAAACAATTTATTCGAATAATTAAGAGATCACTGACAGTATAGAATAGTCTTATATAAGTAAACACCTTTAATTGAGAATTCGATGCAATTGGTATAAACCAATGACATAAAGATGTTCTGCTTTAAACTTGACAGCGGAATAGTTGGATCACAAACCATTTTTTATCCAAATCACTCAGACTCGATTGGCCCATTGTGATATCCCTTCCTCGACCTACACTTTCAGTCCCGAAATAAGTTTGCTATTCTAATGAAGTCTAAAATATCCGGTATCCTCAAGGTTGCAGTGCAGTCTTTGGGAAGAATATGAAGAATAGGAGCACAAGTAGTGATCAACAGTCTTTCTTCTCCTCTCCACACTGTTCGTTGTTTGCGATGTTCCGAATTTTCATTCGGAACATATGCAAGATCGATACCCATGTGACGGGGTATCCAATCAAGTCTAACTTTATTCAGACTGTCTAGTCGATTGAAAGGCAGTTATCGTCTCTAAAACAAGTTTCGATGAAACAGTATTGGGACCAATTGCCTTTAAAGCATCACCTTTGGAAAGAGTGCTGCTCTCAACATTTTAGCAATTTCCGCCTGAAAAATAGTAGCGTACCTACAAAGGGGATAAATAATTCGATCTCAGGATTTTGTATGTATAACCCGGTATCAGCTGTGAAGATTATCGTATCGTCCCCTGAGGAGTACTTCATATTTGACAGTGCTCAAAAGGGCTAGGAGAATTGTCTTTGCATTGTAGGCGATCGACTGGTTGCGCTGCTCACATTCACAATTCCTGGTTGTGCAGCGATTTCTCGACTCCATGGAGTATTGTTTCAACAGATCTGCTTTTTTGGTATGAGTGTTGTTTGGAACGTTTGGAATTTGCTGATAGTGCATAGTCCCTTAAGTACCTATCAACCAGTCGTTCTTAGCGTTTAAGTAGAAAAAAAGACCGGCTGATAGGTCGAAAACTTGTTTCCTGGTCAGATCTAGGCTTCACATTCTTAAGGAAAAACACTACTCTGACTTTTCTCCATTATCTTGGAATATCTGCCAGCGCCAAACTGGATTTGAAAATATATTCAACGTATGGTCTAGGATAATTTCAAGTCCTTTATGTAGGTGACCTGTAAGATCCGATCTGCACCTGGTGTTTAAAATTTTGAGAAAGAACCGATACTCCATTGGATTCTTTCTTTTGTCACCACCTTCGACACCAAGTTCCCATCGCTTAAACTTGGTAGTTGGTGTGGGGTTCATCTACTGAGGTTTTCATCTACTATACATTGAAATTCTCACTTTCGGGTACCTTAATTTTCATTAGTACATCTAGAGCTTCTTGATTTGTATTCGTGTAAGTTTCATCAGGTTTCACAAGTGTGCCGATAGTGACCTTCATGGTACCACAGAGAACTTTCTTGAGCTAAGTGTTTGACGTAAGACTATCCACTTCCTAGCAGAAACATCTCCATTTCGACGTTTTTCACTTCGGATATCATTTTGGGTGCATTTGAGGTACATATCATTTTGGGTGCATTCATTTTTGTACGAAGAGTAATCTAGTGTACTCTTTGAGGTACTCCCGAATGAGCTATGATAACTTTCGACTTAACACAATTTATTTCAAAATATTAAGCTCGATTAATCAAATTCCTTTCGGAGCATATATGATTGATACCTGTAATGCCATAGTGAGACAATTTTTAGAGAAAATAGGAGGCAACTGATAAGCTCAATTAAAAATGAGGCAACCAATCAACTGCATTCTTACTGGGAAAGATCTGGTGTTATTTCTTTCTTTACGTTGTGTCGAAGTGTTTGGGACTTCAGTGTGTGGGAATTTCAGTTTTTCTGTTGTTCAGTTTCATATATTTCCGGTTATTTTGGAAAAGTACGAGTTCAAACGAAGAACTCGTACTTTTCCAAACTATTTGCAATCTTTTTTTGGATTTATCAGAAGTGAATTTGTTCAAATTAATAAAATGTCCACACAGATACTTGGAGTGAATTAAGAAGCCTATGCTCTTTCTCCAATACAACTTCTTCTTTTTCTTAAGGTACTCTGTGAGGTGACAAGTTTGTTTTTAACTGTTTGTATGATTATTTTTATTACTATAATTATTGAGTTGAGTTCAGTTTTCATAAAATAACAAATAAACAGACTTGCCAAAAATTACATGCAGGAAGTGAATATATAAAACAAATATTTTTCGTAGTCTTTATGTCACAACTACTAAAAATTATTACTAATTTTAATGCAGTTTATAGTCTAATAACGCATAAATAGTCCATCATGAAATATTACATGCAGGAAGTGAAAACAAAATCCTCATATATAACAAATCGATTAATCCATTTCAAACTACAACAAATTCTTTATTAATTTATTCTAATCAATAAATTATATTTTATCTCGTTACAGATTACGACCAAAATCACAATTTACATTTGTTATCTGAATTCGAACAAATCCTATAAATAAGTGATAAAAACCGAATTGTTATAAAAAAAAAGTGATTTGAACATCTCTGGTGATATAATATAAAAAAAACTCCCATAATCTCATTAAAAAGACATTAAATTGAGTAAATCTCGTCATTATTGTGGTGAAATTCTAGCGATACAGCATTCATTCTATGTGTGAGGTGTGTCGACTTTAAATTATACTTGGCAGTTTTATTTCCATCGCAAATGATCACAAAATCTCAGTATGGCACACGTAAGTAGATTTTGATTTTATAAAACGTTTTCAGCAACCATTGCGTTATTACGTCATAATAAGGGTTTTTGTCGTTTCAAAACTTTTGTTTAATTCTTATTTGGTGTGCGTGCGTGTGTGTGGTGCTGGTAATCTTGTGACTTTTTGTTAGTTAATTATTAATATATAAAATAGTTCATTTAACACGTTGTTTGGTACACAAGACACCGTTTCTGAAAATAAGGCAAGGTATGCTTCAAATATAACATTTAATTAATTTTCATGTCGCTATAGTCAATGTTTATAGGTTATGATATTCTCCGTGGAGAATCAATTATCTACACACATAGGTGAAATTATGTGCATTATGCTTTTATGTATTTGTTTGATTTTTCAACTTTTAATCTAAAAGCACATTAAGTGATTTATATTATGACAGTTACAAATTAATTATTTAAGCATTCAACTGGTTAATTGCCTCCACACACGAATTAATATTAATTACCTATATATCGTACGAATTCGTCTCGCCTCTCGTAATTATAAAAGCACGCTATTTTTGATGGTGTTTAGGTGCTTACACTCATCAATAATTTTAATTAAAAATATAAATAGAAATAGCAAGATAAATGAGTTACATTTATTTTCACACACCATTAATTTGATAATGACGTGTCTTATCAATGCAAAGAAAATGAAAGAAAGCATAAAATCAGTATGATAATAAGTCTGTTAAAGATTCTTCTTTATATAAGGTTGTGTTGTGTGTAAAAAAGAGTAGGATTCAAAGCTTTATATCAGACGATAATAATCAATATGAAGCATTGATAAGTGTGATGTGACAGGAACTACTCAAAGCCTAGCAGAATTGTCATGTTCGCGAATCCGAATATCTTCCTTAAAAATAAAGCACGGCACTCCACATGGTTTAATGCAATTTTTTAATGCACTATGACCTTTTTTAATGCACTCGTCAGTGAGTACCTTCAACTCGGGTTTTACTGAATCTCAAACTTTTCTATAACTCTAGACGTTATGCCAATATGTTGTCCACCTTGATGCCATTCAGTGTTCTTCGTGCTGTCGTTATGACTCCGCCGAAAAATTCCATATCAACAACCATCAGGACTCTGATATCTACCGGCCTAGTTTTCGTTAATCCCAGACTGAGCTAGCATTCAAATTGAACTCTGATACTCATCTGTTCAAGGTCTATCACATCCCTTCGTAACAATTGGTTTGATTAACACTATATCCTCTCTGACACAAAATTTTGTTTCATGAGTAACGACAGGTCCACGTTAATTGAATGAAGGAATGAATCTTATTACTCCTTTAATCGTGTACGTGATTACCACTACTGAAATCAAGTGCGTCTAGGTTTCTCAAACCAGGGATAAGATATTTGGTTTTGTACTCGTTGATTTTAACACTTACGGATTTGAATTATAGGGGATCAAGTATCACTTTCATTTCTTTGCTACTCACAAAGAGACATCTACATATATAAGAACTTGTTGGAATAAGAGGTGTTTTAATTTATAGGATGTATTAGAGTTAATCGCAAAACCATATATAGTCTTGCTCGAGTGTTCGTGCCGGCTTGCTTGAAAGCCAGGATGTTTCATAGTTCTTCTAAACAATCATCAATAGCGAGAAAACTTGATCAGTGGCTGACCAATTAAGACGAAATCCTCCTTGGTAGTCACCGATAATTTTCTTCGCCAGAGGAGTAATTCTTCCGTTACGTGTATGCTTTATATATATAAAAACTATACCGGGATAGTTCTCTAATTTTAGGCGATCACCCTTTTTGTTGATTGGGCATACGAATCTACGAGAATTTCGATCGTTGCTGAGTGAATCTCATTATTTTTCCGTGCTCTTTTATACCTAGTTTGCGCCTCACAATGGACTTTATTTTGTTGCTCAACGGCAAGACGATACTCCTCATTAAAACAATCATTTTTAGGCTCAAAAATCACTATATCGAAAGATTGGTAGGCAGCATCGACCACTGAGGTTTTGATTACTTCCCAGACAGTGTTCACATCATCAGACGTAATTACATTAATCCATTGACAAATATCTAAGATTACAAAGCTCAAAGGGGTAGTTACTATAAACTGTTGATCTTTTCAACAGTTGAGGTTTTTGCGATTGTGGGTTCCAGCAGTACAAACAAATTTTGTTCTCTCCTGCTAAAAGCTTGCGAATGTTTTATGGCTACCATATTTTGTTTGAAATATTTACATACCATACATTCAATCATCTACAGGGCACCAATTCATTGGAAAGCATAAGTCAACCAAGAACTTATGTTAGTCTGACTGATTTCAACAAGCTTATCAGCAATTATGTTAAAGTCGCAATGTTATTGTTTACTCCAAACATAAATCAATATCAAAAAATTGTTTTTGACAAATTATTAACTTGCATATAATGTCATATTTCGTTGAAATTCAATTAAATATGTTGATATAAGTTAAAAGTCATAAACAAGAAAGTTTAAAAGCTTTATGGAAATATTTTGTTGAAAATGTAGAAGATTGTAAATTGACACAAATTTAATCTGAAAAGCCTAGTTTACGCCCTTTATATTGATGGTGAAAAATATAAACTTGAAAGCTTTATTTCAGAGCTTTCAAAATATCGTTACATTTTATACTCGTCATTCTATTATTGTTAACATATTTACACCTTTGAATTGAAACTAAATATAATATGTACATACACGACGGTCAGAGCTTTCATGAAAGCTTATCTCATATGAGTTACGATAAGATTTGGGTTATAATATTATCGAAGAGAAATATCCAAAAAAGCTCAGTTGATGAACTGTCGTAAATACTTTAAATAAATTTTATGTTGACACTTAATGTTGTTGTTGTCAATATATACGATTTGATTGTTGTTGTCAACTTTTTCGTTTGTAATAAGTTCATTAGGTAACCGAGTAATGAATTAATGTATAGTGTATCGCAATTGTAAAATAATGAAGAATAAAGCTTTAATAAATTATAACCTAGAATAAAGCTTTTAAAAAGCTTTTTATAATATTTAAGTGTAAAATTGTATTATAGCAATTATAACATGTTCGAAAATACCAATAGACGTTTGAGTGCCCGTTCAGGCACTGCGACAATAATAGTATTATATGGTATAAGTACTCAACATCGGTTTATCTTATAACGAGACACAAGCTAGTCAGTCGAATGTACAGCTGTAAGCTTCGAAATTTGTGAGTATCTATTTCTCAATGGCTTCTCAAGGTTTTCTCAATGGCTCCAAAACCTCAGATGAAGTGCATTTGTAATTAAACTATTAAAATTTAACCGACTTCCAATGTGACATTATAATATACATATTGAAATTGCAATAATACATTTGAATCAATTTACTGACTTATATCTAAGTTTATAGAATAACCAAGATTACAAAGCTCAAAGGGTTAATTACTATTACTACATACCATCAATTCATAACTACTCCATTAATTAATGTAGAGTTGTTGTATTCCTACCCTAACCTTACACTTGGTCTGTATACAATTTGGTTAGCTATTTTCCTGGCAAGAACCTCTTTAATTTTCCATACGATGATTTTAAACCAAGTTTGCGCTTTATTTTGATATTTTCATGACGGCTCTTTATTTATCAAAATTTTAACATCCATTGCATTGTATATTGTCCTTCCTTGATTTGTAACGAACATTTCCATTATAGCTTTACAATGGCCAGCTATTGATAACTGCTTATGTATTTTGTTTAATACCGGTATGATCTCACGCTGGACAACTCGAACCTAACCTTTTGAAATTCACACATGGTCAATTTGGTTTCACGAGTACGGACTGAAGTTATAACATCTCGGAAATTATAACTGTCGGTCTGATTTCAGCCAGATCTGGTTTGACCTATCTGACATCATGCTCAGCTATAGACCGACGATTTTCTAAGTCAATGTAAAATGAGACTTTATCATGTGGTTGGCTCACATCATGAGTCGCATGTACACAGACAATTGAGAATCGATTTCTTGAAAGTGTAATACAATGAGTTTACATGTGGCGCAATGAGTAATCCAACTCAAACATTAACGATACATACAATAAGATCGTCAGGCGCACCCGTTGTTCTTGCTTATCATAAACTTGGTGTCCGGATATACTTAAGAGGGAATCCGGCTTTATGTATCAATCTAGGTTTTGACAAAGTAATACGTTTTTTAGAAGGTGGTCAATCACTCGCAGCAATTGGAACACTAAATCACTTCACTGGATCCATATATATAAATATATATGTGTGTGTGTATATATATATATATATATATATATATATATATATATATATATATATATATATATATATATATATATATATATATGTATATATCAAATTGATGTCATTGATGATATTTGTGTCTTGCTATAAGATTGTTAACAAATTAGCAGATAATAATAACATTTGAATTTGGTCAAATTTCATAATTTGGAACAGTTTCCAATATTTTATAGTTGTATCCTCTCCAAATACCCTTTTTTTGCCTTATCTACGGCCTAATTATGTATATAAACATGAATAAGACGTTATGGTTAACTACAAGAATATTAAAAATTTCTAGACAATGTAGTGATTGTTATTACCATTATGTGGTGAACATACATATATACCAGTCTAAGATATAGGTTGTTAAGGCAAAATTGGGGGTGGCATTATATATGTTTATGATGCTCATCATTATGAATATTCATTAAATTTTCACATGTTTAAGACATAACATTATAATTTCACAACAACAACAACCAAATATGAATAATTTTCGTTACAATTTAGGGGAAAATTTTATTTTTTCTCGATATTTATGTATGTATATGTATGTATGGTAATTAGCATATCTAAGACACATCTCTAACGTCAAGTGAGTCGATATTTTTAATTTGCATACATAATTTGTTTGTCTGTTGTGCGCACCTCTTGCTAATATATATCTACGCTCTCGGATGGAATGAGTTTATGGAGCATGAAATTGATAACAGAAATATAACAAAACAGCTGGTTACCATACCAAAACAACCCGACTGGCACAAACAACCATTTCGAGATGATATCGTTATTTTATTTCATTTGTTGTTGGTATTTTTAGTATGATTGATGTCATAAATTTTATAACAAATGATACATTTGATTCCCATCTTTAAAATTAGACTATATACATTTATGTGTAAGCATCTAAGAAGTAAGAATATATGTAGTTGAAAAAAAAATATTTTATGTTTTCGATGCGTGTGATCTACGCACAAGATATACTTTTTTGCTTGGAATTAAGTTTGGTTTTTATTTACACAAATTAGTGTGATGTAACCATTTTGAATATTTATCAAAATATGTATTCCAAATTTAGAACTTAATTGACGGCCAGCTTATCCCAATCCCATAAACTAGATATTCTTCTTGCGGTGTAATAATTTATAATATAACATCGAGGGATATAGGATATATATATATATATATATATATATATATATATATATATATATATATATATATATATATATATATATATATATATATTTATATATATATATATATATATATATATATATATATATATATATATATATATATATATATATATATATATACGGAAAGAAATAATTATGCATAACTAACATAAAATATACATATACCCTATCGTTTTCGAGCCTAGTAGAAATTGACTCAAAATATGAATTCGCTTGCATATTATAAGTAAATTAAAAATTTCAGATATTGAGTATATACTTTACATGAAATGAGCAACAAGCGCTTGAAATTTTCAAGTTAATAGAGCTGAATTCATACTATTTGTATACATGTGTATTTAAGTAAATTTTAGTTAAATCATGTATTTATTTCATATAAATTATGTTTTAAATACTCAAATTGTCTTCCAAATTTTCTAGAACTATGTCAAACTTTACTTAAATTTATAGCATTATTTGCATGATTCAAGACTAGTTATATTTATTATAAGTGTACGTTCCGATCAAAGAATTCGTTGCTATTTTAGCAAAGGGAAATTTTTTTGTGGAGTGGTATTAGTAAATCATTTTGCTGTGTATTTGTACTTTTGACAAAAGCCAAATAAACAAAAACGTCAGTGGTTTATTTTGTGTGCCAAAATTGTTTGGTAATTTTAAAAGTGTTTTTGTGCGCCAAAAGTGTTAATAAATAGTTCACTAAAGTAATACTCGTAACTAGGAATGTATGATAGTTTTATTTTATTTTTATTTTTTCAAACTGTGATTTTTTGTTATTTTCAAACAATAACTGTCACTACAATGGCGAAAGGGTTGAACAAATCAAATTTGTTAGAGGAAATTTTATATTTTAGTACAAATGTAAAAATATCAACCAAAAAACGTCTTGGCATTAGTACTTTTTGGTTGCTATTTTCGTTGTTTTTTGAATATGTGTGTATAAAAAAATTTGTGTTTGAACACTATTTTTTTTGTATGTATACTATCCGTGTGAGCTGCTTTGCTAAAATAGCAACGAATTCTTTGATCGGAACGTACACTAAGAATACTATCCTACATAATTCCAGTATTAATTTTGCTTATTTTATCCTTTATTTATAACATAGTTTCCCAAATATTAAAATAAAAAACCTAAATTAGTTAAGTTTTAATTAGAATTTAATTTTTATTTAAACATCAATTCTGACAATAGTCAATTAAATTTACTATAGAAAATATACATTTACCATAATTTTTAAGTTTTCAGATTGGTCTGAAAACTTAAAAATCATGGTAAATGTACATGGTAAACCACTGGGCAAATTTGTTTTTCCGGATGTTCTTTTGGCTAGCTGCTTTTTTTATTGATTGAAGTTAATTCCGAGTGTTAGATCGAAAGTTAGAGTAGATCGAAAACCATCCAGAGTTGTCACAAGCGACATGATCTAAGTTTCCATAAAAAACTTTCCAGAAAGATGGCAAAAAATTGTTACCGTTATCGGAATCAGTTGGCCTATAAAAGTTACTTTGTTCGTGCAAGGCCTATAAGGGTCATCCTATAAAAGCCACCTTTTCAATAACATGGTAAAGTCTTTTCAAGTTTTCAGATGTAAATCCAGTTATTACCTCACTGTCATCCAATATTTCCAAAATTAGAATATGTTTTAATATCTCATGGATCCTAACAAATAAATCAATAAATATAGAAATTGATGAAGTAAATTTTTACGGTTATCAACAGATGATAAATGCAACTTATCTAAGTTGTAAGACTTACCATTTGAGTTGAGGTTAAATATTGCGATGAGTGAAATTATCCTATTTTCATTTGGGCTGCTATATTTATTTTTCAAGTACTGAAGTGTTAAATTAATCTTTCTACCCTTGTTTGATTTCACCAATTAAATTCCTGCTTCTGAAATATTGTAGACATAATTATCTACATATATAAAACAAATAAAAATGACATGCGAGTCATTGATCATCACAAACACTGTATAAAACCATTGTAGATTATATTTATGGGAGAAAGGAATCCACATTATGCATATGTGATTATATCAATAAATGTGTTACTATTCATATAAATCTTAATACTGAATTTGGTACACAATCGATAAAAAATAGTTTATATAAATGCTCACCTTGCTCATATTTGAATTTGTGTGCTCAAGTGGACCCTCTTAGAAATATTTCTGAAATTCGTTGTTTTATAGCTGAATTTCAAAAAACTGAAAACTGTTCCAATATTAAACTTTAAATATTCTCTTTCCTATTTATTAGATAAAATAACAAATTATTAATGGTAACAAATATGTAATTTATTTGTTCACCAACCTGATTTTATGACGAAAAATTTACACATTTTTTTATCATATTTGTCTCTGAAATGTATAGACATTTATTTAAAATAATTCCAATATTAATAAAATAAGGAAAACGTTTACAAAATAGCTGAACTTTTTGGCTTGTGATGTACGACTTGACAACGCGAGCTGTGTGTATTGGCGCGTTATCTTGTTGGAAAATCCATTAGAGTTGATAGATTCCAGAAACGTCTTGTTACTGTTTCCGGTCATTTTTGCACTTTCAAAATCCAAATCGATTGTGCCATAATAAGATATTAAACCCCAGACCATTACGCCCACTTCTATACACGAAAAAAAAATATGACAAATATTGCTCTAAAATATAGGAGCATAAGAGATTGTGGCAAATTATCAGAGAGCGTACTATATAATATTTTTGAAACGTGCTATATTATAGTTGAATTTGAATCGTCCAGTTGAAATGATTACTATAATAATGGTGATTCTAACTTTTTCTTATAGCAATATTAACTATTTCAAATGGTTCAGCGAATTAATACATATAAAAAAATATGCATATCGCCATAGTAATGAACCCCTTCAAATTGGTAGTTTGTTTAATATACTTTTGTAGCAAGTACTATATTTAATAATAATATCACAAACACAAAATTTACACAAAATGCCACAGTAACTTACCAATAAATAAAGAATGGAGATGTTTCAAGCCCAATTAATCCAACAATTCACCAATATCCATATGATATGATCACTAAACGATTATACTATACTTATGTTATTTTTAGCTCCTTCCACAATGAACACACACTATACAATTAATACTTTGCAGCAAAAATCTATTTTAACTTTGTAGAAATAAAGGGATTTCCCCGTATTGCATGATTTTTTTTAACGGATTCTTTGTGTTATTTATAGGAAGTATTTCTATTTTTAATATATTAAATGTTATAATATAGCATTGACTACCATTTAGTAAGTAGCACTTTGTAAGTAGGAAATACTTCTACGTGCTTAGTAAAGTTTTCCAAATATATAGTACCGAGTAATATAATTTGATTCCTATAAATATATAGGAATCAGATAAGTAATTTTTTCTTTCCGTGTACTATGATGGTGATTCAAAAACACTTCCTCTTTCCTAAGGTCGTGAAAAAAGTAATTATATCCATCCGGTCCATCCAAGTTGAATTTTTTTCATCAGAAAATACGACTTTTTGCTAGTCTTAACATGACTTGGAATGTGCGATGCAAGGGCAAAGCATCGCATTACACGTCATGTGTTCCTTTGTGAATTCTAATCGTTTCGGCTTCCGTTCATCATTCAGTGGTAGTTTTTTCTTTAACTTCAGCCATTTCAGATGTTTTGCACTTAAAATAGCCCGGAGCACAGTCGATTTACTAGCATTAACACCAGCTTGAAAGACAATTTTTGTTGAAGAAAGTGCCGAATTTGAGGATAATCTAACAAGTGTAAGTGCCGTTGAAACTCTTCCCTTATAATTACCTCCATAAGATTTTGTGCATTCAAATACTTTAGGATGGCTTCATGACCTCGTCCGATCCTACGATCTATAGCATTCCCTGAAAGCTCTTTCTGATGATAGACATCTATTTTAGCTCTCTCTGATAAAGTTTAACACTTTTTCTTACCTATTGATTAAAAGCTGAATAAAAATGATACTAATATTTAATTTCACTTTCAAGTTTTTCAAAAGTGAACCATTAAGATTCATGAACAACGACAATATGTTTGGCGGCGATAATCAAATGAACCGAAATAAAGTCATGAATTTCTGACTCATTTTTTAAAACAAAACAAGAAACAGTTATCTTAATATCTGTGATGCTTTCTCTGTTTTACAATTTTTTTCTATCTCACACGCACCGGCTGGAAATTGACTTTTGCTTCTCAGAATTAAGTAGCGGTAATCTATTGAACCGCACTGTATATATATATATATATATATATATATATATATATATATATATATATATATATATGTGTTTTGTAAGGGAAACTCTTATGGCACTGTGCCGGACTCTTACTGACTAAAACCATACCCTCCGCTCCTCCAGACTACCGGGATCGCAAAATTTTCATAACTTCAGGCGTTGGGTGTCCATGTTCTAATCAGTTTATGTTATTAGCTTCATGTTCTGTTTTCATTTTTTGACGTAATATCATCATTATGATGGTGTTCCAATTTCGCTCCTTGGACAGCAACTTTGGGATAATATTCTCCTTTGTCAGCTGAACTGATATTTTTATGCTTAGCTTGAACTGGGTGCAGTGCGGACTTTAACACTGTCCTTTAACGCGCGATCTTTCAATTAGCGGCTGATAGCTGACTTAAACTTGTGCGTTATATACTCCAACGAAAATTGAAAACCAGTCAACGAATTCCACTTCCGGAATGTTCGATAAATAAAATTCACGCTTTGCATCTTCAGTTCGAGGTTTCGGCAGCTTCACCGTAAACCTATGCGTATTAACCGTTCCTCATGTTACCCACCCTGGCGTAACAAATGGTGGTAGTTTCTCCTTTAATTCTGCAGAACATTAACCATTTATTAATCTATAGAACACGCAGAGTTCTGCAACATCTCTGCGGTTCTGAAGACTGTCTAGATCTTTCGTATGTCAGGAGTTTCGTATATGATTCGGATGGTACGCCACTGAACTCTATCCAGCAACTGGAGAGCAATGCCATATACATCACCCGAAAACTGATGGCCGTATTCTATACACGATTTAATAAAGGTTTTATATATCTGGAGAACCTGATGTGATCTTAAAAACTGTGCATTTATTGAGGAACCCGAGTTTCCGTGAAGCTTATTTGGCTAATGCGATAATATGTTCATTCCATTTAAAATTGAACACCAAGCAGATGGATTGAGTCACAACCCACGAGAACGTGCGGCCTTTTACCACAAAAGGGTATTCTTTGCGACTTCTTTTACGCAAGAACGTGTTTTGAGAAAGAACGTGTTTTGAGATTGTGTTTTTTTCTTGGTAAATTTGGCTTGATTTTTTACTCTCCACTCAAATATTTTATTTAAATGGAAATTGGCAACTTCCAGCTGTTTACCGTTTAACTCTGAAGGAGTAGGCCCGACCTCGAATGAAATAGAAGAGTGCAAAGTTGCATCATCAGAAAAACTGTGGATAGGGTTCACTGTGCAATCCAACAAGTCGTTTAATGTATAACAAAACTATAGTTGGTGACAAAACTGATCCCTGAGGGACTCCGTCATTTGGGGAGTGTGTCGTTGATGATCTCCTATTAAGCTTAACGTTGATCTTTTGGTCTTTGAGAAATCTTTTTATCCATTTGATGGTCATTGAATCCAAGATGTATGTCACAAATTTACAAATGAGATTCTCATTCCAAACCTTGTCAAAAGCTTTGGATATATCCAAAGCGATTGCAGAGGCCTCTCCGTGTTGCTCAAGGGCGAGATTCCATTGTTTCCATTGTTTGTTTGTAACATACGTCAAAAGATTAGTTGGAGAATATGCGAAGAAGCTTTTGACTTTTGCAGAAGCTGTATGGACGAGGAGGAGGAATAGGTAGTAGTCCACCTCCTATGCTTACGCCCGGCTTTGGTACACAAAAGACACGAATATATGGGTAAGTTCTTAATGAACTGCCTCTCTGATCTCGAAAACTGTATGATGCGAGACTTATCACGAAAGTTTGATCCTTTGGTATCACAACGGTCTTAGTGTGCTGTAGTAGCCACTCAACCTGACCTTGTCTAACCTTGGAATGCTCTTCCCGATCCCCGAAGTAATATACTTTTTGTGTGTGATACGTTTAATGTTCACACCCAATTTTAGTTTTTAGAGGATATTTTTCCAAATTTATATTGTACCTTTAAACTTTCTCGTGTTTAAATATACATGTATACACACGACATGTATATATGTATACAAACAAGGCCATTTTAGAAGCAATAAAAATGCCCTCACACCCCTATAGTTACCCGAATGAAATTAAAATTTTACAAGGATATATATATATATATATAGGTAACACAAACCAACCAAAAGATGTTGTATATATTATGTTTATCTTCTAGACCGCTTTTGTGAAGCAATATATTAAATTAAAGGCATTGTGGATCGAAGGTACTTGAAGGTTATTATCGGAATTGATACGTGACACGATTCTATAAAAATTCACAATTTTATACATAATACATACTTAACATAAAAATCAATTGACTTACATTCGTTTAGATAAAAAAAACCTTTCTTTTGTATATATACATAAAAGCTCCATCTCATTGTATATGTAAAAAAGCTCTATTTAAAATTTTAATTTGAGAGAATATAATAAATTGTTGAATTGTTTTTTATTTACAGAAAGACCTCGTATCAATGTGCTTTTGCGTTTGATTTTGACTGTGGACAACTTAAAATGTGCTTTTAGATCAGTATACAGTTGAGATAAACAGTTGATATTTCGTTTCAAAAATTGTATGTATAGTAAACAATACTTTGATAATAGTAAACGTTGTACAAGGTATTACTGTACTCAGTTCAGATGTAAAAGCTTTTGTCGATAAGATATTTGAAGCGAAATCTTGAATCGTTTCCCGTTATGTATAGAATTTTCTTCTTTATTGATTATTGACATTTCACATTTCGGAAAAATCGCTCGATCTATATACGATGAGGGGATAAATTGAATACATATACATATAGACAATAGAATACTAATAGATTTCGAAGTGCGGTTGGAGTATATATACGAGCATTTACACGAGTCGAATTATATGTTGTGTTCGATGTGTTTGATATTTATGACAGGTTTTTATTATAAACTCGAACTGATGTGAAATGAAAAATTAATTTGATTTTCAACAAAATCTGTGTAATACTTTGTCATGTAATCCTTCTTTTAGGATATGATTTTGGAGTTTCTTCAAATTTGGAAAACTTATCAATTTCGGTTCAGTAAGCAAGATCCTTTTTTGTACAATTATTTCCAATTGATTAATATTTTGTCGCTACAACAAAATAAAGGATAACGTATCAAGTTTAAAATTAAATTGTCTACGTGAACTGGGTACGTCACATATTACGATTAAGGTAATTAGTTAATTTACTCGTATGTGCGAGTGAGTAGAAATTAACATTTGATTTTGAAATTGTTTCTGTTTCGCTACCCAATCGGTTATTGGATCGAAAGATAGCTATATACCGCGATAATTCTCGCATTTCAAGTGAACACCCTTCTTGAATATTGGGCTTAACGGGGCCACTTTCCAGTCTTCAGGCATAACTTCATTTCGCCATACAAGAACTGCTTTATTTTTTCTTAAAATTGTAAACTGTTTCTACTTCATTATGGGTTATATTTCGGTGCTCAACAGCAAGACGACATACCTCATCAAACCAATCATTTTTTGGTTTAGTATTCATTATACCGAAAATGTACTGGGCACCATAGACAACTGAGGTTTTCAATATTTTTCAGACATTGTTCACTTCATCAGATTGGTAATTAGATAGCAAAATGTTGCTGACAAGATCTTGATATTTTCGTTGCGTTTCTTCATTCATCAGACCTTGAAAGGAGAATCGCGTTGTATATTTCTTTGTCCTACCTGGTTATGGTTTGTAGAAAATTTGTATGATAGCTTTGCAGTGACCAGAATGGCATGTTCAAGCGAAGCTTAAACAAATTCGATTATCGACTGCTTGGAAGTTAAACACAGTTGTTTTACCTCTGGCCCAATAAGAAATCCCACTTCAAGATTTCCGAGGTCATCTCCTCAGTGTAGCAATGTTTAGCCTTGGACACATGCTCTCCATTTTTAGTCCATCGAGTTTGTTAGAGCGCTACGAGTTCCAGCCGATAGTCATTCTTGCATGTGATAAGGTTATAAGCGCACCAGGTTTTCTAAGTGACTGCACGTTCCACGAGCCGTTCGTCAATCTCGTTTCCGGGTACTTAAGTGGGAGGTCATTTTTTGTTTGGTGGTATCCTATTTTATTTGTTGACTTATTTAACATTTGTTGTTTTTTACGGATGCGGGTTGTATATTTCCAGTATATTATCCAAATTATATAACCAGTATATTATCCAAATTACGTTAATGTGAGTCTTGCGTTAATGTGAGTATCTTTGAGTTCACTTACATCAGCCCGTCAGGCGTTTCCCACATGGAATTGACAGATTATTGTCCAGATATTCAAATTAACGTTCGATGTATGTTGGCGCTACCTAATTTTGTTTATTCATATACTGTATGTAAACATATTTTCAACGGTTGAGGTTTTTTAACGATTGTGGGTTGTCGTCCAAGCGACACAAATAGATTGTGTTCTCTCCTGCGAAAAGCTCTGTTTCCTATCATCATGTTTTATGGCTACCATGTTTTGTGGGAGATATTAACAAAACATGCAATTCGTCATCGACGGAGCACCAATTCATTAAAAAGCACAAGTCAACAGCAAGCCCTTATGTTAGTCTGACTAATTGCATTATCCTTATCAGCAATTTTGTTAAAGTCGAAATTTTGTTGACTACAAATATAAATCAACATCAAGAAGTTGTTGTTCACAAATAATTAATTTGCATATACGAGTAATTTGAAATTTCGTTCTCAATAAAATATATTGATATAAGTTAAAAGACATTTACAAGAAAGCTCGAAAGCTTTAGGGAACATTTTGTTGTAAATGTATAGAAGACTGAAAATTGACACGAATTTAATCTGAAAAGCTTTGTTCAAGCCCTGTTGGTGGAAAACCATAAACTTGAAAGCTTTATCTCAGAGCTTTCAAGATGTTATTGATGACAATACTCGTCTGAAATGCCATTATTGTTAAAATTTGTCTACCCATGGATTAAAACTAAATATAATGCATATACGACGGTCAGAGCTTTCAAGAAAGCTTATCTCACATGAGTTAACTGAAGATTTTGGTTATAATATCATCGAAGAGAAACACTCATAAAAGCTCAGTTGTTAAACTGTCGTAAATAATTTAAATAAATTTAATGTTGACACATAATGTTGTTGTTGTCAATACTATTTAATTGTTGTTGTTGTCAACTATTTCATTGGTAATAAGTTAGTTATTTAAACAAGTTACTAATAAATATATAGTGTATCGCAATTGAAAAATCCTGAAGAATAAAGCTTTTTAAAAAATTGTAACCTTTAATAAAGCTTTTAGAAAGCTTTTTATAATATTGAAGTGTTAACTTATATAAAATTGGACTAATAACAATTAACATTTTGATCCTGCCCAACCTCATCACTTAAACGAATAAGTCCATGTTCCAAGGCCACAACACAACAGAATATTAAGTTGCCAGCTATGCACTACGCTTACCGACGGTTATAGTATTATTAGCATAAGTAATCAACATCGTTTTATCTTATTATGAGATAAAAGCTAACTAGTTAGTCGAATGTACAGCTGTTAGCTTCGAACTTTGTGAGGATCTATACTTTTCTCAATGACTTTGGCACGCCAAATGATGCGCATTGTAAGTAAAAATAATGAAATTCAACCGACTACCAATGTGACATTACAATATACATGCATATTGTAATTACAATAATTTAATCAATTTACTGACGATTATCCAAATTTATAGAATAACCAAGATTACAAAGCTCAAAGGAGTAATTACTATATATTGTTGATATTTTCAACAATTGAGGTTTTTTACGATTGTGGGTTGTCGTCTTAGCGATACAAATAGATTTTGTTCTAATGATTTATGGCTACCGTGTTTTCTGAGTATTATTTACAAACCATGCATTTCGTCTTCTACGGTATGGGAACCAATTTATGAGAAAGCACGAGTAAACCAAGAACTTCTGTTAGTCTGACTAAGTTCAACAAGCTTATCATCAATTGTGTTAAAGTCACAATTTTGTTTACTACAAATAGAAATCAACATCAAAAAGTTATTGTTAATATCAAATTTCCTTCTCAATTGAATATTTTAATATAAGTTAAAATTCATCTACAATAAACCTCGAAAGCTTTATAGAAATATTTGGTTGTAAATGTACAAGACTGGAAATTGACACAAATTTAATCTGAAAAGCTTAGTTTAAACCCTGCATAGTGTTGGTCGAAAATATTTTTCAAGTTTATATTAAACTTGAAAGCTTTATTTCAGAGCTTTCAAATATCGTTGATGACAATACTCGTCTGAAATATTATTATTGTTAGAATATGTATACATACTTATATAGATTGAAACTAAATATAATACATAGACGATGATCAGAGCTTTCAGTAGAGCTTCTCACATATGAGTTAACTGAAGATTTTGGTTTTAATTTTATCGAAGAGATATATCCATAAAAGCTCAGTAGATGATCTGTCATAAGTATAGTTTGAATCAATTTAATATTGACACATAATATTGTTGTTGTCAATACGATTTGATTGTTGTTGTTGTCAACCTTTTCGTTTGAAATAAGTTCATTAAATGTTGAGTATCGCAATTGTAAAAATTTGAAGAATGAAACTTTAAAAATATTATAACCTAAAATAAAGTTTTTAAAAAACTTTTTATAATATTGAAGTGTAAAATTGTATTATAACAATTAACATTTTGATCCTGACCACACTCATTACTAAGTCGAATTAGTCCATGTTCCAATCTCTCAATACAACATTGAGCTGCCAGCTATGTGCTACGCACTCCAACGATTATAGTAGTATATGGTATAAGTACTCAACATCGTTTTATCTTATTTTGAGAAAAAAGCTTGTCTGTCAAATGTACAGCTGGTAGCATCGAAATTTGTGAGGTTCCTGCTTCCTCAATGGCTCCGAAACGCCAGATGATGCATATTTATAAGTAAAAATAATAAAATTCAACCGACTTCCAATGTAAAATAACAATATACATATTGTTATTACAATAATTCATTTGAATCAATTTACTGACGTATATCCAATTAGAATAACCAAGATTACAAAGCTCAAAGGGTTAATTACCCCCACCATCAATTCATAACAACTCCATCATCAACAATAACATAGAATTATGTGATCTTTCACTGTATTTATATACATATATGATACACAGTTCGCTTTTCAATCACATAAAAGCACAATGCCCGAAAGCATTTTTTTTTTCTGGGAAAACTGAGTAACAAAAATAAGAGCAATACAATAGATGTATTGTATATGTGTATATATGCGTATGTAGATGGAATATATATGTGCACATATGTATTTATAGTGAAATTCAAATGTGACGAGACTTTGTGACATTTGAATTTAACATTACCCATACCTATATATTTATATACATATTTTATTAAATTTGACATTAAATAAATTTATATTTGGCTTGATGTTATTGTTTATGTCTCGAGGTTATTCAGTTTCCTTTTAACCGCTGAGACGAACGAACGCATCTTCATCTTATTCGAAATGAAATGTGTCCGTTCGCACTATTTACTGAAATTATATTTTCAAAATGTGTAAACATATTAGAATGGACAATCATTGTGATTCATTGAAACTGACAGTAACGTTTTATTTGGATGGATATGTGTATGTGCTGACATGGGCAAATGTATTATATATAAATGTCCGCAAAATGACACAATTTATGTTGCTTAAAGATTTTGAAAACGACCTAGTTGACCAACTCGCTAGTATACTAAAAACCTATTATTATTGCTCTGTACAGTGGGAATGAATCTCACAGAAATGATAAATATTTGGCAAACCAACTTCGACCTCAGTAATGGTAGATTTGGGCCGTTCTTCATGATCTGATAAACTCTATGGGGCCAAATATACAAATTGTATTCAATTGGTGTGTCGCTCTGAAAATTGAATTTCACCAGAACTTAGACGTTCAATTTTCACGACACAGGACCAGCTTTTGATTTGAAAGAGGCAGCAACTTGATTTTGACCATCAGAAAATTTCACACTCAGGCATTGCAAATGCCAAAGTATCTATTATAAGGTGCAACACTTGGTGATGATAATGACAATCAATGAGCGATTTGATAATCATTGGAACTTTCCTCCGCGTTTGGCAAATAGATGCCGGAGGAAATGACGCTAAACACTCATTAATCAGGTTACCTTTGTCAGAATCGCAAAATCAATTAAATTCGGCTTAAGAGACGTAACCACTGATAAATCATGTTGGTTCACAAAAGTGTCCATGTTCGATTGGTGTTTTTGTTGTTGTTTCCTGCCACTAAACCCGTGTTATACTTCGTGCTGGATGTTATCATCCATGGACGGCTACCAAACGTAACTATACGAACCAGAGCTTTCATCCGAATTATTCACGGATGTTGTGCATTTTAGGTTGAAGATATGAGGTTAAGATTTAAGATCAATTCATTGTTCTGCAGTTTGAATTATCGATCGGTTACCCTTACAAGACACCCAGACGTTGAAAAAATTTGGTCGACAAACATTGTATGGTCATAAATGGTCTAACCGATCTTTCATATCTATGATTAATAAGAACTTTGATGAGGTTTTTGGTTTTTGATGACATTTTAGCGATTGGTTAAGAATCGAGTATACGATCGATTGATAGCTGACTAACACAAAATAAACGATTACAAATATCGTGATCGTAAAACGATCAGAATATACGACGGTGGAGCATTTGTGCAGCCATAGCATGATTTTTGGAATTTGATTTTTGAATAGTCCAATTCGATGATCTATTACAATAGTAAAACTTCTTCAATAAAGAATTTCGTGGATATTTTTGACTCTTGGCAATAATTGCAACCGCATCCAGACCAATTTTGGGATATGAAATAAACGGAATTGGTGCGGTTCTATCGCATGTTCTTACTAATAGATCAGAATATATTAGTACGAGCATGCGATAGAACTACACCAATCCATTTGATACCGATATCATGACGTCATCAAAGTATGTCAGCACTCCAGGTATTTCTTTAAGAAGATTTACGATCATATTTTGATAAATTTCCGGTGCAGATAGGAAACTCCAAATTGGAGATGTGTCTATTGAAAAGCTCCCTTGTGGGTCGGCAAAAATGATGAATGTTCGTTGAGCGACCACTTTTGATAAGGCTCGGTGAAGATACTTTCACTAGCGATTATAACGCTGTTAACAGCGTGCTGAATGTCGATATCTTCAAGCAATGAGGCATCACTCCTTTATTTAAGGTATATTTATAATCAGCACAAATTCGGATCGACTCAGCAGTATATTCTGTTTAACCATACGTTCAAGCTATGATTTAACCTAACAGCCCAACTGATTGTCGATTTTCTCACCCTTGTAAATAAGTGAAGTGTCAATAAGACCCCAAATGGCTATCTGGTTACGCTGAAAAATAGACTATACGTTGGAAATCACAGGAATGGATCGATCGCTTTGACGAGTAACAAATGGAATCAAAAGATGGCCTTAATATCCTCACCCAAGACATATGGCATCAGCTGATTCCCCTTTTCAGCTCACTATGTCGATCGATGGATTTTCGAGTTATTACTGTTGTCATGGTAAACATTTGCGAGAATTATGTCATGCATGTAACGATAATGGTTTGTCCGAGAAAATATGATTCTAACCCATATTGGACCTTACATCAGTTATGTCGTGCGAACCATAAACCTGTACATATATTTACATATCCCATCAAATCGTAAACCTTTATCACAGTGTCTTTTGTTTTCAGTCGAAAATATACAATATTGAAAGCGAAAATTTTAATTTCCGTTTGGTCCATTCAGACTGCAAACAATTTTCCTTTGTTTTCTCGAAAAGGATAGCATTCGTTTTTTGATGAAGGAAAGCAGCGGATTATATCACATCAATCAAATAAATCATAACTATGTTCTAATCTGAGAAGGTGTGTGGTTACGATTTAGACGTTCTTGTCCGTGGATTTGTAATTACTAATTAGAATTTTCTGAAAATTTTAATTACAGTTTTCGCGGGGAGTTTGGCTTAAATTCATCATCTAAAATATTATTCATGTTCAGTGCGTCATCGTGAACGAAAACCATACCAGTATTTTCACTAGATGAAACGTTATGAGAATCTTTCCAGCAATATATTATTGATCACTGAAGGTCTTCTATAACTTTATTGGTTGGTTGGAATAAACCAACGACTAATTGTAATCACTTAAAAAAATCCAATGGCGTTAACAGCTAGGTAGTTCTTCAAACGGACCTTTATGTGACAACATCTTGTTAGAACCACATATCACTGATGTTAAGTTCCTATACAATTCTGGCCAAAAACAGTTGTCCAACATAGCGTTGATGGTGAGCTCCATTTACAGTTACATGAGAAAATATTGTCCAAGCTCCTTTGGCATGAAATCCATATACTATACCGTCACTTTTGGTAGTTGTAATGAAGTCGCATATATGTTTAGAGAAATTTCGGTGTTAATTTGATCTTGAAAGAGTGTTAACCAAGATATCTATACAAAATTCGCTACAATGTGGATTGAGAGGTTTAGCTTGTTTTAAACTAAAGCTTTTGGCTTATTGTAACTCTGAGCTGTTTGGTGGTACAATTGTTGCGGCAGAAAATTGGAATAGGCGCTATCAAAGTGTTGAATTATTGCAACCCGTGATGGAAAGAATTATAAATCGTTTCAAATCAACTATTTATTGGCTATAAGTTACAATTTCAAACCTACACACACGTACACAAAGCATAAGACAATTATTTATGTATTTGTATGTGTAATACACCGGGGAAATCAGGAAAATATTTGATTCACAATGTTGGATGCTCAAATCAGGAGAATCACAGTGCATGCAGTAATATAGACTCGGTATCACATATAGTATATAATCGTTGGTGTATAACGAAACATATATAATTTTTAATATTTTGCTGGAAAATTGAAAAAGCTCCAGCTCTCCTTGTTATGTATACGTAACACGTTGGTGTAATATATTTATTTGTTATACCCTTACAATGTTATTAGTATTCATCGGGGATTAATAGTAACATTATATATGCTTAATGGGTTTATCAATAGATTTTTTAAATCTGAATTTCATTACATCAACATTATCCGCAGGTAACGATGTGAAGTGGTGTAGTCGTTTATATTTTATGACTAGATTTGGCTGTTTTTAGCAGTATTGTTCGAAATACTTTAATCTCGTCAGTTGCCG
This sequence comes from Tipula lateralis, assembly GCA_963932295.1. Classification (NCBI taxonomy): domain Eukaryota; kingdom Metazoa; phylum Arthropoda; class Insecta; order Diptera; family Tipulidae; genus Tipula; species Tipula lateralis. Next base: position 158,218,060 of record OZ010738.1, read on the forward strand.
AAATCTTTTGGTGCACCTTCAATGCTAATCTTAATGCCTCAGCAATGTTCTAGTAAGATGTTGTAATTACTTCCTGCAAAATTTGATTACTTTCTGTATACTTTAAGAGCATAGATGAAGGCCTAATATTCTTTCAGCCCAACACTAAAAATTTTGGCAATTTTGATAATTCCCATATGGTATGTTTGAACAATTATTCGTCAGAGTGACGCCAATTTTCAAAGCTGGATCTAGAAACGATGTTTCATGTTACAGAAGAACAATTATATCTTTCATACCAAAATTATAACAACTGGTAATTGCAACTCATTCAAAACACAACCCTCGGTATGTTATGCTAAAAAAATTGACATCAAAAAGTCTTACCGAATTCATTATAGCAACTCCATTTACCCAAATTGAAAATCATATAAGCAAGTTAATGTAGTTTATATCGACTTTTCGAAGGTTACAATTAAAAACCTGCCAACAGTCTACTAAAATGGTGTATGAATGTAACCTTCTTACCCTCGACAAGAAAAGTTAATCCTGTTTTACAGCAATACCAAAAAATGGTGTAATTTTACACAAAGTACTGGAAATCAAAGTTCTATGGGTTAGTTCCGTCAGAAGCATGTCATTATCTACATTTTTCGTGACCTAACGACTGTGATCGGTCGTTTGCCGAAATTAAAAGTTTGTTAATATAACTGTGTTAGTACGTCTTCTGCACAATACGGAGGAAACATGCTTCACACATGTTTACCCATGACAATCAACTCGGTAACCAACTTGCTAACTGATAAAAATATAATTCATACTTGACAGTTAGATTTGACGGAATGACAACATATATCAGGCAAGCGGAACCTGGTCACGGACTTAATCACGAACGTGTGATCATGTTAATATAGTATATCGACAAAACTATAGTCTGGATATAAATTAAGAGAACTCGAAACTATGCTCGCTTCGAGAGTTCTAAGCTTAAATTATATTGTGAAATATCAACGAGGGTTCATCGACTATTATTTCTAGCATCACAGAGACAAGCAATACGTATCAAGGTTTGGAATACACCTTGAAAAATTACTATTGATCAAGGAAGCCCACATGAGTTTAAACTACTGATCAAGGCAGCTCACATGAGTTAAGTCTTAGCTTATAAATTACTATTGTATAATACGAATCATTACCTACCATTCATAGGTAAATATAATGGTCAAAAAGTAACACAAACAATTAAAAACTTTGCTTAAAGCTCGCTAGCAGAACGAGTACATGAGCAAATCTTCAACGGATCAGGAAAACATTTCGTGGCCAGTTTACATAATTTAAATCTTGTTTCAGCCGGTTTCAAGTTGCATTGGATACCGAAGTGCATTTGGATCTTCCATCATCGAGGTTCGAACTTATAGTATTGATGCCGCTGTTGCATTTTTTTTTATCAACCAATACGTATCCAGGTTTGAAATGGTCTTTGGGATACTACTGATTAAGAATCATCGTTTACTATGAAACGTTTACTATTGTTCTCTATTGTTTAGGAACTATTGTTTTTTATTGTTTACTATTGTTTACTATTGTTTACTATTGTTTACTATTGTTTACTATTGTTTACTATAGTTCACTATTGTTTACTATTGTTTACTTTTGTTTACTATTGTTTACTATTGTTTACTATTGTTTACTATTGTTTACTATTGTTTACTATTGTTTACTATTGTTTACTATTGTTTACTATTGTTTACTATTGTTTACTATTATTTACTATTGTTTACTATTGTTTACTATAGTTCACTATTGTTTACTATTGTTTACTTTTGTTTACTATTGTTTACTATTGTTTACTATTGTTTACTATTGTTTACTATTGTTTCCTATTATCTACTATTGTTTACTATTGTTGACTATTCTATAATATTTTTTACTATTCTTTACTATTGCTTACTATCCATATCATTACCATATATATGATGGTTCGTGAAATCATTCGGTTCAAAATACATATCTGAGGAGTGGAAATTGGCCTTAACTGAATTAATACGATATGATGAAAAACCCTTTCGAAAATAATTCGCTCCTTTTGTTTACTTCATTCAGCTCGTGCCTATATAAAAGGAATGAGTTATGTCATATTCCAATAACCATACACATTTCGTATATGGCTTATGTTATAGGGACGCGAATGAAATATTCTTGGTACGATTCATTACCCGGATACATTCGTTAAGGATTTCATGATACTCAGTAAAGTTTCGATTTGACTTACATATGTATTTGACAGTGTTGCGTAATATTTCATTCCACATTTTCTTATATCTCGATCTCTCTAGGGCCATACAGCAATCAATTTCGACTGACATAAAACTTTTTTACTCCTGCCATCTGCAGTAGTATCAATCATCTTTTGCTTTGCAGTAACAATTTTTGTTGCTTTCAATTACTAAGATCGGACCATTGATTAAAGATACACTTCTATTTCTTTCCAGTTAATTTTCATGGATGAATCCAATGGTAATGGATTGATGAACGTATTGCAGGCATCAACCAATCCAACCACACTTGTAACATCACTATCGAATGAAGATTTGAGTCAAAGCTTATCCGAGTATACAGACGCGGACGAGAGCATGTCAGCACCAACTGAATATTTAGCTGAGGTAATACCATAGACAGATGCTTGACACACAGCGCAGCTATCAATTTCTTAATTATTTTTTTCTAGTTCCTATCAGCTGTAATGATTAAGGATTATACAAATGCGTTAAAATATTGTACACTAAGTACGACTTGCATTAAGTATTTGTAGATATGTCACTAATTTTTTTTTCGTATTTATAGTTTTACAATTTGAGCCAAATAATGCAACTGCGAAAGAATTCCATCCACTGATATTGGAGAAACTAAAAAGTAAGTCTTATGCTATATGTGTGATCTTGGCATACCTATAATTTTATTTATCTTTTTGATGCAGAACTGGAAAATCCATCCAGCGACAGTGACGAAAATGACAATACACCATCGAAGGAAGGTGATGCCGAGCTGGGAATTTTAAATAAAAGCAATATAGGTGATAGTGGTGGAAGTGAAACGAGCGGTTCGTGTAGTAATGCTTCGGAGTCGGAATATTCAAATACGTCAAGTGATGCATCGGATGATAAGGTATGTGGAAGTTTATTCTCTAGTCGCTAATTTTAAATGCCTATTGTTCGTGTTTTGACATCCAGGTGTTGGTTTTACTCGTAGCTCACTTTGGTAACCCAACGTGACGTTACAAATATTTGATTATGTTTCACAATCAGATAAGACATGCTATCACTGCTTTACTATCCACTGCTTACTGGTAGTGATCTGTTTAGTATATAGAATATCTATAGAGGTATAATCTTCGGGAAATCACTTTATTAGTGGGACAAAACCAGAATTAGCGTCGTTATTACAAAAATTAATACTGGCGGTAATGACGGTATGGTTTCAAAAGCTCCAACTCTAAAATAACATCAACAAGAAACAATTTAGATTCAAATGATCTTTTGATCTAGTAAAACGTTCCTGTAGTGCAGTTTTTCAAGGCCTATACGAGGTATATAAGGATGCTGCATAATGTTGTATGTATTAAAAACCGGAATTTGATTCTAAATGTCTTAACTCGCGTTTTAGTAAATTATTAGTTATAGAGTCACTTTTTCACAAACAAAAATGCAGCTGAAAGTCATCGTATGTTCGTGGATTTGTATGATGAGCATTCTCTTGCAAAAACACAGTGCTTTGAGTGGTTAAGTCGCTCATAAGTGATGATTTTGACATCAAGGACATAAAACGTCCTGGTCAGCCGAAAAATTTAAGGATGAAGAATTGGAAGTATCACTCGATCAAAATTCATGTCCAACGCAAGAAGACCTTGCAGAATCATTGGGAGTTGATCAAGCAATTTACAGACGTTTTTGAAAGCCAAAAATGCCAAGACACGTGGAAAGACGATTTTGAATGTCCGAAATACTGTTCGAGCGCCACAAAAAGAAGTCGTTTTGGCATCGTTTTGTCACGAAACCGTATGTTAAAAAAGGCGAAGTCGGCCCATAAGCACTCGTTTTATAGCCCAGAAATTTCGGGTTTTAATGCATATACGTAATACATAAAAATGACCTGGATAAAATGTTTTATAAATCTGTCAACAATCGTTTCAAGAACTTTCAGGAAAATCGGTAACACAATAATGAGTGGAATCCTTTTGGTTCAGTAAAATCAGACCCCTACTCTATTATTTAGTAACGTTAGACTGCTTTGAATTGATGGATATTGGTTGAAACGGGTCGAATGTCGGTGTTTCAAAATTTCGATCGTTACCTGAACTGAGTTTGCGATTGCGTGTTTCTACTGGAATCAACAATGGTCGAAACCTTTCGGTAGCGCACAACAATTATGGTTATGGTGGTGGCGTCGATGTCCATAAAAAATAAGGGCCAACCACTTTTTCGCTGCGAATGCCAAACCAAACAGTCACTTTGAGGAGATGCAATGGGTCTTTGTGCATTTCATGTGAATTGTTCGTACCTCAGAAACGAACATTTTGTTTATAATAGTGAAGTGATAATATGAGCTTCGTCGCTCATTCTGATTTTGGATATGAAATGATCGGTTTGAAATGGTGCAACTTCAGGTCTTTCAACAAAATTGGACGCAGCAAACGTCTGCTGATGCCAAATTGTGTACATCATTAACTCATCAATGTTTGTGGAATGTCCCAAAAGTGCACAGTAGCGATATCTCCAGTGGAACCAGTTTGTACGATACGTTCAACCAAATGCCTAATTGATCTCTCACGCTGAATAAAAACAACAAACCAGAAATTGGTCAAATAAGCAGTAACAATAATTTCACGTTCTTCAGACGTGCACCTCTCCAGTTTTTACCAACTAATTTTCTGTGTGTCTATCGTGTATATATGGCACATTCACTGTATGACATTACTTGAGCTCCACTTTGTATATAGTGCATCAAGTTTACATTTATCATTATTCGACGCTGAATCTTTTATGTTGCGCCTTTTTTTATGTTGTGCATATTGGGACACTAAAAAGGAATTCTATTCTAGCCTACAGCTTCGAGAGGTTTGCTATCTTTTATAGTAAGAGAATCAAACAAGGCTTTAACGTTGGTCTTCGAGTAGATACTGATGAATTCGGGATCTGAGGAAGTCAAAACGAGACCGTCCTCTTTAGTTTAAATTTGAACTGAATAAGATCGAAGCTGTAGGTTTATGTAGCCAACCAGATAAAATCCGTGGAAGGCAGTAATTGCGAAGTGTTAGTTGCCATCATAACCGCAGTGATGACTTCAACTTTCCGCTCTTGAGCTTCTATTATTAAGATACCTAAATTTGTATATATAGGTGTCAAATTCAGCTGTTCACTTCACAACAATTGTATAAACCCGTTCGAATCGTACCTTAAACCTTAATTATAATTTATGCCCCCAGGAATTGGACATAAATTCAAATCACTCAAATCACAGTATACCATCGGACAGCAGTGATAATACAACACATTCATATTCCAGCCTATTGTTGGAGGAGGAGGAGGACGAGGATGATGTACAACAATTACCTGCCAACTATGTAAACGATAAAATTGGTGAAAATTTAATTTTGGCCGATTTGAAAGACGCTTTCAATGGTAATGGTGAGTGTGAGCCAGACAAACCAATTGATTCACTAACAAAACTTGTACTTCCAGGTAATTATATATCGCAATCGTGCAGTGATTCGGAATCACCGACAGAGCCATTGACACAAAAAATTGCCGCCATACTACGTTCAAAATGTGTACCCAAATCATCTGATACATAATTCAAATCACACACAACATAATCTTATCAGATCGATATATATTGTTATAAGAAAATTATAAGTAAATGATTTTTTTGTTGTATTTTTTTATTCAAAATTTAAAATTAATTTTTAAAAAAATTTGTAATCTAGATTATAGTATACCTAAATACACAAAACAAACAAATATTAACAAACAATAATTATATAAATGTATTTGTATAAATGGAAAATTACCTAAATTAAATGAAAAATTATAGACTTATATTTTATATTGATTAGAATAGTATTTGTAAAGTAATTTATAAAATGTATAATTAATTTTATTTTCTTAATTAATAATTTATAAAACATATAGTCCTTTCAAATTATATAGACCTGATTGCCTGTTAACTATATATTAAACATCGGCGTCATCGATTGAGTGGTCGATCAATCGAGAGTGCAGAACTCTATTGTAGGTTGTAGAGCTCCATGTGTACAAGGTCATTAATCGGTTTGTAAATCCACGATTTGGCTGGTACCAATCGATTTGGCAGATATTTGGTCCTTTTCGGCACTTTCCGGCACATAACTGCTAAGATGCCCTCGGACACTATGGTGACGAAGCGCTAATTTTAGGAAATTATTTTGTGTAATTTTTATTGAAAATTGCAAATGGTACTACAACAGCCCATCCTACCTCTCCAGTGACGATAGAATGACCTTTACTGGTGGATAAGTATGCTGTTATCTGGTTGGTGCCGGTTTATACATACAAAATCCTTAGGTCTAATTATCTATCTTCGTTGGTAGGTACGCTACTGAGGCAGAAAGTGCCTCAATTTTAAACAGCAGCACTCTTTTCAAAGAAGATGGATTGCAGTGATCTACACTATTTCTGAAAGTCAAGGTGATTGTCTCCATAACTATTTCATCGAAACTTATTTTGGAGACAATAATTGCCTTAAATCGACTAGGCAGTCTAAATGAGTAAAAACTTCCCGCTTTAGCGGAGTTGTCAGTATCTCTTAAGAGAGATATCGACTATAACTTTGGTGATCTACACCATTAGAGATGGGACGAACACATCTCTTCCTGACTAACCAAAATCTTCTTTAGATCAAAAAATCAGCATAGATTCTAGTCCTTCTTGAATATAATAGGCGCACATTGAGGATGTTGCTGGTCATTCTGAATGAAAGTTACGAACAACGCAAACTGCGAACATAGTTAGGAAGAAGAAGAAGCTATTGAGCAAATCTTGTCCTCCTGTTCTTCATTCTCTTCCCATAGATTGCATTGTTTGAATCACAATTCCTATTTGCGGATTAACTGACGATCTTGAAGGTAACGGATATCTTAGACTTCGTTAGAAGAACAAACGAATTTCGAAACTGATAATGTTCTTTTGGGAAGGGATGACACAATGAAGCTAAACCAGCCTTGTATAAAGTAACTGAGTAAATTAGACGGTATATAACATATTTAGCAGTGGATTGGCCCATTGTGACATCTCTTTCCAAAACATCTCTTTCCGGAGTCTGTTTGTGCTCCAAATGAAGGTTAAGATATCCAGTATCTTCAAGGACGTTAGTTGATCCTCAAACAGGAATCAGGATAAAATCAACTCTGCACTGTGGAGAGAATAAGCAGGGCAGGGGCACATAAAGTGCTCAATCGTTTCTACTTCTCATCTGCTGCACTGCTCAAAATTTGAATAATTAGTAAGACTTTCAATGTACGTCTTTCATAGTTTAGAAAGAGTTAGAATCTTTGCTTATTTATTGTTCCAATAAAAATTTTAGATAAATGACATGGATGTCCTATTTCCCCTGGTGCAGAGATGTACCACAACAGAGCACCAACCTTCACCAAATTAATAGCCAACCGGTTTCCTTTGATACCCATGGGACAATAGAGATTAAGTGGAATTTTATTTAATTAAGGGAGCCAAATCAACATAATGCAATTATTGGCTCGCGAACTGAATAGCTGTCAGAGAAAATGCAGATACAATGAATTCTGTAGTTCGAGTACATCCTTTAAAATGTAGCTTCCAAAATTTCATCAATATCCGCCTAAAAGACAAAAATTGCAAATTTCATCTCATGGTGTAGCATTAATAGCCCAGCATTAGGTAGATTACAGAGGTGTTACTATTTAGAGTAATTATGCTTTTCGGTGATATCAACACTAAATTATTCTCCAAAGAGGTGTTTGGAATCTATGTAGTCTGGCAGTTACCTCCCATCGTCACTGCTGGCATGACTGTTTCTATTCTATAGACAAGCGGCTGCAATTATTGGGCTCCTTCTGAGCTAAAGGTCAAGGGGCACCATCCCCATTACAATGCTCAGATAAATAAGTCTGCAAGTTTAAAGTTTATAAAGATGATTGCATTACGATTCGATGTATTTTCGCCATGTAATCGTTCGACCCATTATGGCGACGTTGGTGCCATACTCGTGACAATTGTAAAAAAGGTTATCATTAAGTTGGAATTAAGGATATAACTTCCGACTTGCCATAAGTGACCCATATAATCGTAGTAATACTGATAATCTTCTATATACTCTTATTTAGAGATATTTACTCAGAACTACAACTGCTAATTGATGAGGCTCGATAATGTGAATTAATCATTTCAGGAAGATGGTGGCCATTTGCGTTACTTACAGTTTTAGACGATTGATGGTACATCATTTCTAATAGTGTGTGGCTATGTAAAAAGCTGGTTAAGGGCATATATTTAATTGCATTAAAGCCTTAAGCAAAATGGGGTTATTTATGTCATGTCCTGTGTTTTGGATGACCATTCTATGCCAGTCTATAGATTGATTCTGGACGAGTTAATAGTTATTTAGTCTAACCAGAAGTGTCCGGAATCAGGACAATATATCCTCTCGGAATGAGGTTGGGGAGTTATATGTATGATTTCATTAAGTTAAGAATATAAATTGAAAGGACTATCTAATTTACAATAACATATCTCTTAATAGTTAGTTTAGTAATTTAAATAATTAAATGTGTAAGTAAAGTTATAATCGTAAATTGTAAATAGTAAATAATGGGATTAAGTACCTAACAAACTATTATAGTAGAACAAACCTCCCATATATGCAACAAAATAATTTTATTAACAAACAAAATGTGAAATATTGATAAATGAATGATACAAAGGTCCAAGATGCAAATTAAATAAAATCTAAATTAAATTAAAAATATATATTAAATAATTAATTAATTAAAGTACATATATATATATTTATATATATAACTATTATGTATCAATATTATAATGGAATTTAATAATTTTTAAGTGTACGTACCACATAATATATCTAGATGAACAAGCAGACTGTATATACGTCGGAAGTCCAGAAGTATAATTTTTCATATTTTTCCGAAACACGTATGTGGCGTAGGAGTTTACAATAGTTTAAAGGATGATGCATAAACACAGGCAATATATAGCCACATCAGAAATGTTGCTTCATAATTGGAAGCAATTATTTTGGAATCGAACTATCACCTGCTTGTAAGCTCAACACGCAGGATGTTTAGCTGTGACGCAATGAGAAGCCCAACTACAAAATTTTCATGGCCATCTACACTGTGTATAAGCAATGTATAGCCTTCCAATATATCCATTCTTACTGATGATAAGCGAAAGTTTTAGAACTTTGCCATACTTCTCTGAAATCTTTTTCAGAGGCAATGAACACGCCCACGTTAATAATCCGAAGTAAAATTGACTATGTTTGCATTTCATAATTGGTGAGCTTGAGTTGTAAAATGCATGAAATCGTATCGAATTTAAACCAAATACTTAGGCAATGACCACTATTATATGGTTGTTTACTTTTGATCAGACTATATTTATCTAGCCTTTAATGAAGCGCAAGCTCGGTTTTCAATAGCAAGAAAATATAAAGCTGTTTTTGCTAGGAGACCGGCTAAACCTGACAAACATTGTGAATGGTAGCATGCTCAGGTCTTAATAGTATACAACTCAGCAAACAGCATATATGTATTTATACATATATATGTATATATATATATATATATATATATATATATATATATATATATATATATATATATATATATATATATATATATATATATATATATATATATATATAGATTGGCTCATCTAATTTGCAAGCGAATTATCGACTGCTTGTAAGCTCAACACAGACTGTTTACTTGTGACCCAATAAGATGTTCATGATCTCCACTTTATTACCAATGTAAAGCTCTGCGACATACTTATTCTTACTGGCATACTGTTAAAAACTTTAAAACTGGGCTGTAACTCTCTGAAAGCTATTTCTGATGCAGCAAATGCCACAAACGTAAAATCATTCGACGCAAAACTGGAATTAAACCATTCAAAAAATCAACACATAGTGAATTTCGGGTAAGTCCAAACAACAAAATGTGGGGTTGGTTAAAGCGTACTAGGTATTAGAATTACTCCTCTGGTATTGAAAATTATGAGTATGGCTACCAAGGAGAACTTAAGCCTAATCGGTCAATGACTGATAAAGTTTTTTCCCAAGTCTATATGTTATGTGCTTGAATATAATTGAAATAAGACAGTAGCGTAATCAAAGTTGGGAAAAGGCTATCGAGAAGTTTTGGTGTTCGACAAGGAGATTCAATGTCTCCGATAAAACTATATTCATCCTCTTTTGGTCTCAAAATCAACGACTCAAAAACCGATTATCTGATCTTAGTTTTTCGAGATCAATACAATATTGATTTTAGTTGGATAACAACACGTTTGAGAGAGAGCGATAAGACTCGAGTTTTATTAGGTGTTTCATTACTTGTTATAATCGTTTGGATGACCATATCCTCCTTTTCGGAGGCATTCGGGCCTTAAATATCCTTCTGATGAAATCGAAATATGTAACAAATGCAGACAAGCTGACATATTACAATTATAGTGTCTATTATAGATGGATGAGAAAATAACAACGGGTTTGTTATATGGCCGAAAACGAAGCGTTTATGCCTCTTTAATTCCAGAAACAAAATTGCTACTCATACATCTGCCAGTGGCATGGTTATAAGGTGAAATCGTTTTGAATTGGTTAGACAAAAACCCGAAAGCTCCGACATCCAGATAAATATTTAGACATAATTCTGAGAACCAACTCAAGATATACTCCAGCCTAATAGTACACCATATATACTGTATTCGATTCTGGACATCCGATTTAATAGTCTTACAAAATTGAATTATTTATTTTTTTTTATGAGATTGAATCTAACTGCGCCTTGCTCGTGGTATTTTGTGGCCAATAAACCATTTATTATTTAATCTAGACCCATTTGATCACGTCACGATCAAAATTATGATTTTAACATATATAGTGCCTGACAATACATTTAATTTGGTTTTCCAATTTTTAGATTCCGTACTCTAATCGTTTCAAAATCATTAATTTTCAAGCGTTTTGAACTGGACAATTTTGTCTGGAATTTTGTGCCAATACAAGTCTAACAAAATGATTTCGAATCAATTTTATTTTTACAAAACTTAACGCAAAAGAAGAAATAGACTGTCTGATGCCTTATAGAGATTTTGATGAGGAGGAACGGGCGGGCACGATAATTTGGGATTAAATTATATATTTTTAATTATTTATTAATTAAGTATATAAACACTATATATTATATTATATGTATTTAAAAAAAACGAAAGTGTAATCTGGGCACTCAGATTACAAGGAACGATTCACAAGATTGACCTACATTTAAACGTATATAAGACAAAAAAAAATAAGACACGGTATTCTAAATATTTATTTACATATTTTTAAATAATTAATATTATAATTAAATATTTTTTTTAGAAAAGACTGTATAATCATTTAACCGTAATTAATTACTAATCTGTATAGTAAATTAAAATCATTTACAAATTTATATATATTACACAAATCGGGAAGTGAATCTGTATACATTTTTGTGTGACGTGTTCGTACAAATTTGAACACTTTGCGTTGAAATGGCCAAATTGACTTTTCGACAGTTTACTGATAATATAATAAAACTATATATTATATATTTATTTATATATGTATAATTATTTTTCCATCCATATAAACAAATCAAATCAATAAATTAATAATTGTAAGTAAATAATGTAAATTTACATGCAATAAATGACATAAATAATGAACCGAAATTACAAAATACACAATAAATACAAAAATTGTTTGGAAAAACTGAAATCACCAAACGTTTTATTATTTATATATATAGTTTGAGTTGGGTACACCTAATGGAAGCACAAGTGTGTCTTTGATAGAGATTGACAACCTGATTCGCCTTATGTGGTCTTGTGGTAACAAGATTAAAACTGATATAATATCAAAACCACCTTCATCGCAATGTCTAATATCGACTACGTTTCTAGCAACGAATATATGTTCAACCCTACTGTGTTATTCATAACTATCGTTCACCAATTACCAATCAAACCTGAACCAACCAAACTTTATAATATAATCGAAAGTTGTATTTTCTTTCGAAACATGACGTTGGCTAGTGTTGATTTTGTTGTATCGACCGGGTCTTCTAAGGTTTATTGTTCGCGTTTAGTTATAGTTCGAAGTTTCTCCCCGATCCGTGTGTAGATTCAACGGCACTCCATACCTAATCTACTCGCTTACCAAAGCACTATCTATTTTTACTGTCTATTGGATTGAGAGTATGCGTAAGATTGTGGCCATACTTCATGATGTATGTAGACATATACAACCACCATAAACCTGTTTCTCTACCTGACACTTGGGACGTTTATATTACATAAGTTTGACATTGAAACAACATTAATTGACGATATCGGCATACAGTTCATATACGTTCGGGATAGCCCAAAAACATCTCATTCAATCACTGAAATCAAAATGCTAAATTGTAAACTATACAGGTCGTATTGATCTGTACAAGATCTTCGTTCATTCTGGTTCTGACAACAAATTTCGTTGAAGATTAAGACCAAGCATAACCAAACGTGAGTCGAAATTAGATCCCCAAAAGCGAACGACTGAAAATTGCATGCAATATTCAATAATATCTAGATTACTCACAATCAAAGCCCACACATAAGCTGAAATGACCCTTACAGATTACCACCCCAAACACTTTTCATCAAAACTTTGACACAACATACTCGAATCCCATCACAATTACTTTTTACTACCCAAATCTATTGGGTATTGATTCCAAAATCCTACGATCGGGTACATGTGGTCGGACATAGACTTTCTTGCTTGATCAGTTTAACGTGGCTTGTGGCGGTTAAGTAAATAATATAGTTCGTATAAATAAAACAATTACCATCGAGCCAGAATCAAATAATTAATAAATCGAAATTTTAACTAAAGCATTTTGTAATTCGCTAGCACTGTCGCTACACAATTGAAGAGTATATATGTGAGTCGCAATTCTTTACACGTATATATTTCGGTGGAATATGCATGTTTGAAATAAAAGCAGATAGAAGAGTAATAAATGTCATCAGAGCTTTTACTTTGAAGAAGACAGAAGAGAAACGCCACAATATAAACCAACACAGTTTTTTGTGTTTAAAGGAAATCGCAGGTTTAAGAAAAAAAGAGGGTCACATTGCTTGCTAAAACAAAAAAAGACAAACAAAACAAAAAAAAGACAAAAGCTATTCTTGTTTCAGTATAGACTACAGTGTAGTAGTGTAGTGTTGATGATCACCCGGAGCGGACGTGTCCATCCCGCTCGGTTTTTGTGTTTGGTTTAAATTTAAGTTTCTATATTTTCTTAATTAAGTAAAATAAAAAATAACAAGTGTTTCATAATAAAATATAATATAATAAACGATTTATAATAAATATGTGTACAAAATCACTGTGAAATTTCAGGTGAGTACCGTTATGTTATCTCTTTTTATATAATGTGTATGAATGTATTTTTATATACAATTTTTTCCTATACTTAATACCGTTGTCAATATTGTTGAATTGCTACCAAACAAGTCTAGTATAGCCAATATACAGTGCAATATAGTCAAAATATTGTACCTCTCTCTCTTGGTTAATTTAAAATATGCATAAGTATTCTTACATATCGATGGCTTAATGCGAGTAGGGCGTACCTAAGTCGCATTGTGCAAATTTTACAGGAGAGTGAAAAAACTTTATATTTAAAGTAAAATAGGATTTAAATCATGTTGATTGATAAAATTTATATTAAATATAAAACTAAAATCATGAAGTTTGTTATATTAATTTTTATGAAACTCAAATTTATCAACTAGCAAAATAAGGTTTCATTCAGCCTTATACGTAATTTAGTAACTGTTTATAACAGATGTAGTAAGATAAAAATAATAAAATTATATATTATAAAAATGAGTATCACTTGGCAAAAGCTTCTTTAGATTTTGCAAATGATTAAACTTAGTCTGCGAAATAGTCAAACGCTCCAAATACATTCGACTTGATTTGCGCGGTATAAAATTATGGGCTTACAACGTTGAGGCAGCAATTGGAATTCGTCTTCAAAATTTATTTTAAAAAGTATTTTACCATTTGGTATATAGCGGAGACATCTCAATTGATTCACCGTGAGATCTCCTGAAAGTTTACCTGTAAAAACAGAGGCAAAATTAAATGGATGAGTTTTTATTTTTATCAAACAAGTTATTTCCCAGTCGTATAGATTTATACTTCTTAAGATCAGTCTCATCATAAGTTAAAATATATTCATAATTTATGTGTTGAACATCAAGAGGGAAGGGCTCTTTTCGAGGATCTTTAACGAGCGATACAAATTCACTTAATAGGTTAATCAGCTTCCCCTTGATTTTTCGTTCAATTAACGATTGGGTTGAATCGCAATGGTTTTGGGTATGCCCCTTCTCTAAATATTTTTGCTCTATGATTAGGTCCAAGTTTGTGGTGGACAAATTGGAAATGGCATTTGCAAGCACCTCGTTCCGATTCTGATAGCCACATCTATCTGAATAAATTATTATGAGAATCTTTGCATCATCTAGTGGCGAGTAATTGTCTTTGTTGTTTCTTTGTGGCGTCCAGTTGTGGACACAGTTTCACAGCTTGCACATCTATATTTTTCTTTTTTTTTTACTGCCTATGGCTTTTATTCTTGAATCTTTCCTACATAGAAAACTAACAATATGTAATCAAATCTTAAAGGCTAATATAAATTCAATTAATAAGACTTAACCTATGTTAGTTCTTAATATTAAGGTGAACTCGGTAAAATCTGAATTACCTAGCTAGATCCAAAGGATCCATTTTTTTTAGTCGCCTATTTCTTGGCCTATTTAATAGTTCCCTGGCTAATTCGTTGGGATGGCAAACAAGTTTTAACTGATATTTTTTGCTGTACTGATATATTGTATCGTTAACGGTTTCGATGAGTAAATCACGTCGAAGGTTTGCATTGCGTACATACCAGGGTGCGTTCACCATTGTTCGAAGTATTCGTGACTGCACACTTTCTATAGTTTTATTATATTGGAAGCACACGCGGAGCCCCACAACTGAATACCATATGTCCAGATGGGCTTAAGTATCATTTTGTACAGCAAGACCTTACAGTCTAGACTTAACTTTGAGTGTTTTCCAATTAACCAATTTAGTTTAACGCATTTTAATTTGATTTGTTGACGTTTAGCTTCAATGTGTGTTTTCCACGTGAGTCTTCTATCTAAATGAAGTCCAAGATATTTAACACTTTCGTGTTGTGGGAGAGTGATGTTATTTAATCTGACAGGCGGACAGGTTAGTTTACGGAGTGTAAATGTTATGTGCGCCGATTTACGCTCGTTGGCCTTAATTCTCCATTTTATTAGCCATTTTCGATTTTGTCTAACTGTTCTTGTAGAATTCTTGTTGCTATCGTAGGATTTTGATGGGCAGCTAGGATAGCAGTATCATCCGCGAAAGTAGAGATTTTCACGTAATTTGAAGTTGGTAAGTCTGCTGTATAGATCAAGTACAACACTGGCCGCAGTACACTGCCTTGAGGTACTCCTGCATGAATATCATATAAATCTGTGGATGCGGTATTATATTTCACCAAAAACTTTCGATTGAGCAAATAATTTTCAATAATTTTACAAAAACTTGACGGTAATTTTGCTCTATTTTATGTAGAAGTCCTTTATGCCATACCATATCGAAAGCTTGGGCTATATCTAGGAACGCTGCAGAGCAATATTTTTTGTTCAAGGGAGTTCCTGATTTCACATACGACTCTGTGAACTTGTTCCACGGTTCCGTGATCTTCTCTAAATCCAAATTGATGATCCGGTATGATGTTTTTCTTGTTCAAAATTGGCTTAAGTTTTTGCAAAAGCATTTTTTCGAAAAGCTTTGAGAGAGTTGGTAATAAGCTAATTGGGCGATATGAGTTAACTTTTGTTTCATCTTTGCCAGGTTTTGGAATCATTATAATAACTGAAGTTTTCCAGAATTCTGGATAATGGCCTGTTTTCATTATAGCGTTGAATATATAAGTTATTAGTTTAATACATTTATCCGCTAGATTTGACATCATTTTGCCACTTATCAGATCATGTCCGGGTGCCTTTTTTACATCGATGTTGTCCTTGATCGTTTGTTTGACATTGCGCCACTTGTATTTGATTGGCTTGCTTTCAGACGTGTCTGCAAAATTGATTAGATTTTCTTGATTTCCAACTTGCTCGTTAGGTGTAAACACTTACGTGTAGCTTTCCATAATGAAAAATCCGTTGCTTCAGTAGCTGTAAGTCCCTTGAGATAATGTTGAAGCTCTTCGTCATGTTTATTTAACAAAGCGATTTTCACCATTTTAGTCGCTTTATTTAACCTTGATTTAAGAGTAGGTGACCTGTAGAGTTGCCATTGCCTGCGTATTGAGCGCTTTGCCATTAGTAGTTGTTGAATATTCGGAGAAAGTTTACGTTTCTTAAAATTAGCACACTTGATCAGCGTAGCATTAATCGGGGTAGCGATCTTAGCGGCTTGTTGTAGAATACTAGTTAGTTGTTGAACCGCTACGTCAATTTCATAGTTTGTCTGTAATGGAATATTTAACGAACACTTCCAGCTTATTGTAGACTTAAATAGAGACCAATTAGTATATTGATTCGTCAGGAATCTAGATGGCTCTAGTTGGAGAACCTGCGTGTTAAGAGTTATTAATACCGTAGAGTGATCAGAAGACAAATCGTAGCACGTTTCGACCTTTACTTATGTTCTAGGTATACCCTTTGTTACACAAAAGTCAAGTAAATCGGGGATTTTTTGCCTGTCAGTTGGCCAGTAGGTTGGGTGGCCAGAAGATATGTGATCCATCTTTTCATTATGTATACAGTCCAACAGTTGCTTTCCTTTCGTAGAAATTAATCTCGAACCCCAATGAAATACTTTGCGTTGTAGTCACCTCCTGCTATAAACTTATCTTCTAGAGTTTTAAAGCAATTCGCAAATTGTTCGCGCTTAATTGAGTGACTCGGTGGGCAGTTAACCGCAGATATGATGCATTTCTCTGACCACTGTTCTAGACAGATGCTGGTTGCTTGGATATGTTCTTCCCTATATTTTTGGAGTTCATAGTGGTTTATTCTGTTTTTAATAAGAATAGCAGTTCCACCATGTGATTTTCCGCTAGGATGTTAAGTATCGTAGATACTGTATCCTGAGATCTTGAGGTAACTCGTATTTGTAAAGTGAGTTTCGGAAATCAGCATAATATCGATATCGTTTTCAATAAGAAACTTTTGTACTTCAAGTTTATGGTTGCGCTAGCCCATTGGCGTTCCATACAACTATCTTAATTGGATTCATTTTTGGTTTTTAATGAGAAGTTGCAATGGAGCATTCATGTTTTGAAGCATGAGACTCATATTAGTCTCCATCATCTGTATAAATTTGTTCATTGACTCATTGAGAGAACTGATCATGTTATAAATAACATGGTCATCGATTGTTTTTGCATTAACAGAGTTGCCTTTGACAGCTTCTGCATAAGATATTTTAGGATTTATGTTTGGAGATAATTCACTATCGCTGGTTTGATTTTTGAATATGTGATTTAACTTTTGTTGTTCGACTCTTTGTCGTCGAGTCATTTTCTTGCTTAACTCCTTGTATACTACACAACCTATAGTTTGCAGTATGATTTTCTCCACAGTTACTACATTTTCTAACCTCGGGTTTGTTTTTATCCAGCTCACATTTGCTTGTTTCATGTAGGTTTCCGCATATAACACACACAGCTGGAAGTTTACAATAATTTCTTGAATGGACATATTCTTGGCAGTTAGTACATTGTAAAACAGATTTACGCTTGTGTTTTCTTCCACTACGATTTTTCGATACAATAAGTATCTAACATCATAAATGATGTTAGATACTTATTGTATACTTATACTTGTGGTTCTTCCACTACGATTTTTCGATACAATAAGTATTCTAACATCATAAATCGGATGATGGCCCTTAAATTTTATTGGCTCTGGTTCCAACTCAACTTTAAACAAAGGTTGTGGTTTTCTCTCGCGATTTATTATATTGATCACGCTTTTCACTTTAAAGTTCATAGTTTTTAGTCCTTCGCTAATTTCGTCTGGATGCACAGTGGACTCGATCCCTTTTATAACAACCGTGATTCCTTTCGCACTCTTCAATCTATATGTGTAGAAGAATTTTTTTTTTTTTTTTTCTAGGATGGCTATAATTTTTGAATAGCCGTCAATATGTTTTGCTTGAATCCTAGCTTCATTAATATTGCCACGTTTGATTTGGGCAATAAAGAATTCACCGTTGGTTTCCGCGTTGAGTGCAGTTACCAATTATTTCGATGGTGCCTCTCTTAAGTAAATCGACGGAGGTCTCTCTTTAGGCTCTCCTTTTTTATCATAAACTGTGATCTTCCACACATAGAGCTACGAACCGATTGCGCGATTCTATTCCATCTGGATTAAGCTTAACGCTTTTTAGCTTAGACTTTAAAATAGCCTCTTCTGGAGATTTGGGATTACGTTTTCTTTTTGAAGTCACTGTTATGTAACGTTCAATACCCGTTTGCACTAATGTTTGTTGACATTCATTGTCAAGGTTATTATTATGATTATTTTCCATTGTTTTAATGTTTATTTCACTCATATTGCTTACATTAATACTTGATGATTTTGCACTATTTTTATTATATTCTGGAATTACACATACTTTGTATTCTGAAAATACATGTGCTGACGATGCATTTGTTTTTTGAGCAGAAGTCGATGCACTTGAGTTATTTTCTGTAGATTTCACTATATTTAAATCTGATGTTGAGTTTGAAGATGATTTTTTTGGAGAAAAGAGTCCCATCGTCACATTTTACACCGTGAGTAACCAACAACTTTTAATAAGCACACGTTTGTATGCGAAAAATAAACAAACACTGCACTTTTTTTATTATTTCAATTTAATTTAATTTTTTTTTTTGCACTTCGATTTTCCGTCCAAACAACGCGGCGGTTAGACATCTATATACAAAACATTTTTATTAATTCTTGCGTTACCAATTTTTGATCGGTTTCCATTTCAATTCTCACTCTACTTACCCGATTTCTATGATTTCAGTACTGTGCAAAAAAATCCGGACAGTTCGAATTCCTTTAAAAACGTTAAATATTACCTAGTGTTTTGACTTTTTTTTAGATTCTAATTTTAAGATTGCATTTGGTAACTCACCCGAACTCTGAAATTATAAGTTGTTAAAGTTTGTTTATTGAGAAAGAGCTTTAAGTATAAAAAAGCGAATAAAGTACGTAAAATGTCCAAACTAAACGACCAAGCAAAAAGTGTTGTTATCGCGTTATGGAAGGAAGAACTGTCCGTGCGTCAAATTGGTGATAGGATAGGACGTGGGAAATCATAAATCGATCTTATAAAAAAATATAAGACTACGCAGAACACAGAGCGGTCTAAAGAGTCTGGCAGACCACGAAAAACAACAACAGTGCCAGATAAATTTCTGGTTCTTCGTTCCAAGCAGAACCGATTTAAAACTTCACCGAAATTGCAAGCCGATCTTGCAACAGCCACAGGTATTGAAATTTCCAGTTCAACTGCTCGGAGAAGATTACTGAACGCAAATCTTAGGGCATGCCACTCACTGCAGAAACCTTTTCTAAAGATATTTTCATAAATTTATCGGCTTCAGCTGGCCAGAGAGCACTCTAACTAGACCAGGGAGTTGTGGAATAGCGTGGTGTTCTCTGACAAAAGCAAATTTAAACTGCATGTAGGAGATAGGTGTGCAGCGGTAATTAAGAAAAATAGCAGTCATACCAAATATTAAATTTATAGTTTAGTGGATAGTTTATACATTTTATATTTAGAAATATGCCTTATTACGAAATTAATATATTATTTTTAAATTTTTTAAAATTAAATGGTTTATAAAAATATGACAATTTTCGCAAATTCGCACAAATTATTTTACTGGGATCATAAAATTTAAAACCTAACAACATTTTGAATAAATAATGAGTTATATAATAAGAAAATAATACTACTTGGTGTTAAAACAATTGCGTTTCTGAAAAAATTGGTTTAATTAAAAAGTGTTAGCTGTCCGGATTTTTTGCACAGTACTGTATTTGTCAATTTCCAAGTTACCAACTTGAAATTCAGTGCATGTGTCGCATTGATCTTTGTGAGGCTTGAAAATAAAATAATTAATTTCTTTAAGAAAATCGAAGAAATATCTGATGGACAAAGCTTCTATATTTTCTTTAAAACATTCTTTGACATTTTCGTTATTGTATAAAGAAGTGTTGCTGTCACTAATTGTCTGCAAATACATCTTTTTTGAATCTTTTCTGCAATAGTGTGACTCAAGTTTTTGGTATGCTTCAAAGAATTGTTTCAAATGTGCTAGTCGCTTTTAAGTAATCTTATCTTCCAATTCACCACGAATTTCCGTTGAATGTCGCACTATAATTCTCCTTACGATTCGCTCACCGTTATTTAACTGTAGTTGTAGCTTAAAATCTCCACAGTTTAACGTATCACACCCTATGTCCAAAACGAATTTGTTCTTCTTGATGAAGTCCACTCCCAAAATCACCTCATCTACAATATCAGCCACCAAAACTTCATGACAGAGGTTCTGTTAACAATTCGTATGGCCACTTCTTTCTTTCCCTTGATCTCTGCACTTTCGCCGGTTGCTGTTTGCAGTTTTAATCCTCCAATTGAATCAAGTTTATTTTCTATTAAATCAGCACGCACAATTGTCCGCATTGCTCCTGTATCAAGTGTTATCATACAGGCTCTCCCGTTGATTTCTCCATCTAATGTTAAGCCATCACCACCTCTTGTTAACCGTGGAACGGGGATGGCTGTCATGCTGGATTTTGTTGAAGAAGTTTCTTTCTTTTTCGACCTTGTCATTTATTGTTGGCAATATTACAGGACACTCCTTCTCTTCTGATCCCTTGGAATCTTCCCTTTTCCTCCAATATAATGATGATGGTATCATCGCCCGCTTACGTTTAATTTCCCAACAATCCCTTGAAATATGACCAGGTTTGTCACATATCCAACATCTTATTCTTCGTTTTCCAGACCGAAATTTTATTGGTAGGCAATTATTTCCTGATTTGTTGTAATTCCTCGAGTTATAATTTCCTGATTCTAATTCGACTCGTCGTATTTTTACATCTGGTATCATCTTATTAACAGTCTCAATCGTTAATGCACAGGCGATGGTCTCCTCAAATGTGGTTTTCGATGCTAACACTACCGCTCGTCTGGTTTCTACGTCACGAATACCATCAGTAAACGCATCAATTTTAATTCTTTCCGTGTATTCGGGCGCCATATTAAAGTGTGTTAGATGTACCAATCGCTCGATATCTGCAGCAAACTCTTGAAGCGTTTCACCAATACGTTGATAACGACCTTTGAGCTCCACCCTGTATAGTTCACGCTTGTGATCAGCACCATATTTTCTTTCCAAGGCCTGCATGACTCGATCATAGTCTCCGCGTTCAGATTCTGGAATGATTTGCAACATATCTGCCGCACCGCCTTTTAACGCCACTATGAGAGCTGCGACTTGGTCTTCCTTACACCAATTATTTCTTACAGCTGCCGTTTCAAATTGTAATTTGAAAATGTTGAACGACGTTGTTCCGTCGAAAGTCGGAGGCTTTAATTTAATTTCGCTGACTAATTTCAGGATTTGAGTAGCACCGCCATTAGTTTTAATGTCTATGATTTCTTTTTCCAGTTTCAAAAACCTTTCATCAGCCGCTTCAAATCGTTGTTCCATTTGACATTTTACTGTTTCCACTTTGGCATCTAAGGTAATGGACATTTCGCGGAACTTTTCACTGACTTCGGATATAAAATGCCATTGAATATTTTCTTGTTCTTCCAATCGTTCTAGCACTGTTTCTTGGCCGGTTCTCATTTCGGTCTGCAAATTTTCTTGGCCGGTTTTCAAATTTTCTTGGCCGGTCAACATTTGTTGCATCGCCGCCATTAACTGCCCCATATCGAAATTTGTAGGTGCTGGAGTAGGTTTATTTATTGCTGCTGGAGCTATGGTTGCGCCGACATTTGTTGCCCCTTCCAGTGGATCCTCAGCATTAGGTACTCCAGTTTTGAATTCGTACTGGTCTGGATCGATGTTATGTTCCAGCAAAACGTTTTGTAACCTCTCTTGTAATTCCGCTTTGCTTCCCGCTGTTGAAAAACCCCGTGTGTTCAGCTCGTTCTTCAACTCCGAAACTTTCAACCCCAATAGCTTCATATCTCCTTATTCACAATCCCACCGCTGTCACCAATTGTTACGTTTTCCCCTAGTAGGGATTCAAACCACTCCACGGTCCGATCACTGGATTGTGAATAATTAAAAACTACTTGCTGGTTTTTCACTTTAACTTTCATTGACAATTACCACAAATTCACTTTCACTGTCTTTTATTTTACTGTTACTTTTACTATTTCACTATTTCACTTCTTCTTAGTTTTTCCCGATTTTAATTAATCGCTTTCCAAATTTAGACTGAAAGTCTATGCTATCTACTCGCGTATTTATACTCATTTTTGCCGCATCTCGGTCATAGTAGAATTTTCCTTTTATTTATTATTTCCCCTGTATACTGCGATTCATGCTGGTTTCCAAATACGAGCTTAGTACTTCTATTCAGATGCCACCCGTGTCCGTAACAGTAGAATAAATCTGTCGGTATGGCAGATTCATTTTTATTACCTCCAGTTGGTATTTAAAATGTGTTTTGGATAAAAGTAAAACCAAAGTTTTTATATTTAAAATATTGTGTATATAATTAGAAAAATATCACAAAACAATTATATATTAAATTACAAACATAAAATATTCAATGATAACAATTCAAAAAAAAAAAAAAGAATAATTTATAACGAGAACAAGTAAAAACTATTTCTTTTTTTTATTATGTATTCTATTGTGAGCTTTGCGGAACTCGACTCTCAATTTATTTTGAAAGCTCTCCACACTATCGACAGGCGATTTCCATGCATTTTCAAAGAAAAATTATTGCTTAGTTTTTGTTAAATTGATTAGAAATATAGTGCATTATTACCAAACATAATCAAATTCAATTTTTTGAATTTCATAAATGGAATTTTTTTGTGCGTTCCACCAAAACTAAAATTAATGACCATTTCGTCGCTCAGAGTTTTTTGAAATGCCAATGTGAGACCTTTACTTTAACTAACCAAGTTAGTAAGGTGATTAAACTGAAAATATACATATAATTAATTACAATTTGATATATTGAAATACTTCTTACCACATTTTTTTTAAAATTGTTATTATAGAACATCTCGCTTCCAAAACTTCGATATCTTTTATATTTGAAATTGGAATCATAGTTTTTATTTCTTCATACACTACGGTATTTTTACTAGAATTTTCATTCGTTAACCTCCTCGACATATCCTTTACTAAATAAGTCAACTGATCCAATTTGGAATTCATTTTTTTTAATTCTTCGCTGCAGCAGCAGAGTTTTGATGTACTGTTGTTGGATGCATATAGTTCTTTCATTTTAAAATCTGAAGGTTTTGGTGTTAAATTTAGTTTATTATCATTTGACAATGTGATATTTTGGTTTGACCCTAATAATCTTAACGGTGGAGGCGGTAAACGTTTGCTGCTGTTTTTATTTTTTGATTTGTTCATCGGTGAAATTTGATCTACAATATAAATACAAAATTTATTTAATAAATAAATCGGCTGTAATAAAACAAGTATTTTACTTGGATCGAAGTAAATTATCTAAAAAGATGAAGTTTCCGTTTTGTTTGGAGGAGCTGGTCTTTTAGATGTCTCTTCAAGTGATTTTTTAGTTGATAATACTATATTTTTTCGATTGAATTTAAAAATTGACGGTGACATTTCTAAATCTTTTTTCACGTTTGATAATATTTGGTCTATAAAATAAATAGAATAAAACTATGTATTACATTTTTAATAATGCTAAATTAGATTAATACTTACTAGATCGAGTGGAAAATAAATTATTTTCATATGTCGTTTCAACTGTTGGCGTGAAATAATATTGATGGTCTAGTTCTTGTGAATCAAGAACTAGACCGTGTGCGGTTGGTGTTGTTAATACTACTCTCTTAACGTTGAGTTTTAAAATTGATGGTGAGATTTTTAATTCACTTAAGCTTGAGCTATCCTCACTTGATGATATTTGCTCTTTAAAATAAATAATATAAAAATCAGTTTTAAGTGTATATATTCAATTTTTTACAATGCAAAATTCAATTTATACCTGGTAGAATGAAAATTAAATGGTTTTGGTATGCCGCTTCAAATGTTGACGTGCAATAATTTTGGTAATCAAATTCCTGAGAATCCATAATAAAAAAAATAGTAGTTTTCGTTTTATATTTAATTACCGCTTTGGTGAAGCAGTGGTATTAAAATATATGTCATTTTATCAAATAACTTAATATATTTAAATTTGATTTTTGAAACAGGAAAAATTTCATTATTCTGCGATATCTTGTTACATTTGATAATACCAAGTGCAATTCTTGAATTTAATGGTCTCATGAAAAATGACGAAATTTCTAGAATTCGTCTGCCAACGACCATTGGAGTTCCGTTTTGATGTATAAATTCCGAAACTAAAATCGGGATATCGCCTGAGATGCAGCAGAAATTATCAACTTCATTATTTTTTAAAATAAATTGGTCAAATTTAAAGCTATTTTGGTTTAAATTTGAATTGGCGATATCTTTACTTAAATTTAGCGAAGTATTTTGTTCCTCCACTCGATTTGCAAGTTGTTGTAGAATAAGACTAGGTTTTCTAACTAACTTTTTTAACTCCTGCATGTAGTTCTCAAATTTATATGCAGAGAAAGAGTCTACACTACCAAGCTGAGCAACACAATCCACAATATGGAGTAGACCATGCACATTGTAACTAACCCTATTATCACCATAAATTTTAGGAAATATTCTAACAAAATAAGTTAATATTTTAATCATGCACAGTGTAATAAAAGAAAATGATTGTAAATTTCTTCACAAACAATATCTTTTAAAACCACAATACCAGTATATAAAATAAACTGTCTAAGTTCAGTAGCCTTCCACATCCTCAAATCATTAACTGACCTCGGTTTTGGAGCAAACCGGAATGCAGTATTCTAAGGGAATACTGCATGAACAGTTTAATAATTTTGAATCTAATTTGCACTTTGCATCTTGACTTAATTTAAACCCCAATGTTTCACGCATAAACAATAAAGTTAAGATTTTCCGAACTACTCCAAGATCTATGAGATGCATTGGATCCATTACAATGGAGAAATCATACCTATATTAATACTTTCTAAAATTGTAAGAGAAACAAAATATTTTACACTATGCAAACTCGGAAAATCCCTATTTTTAAATGTAGCATCAGAATAAAATTGTCAAATAATTGTACTATATGAAACAGATCTTTTAATATATGCACCAACCTGGCTACATTTAGGACAACCGTGATAACTACTATGACCTACTATTCCCATAGCAAATGATTTAGCAGGAGCATCGCAAATAAAACATCTAATTTTAAATTTTTTTCGTAATTTATCTCGTGTCACGTATATTCTCTGTCTAATTAATATTCGAACTTCGTTTACAAAATCTAATAATAGTTCATCAATATTTTCTGGGTTTTCTGTTCCTGAGTAAACGCCAATAATGAATGGCGAAATATTTTTTCGATCTACACAGCTTCCTATAGAATTGGCCATAACTGAAGTTTGGAAGACTTAAACAAAGGTAATCCGTCAATTCCAATATATATCTCTATTATTTCCAAATTATATAAAAAATCATAATTTAGTTTAATTAAAGTTTGCTGTATTCCAAAATGGTAGTATTTCCCTGGTTGTACCTGACGAGTTACTATTTTTCTACTTGGAGTTTTAAGGAGTGTTTTAGCAGTTTCAGGATAATAATTCCGGAATTTCTGTAGTATTATCGTTAATATCATCGTCGTCTAAAAATAAACATTCATTATGAATGTCATCCTCATCGAACCATTGGCGAGAGCTGGGTTCTGCAACAATATCTTCTTGGAAGATGGTGTTATCCATTAAATTTTCTGGAAAGTTCGATGCTGGTTCCGTATTGACATCTACAGATATCTCATCACATGCCAAAGCTTCAGCATGCAATCTTCTTCTGAGTTGCTGATTGGATAATAAGAAAGCTGGTTTTCCATATTCTAAACATTATGTTATTTGATCAAAATTAACATCGAAGTTATGTTACAGTTAGATAAAAAATATATATATTTGGTAAAAAAATATTCAATCTCGTATGAAAATTTAACAGCACTCATAAGTGGTGGTTTTATGTCATTTTCTTGTATTTCAAACTGTAACTCGCTAGGTAGCTGCATTTTCGTTCGTAACATCACGTTGGCAGGCGTTGCTTCTGTCTTATCGCCCACGTCTTCCTAATGATAACTGTCCTGCACAGATCAACGATTAGTTGTAATTCGAAATTTCCATCCTTCCTATCTGTGAGTAGCTTCATCGCCACTCCCTATCTGCTAACCCATTCGTTTACCAATGCACTTGCTATTGTAATTGTCTCTTGGTTTAAGTGCATAATATTTCGACCACTTCATGATGCAGACATACCCTAACATAATAAATCTGTTCCTCTACTTGTCACACTAAACCGTTCCGCTCTTACAACACAAATGTATGGGTCAACTATATAAGATCTCGGTCCAAATTGGACATTGATAGACATATAATTGCGATATAAGCACATCTGTTCAATCACTGAAATCAAAATGCTAAAATCTAAGCTATATATAAGTCCTTTTGATCTGTATCTTATACCACATACGTATACCACAACAATAACTGATAACTTCAATAACTTTAATAACTGATGCTTCAAAATATCGACATATTTTGGCACAACACGTTTTCATTTCCGGGTTTTTAAAGTTGTGACAAATCATCTGCATCTTCTTTGTTCGGTTTCAGACATAATTCATAGTTCGAGTTTTGAAGCACTGATTTCTTATCAAATAAATGGTTAATAATATTATTTCGTTCTTCCTATATAGTAAACGGTATTCTTTTAAGCGATGTGCAAAGCGGATACAACATATATAGATCTTAACAATTATAATCACAAAGCTTTACGCCATACGTTATTCTCCCTGACGATCTTGTTTAGTCATTACATGTGAATTCATTGTGAAACAACCTTAATTAGAAATTAGTTCATACTACGTCTTGCCTTACATAACACGGGAACAACGAACTCCTCACAATGAAATTCAGCCTTTTATCAAGCAGTGGTCGGTCCACTTCTAAAGTCATAGATATTTGCAGGAAGATTTGTTGTGACATTAAATAAACAAAACTGCATATTTTTTTGTGGGTCCACAGATAATATTAGATCCTTCTCTTCCTATTGATTCTACGCCGCTGAAAAATGAGTTTTGTTTTTGTATTGAAAGCCATTTTGAATCAAAAAACGAAAGAAAAAATAAATAGGAAATTCTAAACGCCTATTTTTTATTTTTGACCAAACGGGGAAATAACAACAATTATGTAATGTGTTAAAAGAGACCAACAGCTATTTTAATTTAATTTTAACGCGCGACTCATTTTAACATTATACGCATGTGTAAGTAGTACAGACATACTTTATATTTTGTACATTGTATCGTCATTTTCGACCGTTTTTATTATTTCTTTGTGTATTTTTTGGACTGCACAAAACAAACAAGGATAGTACTACATCATAAAGTATAATTCTCTTTTCATTATATTCTTCTTTCTAACACATATCATAATTTGATTGGAAAGTGAAGTAGACGATATTCGGCTGTTGGTAAATTTCTAGACAAAACAAAAACGTAAATTTGAATTTTTGCTGTTTTATGAATTAGGTAATCGTTCAGACACAACAAAATTCTTTATGTATGTTGTTGTTGTATAATTTATGAATATATGAATAATGAATTTAAATTTTCATATTTTGTTCTAAAACTACTTCGGGTTTGTTATTTATGAATTTTCTTTTTCAATGTATTGGTGATTTTGTTCAATTTAAGAACAATTAAGATGAAATATATTTAAATTTATGAAATTTCCAAATTTTTTTATTTTGGAAGAAAACAACCATCAAATCTTCTTGTCCTCATACTATCAAATTTACTGTATGACTGAGTAGTGAGCAGAAATTTATTAAATAATGCACAAACTCTTGTTAGAGCACCTACTATTTCACCGAGATGAATATCCCCGCACAACTGCCAAATGGATCGATTCACGCTTTCTTAAACATTATATATTTCAAGAAAATTGTAAAAATAAACATACATAGCAATTATTATAAAATATCTTATTTTTTAATCCATGATGCGTGAACCTTATCGAATCCCAGCCATTTAACTTATACTTTGTTTTTTCAAAATAAAAACTCACTAACTTTTTTTTCCGGTTTTTACAGGCCATTGTTGGCCCGTACCGTGTCAACAATCTGACTCCAACGGTTTCGATCACGAGCCAGCTCTTCATACTGTTGCAAGCAGTTGGAAGATGCCAGATCGTTCTCTACGCCGTGGAGCCATCGTCGCCGACAGCGACCTCTTCGCCTACCGAAAGGCGGTTCTCCCTTTAAAGATCGCTGTATCAATCGTTTCGGATCAGCACGCAGAACGTGACCGAGCCAGCGTATATTCGCTGTCCTTTGATTTCATGCACGATATCAGGAATTTGCATTAAATTCCTGATCTCGTGATTGAATATAACTCGGTATGTGCCATCAACGTCGCGTTTTGGGCCATATATCACACGCATGATTCTTCGCTCGAATATTAGAAGCCATCTTTCGTACTCATCCGTCAAGGTTCAACTCTCACATCCATACATGACAACGGGTCTAATCAACACTCTGTACAGCTTCAGCTTATCCGTATTTGCAAGATATTTTGATTTCAGCAGTTGGACGTAGAGGATACAAAGCCCGATTGCCAGCGGCAAGGCGAACCTTGATATCCTCTCCCACACTATTATCGTGAGTAATGAGAGATCCAAGATACTTGAATCTCATCACTCCTTCAAACGTGTGGTTACCACTACTGAAATCACTTGCGTCTTGGTCGCGAAAACCGGAGATCAATTTTTTGTTTTGGACTCATTGATTTTGAGACCAACGGACGCTGAAAACTGTTGCAGTGGATTAAGTTTCTCTTCCACTCCGTTGCCATTTAATCCAATCACACAGATATCATCGGCATAAGCAAGAAGTTAATTGGATTGTCGGAATAAGATATTGTCCTGAGGTGTTTCACTTCTACAAAGGATGTATTCCAACATGAGATTAAAAAGTATCGGGGACAGCGCATCTCCTTGTCGAACACCAGTTGTCATTGCAACAGTTCTCGATAGCCTGCAGGCCTATTTGGAAATTCGATTCGTATTGCTATTCGATTCGAATCATCAATTCGATTCGAACATGAATTGGTATTTGGTAATACGAACGAAAAAAGAAATGCACACTGCCAAATAATGAGAAGGGAAATTTTGAAATAATGGTCATACCTATCATAAAATTAATCATATTGTTGAATTTTGACATAAAAAGTATATTTCTGTTATTATATGTATTTTGATTCGGTTTATTATTTGATAGTTGAATTATTTAGTCGCTGATATCATAATATTCATTATCAATAAAACTTTGCAATTCAGATGGTGATGAAACCCGAAGGCTGACAGGGTTCACCATCCACCACGATAAGGGAGGCTTGGAAGTAGAGAGGAGATGCTATAACTACCTGCATTGTATGAGCGCATATGCATTTATATATATGTATAACTACATATTTATAAATAATAAAGCTTCCATTTTAGGACTTACCATTTTTTACTTTTGTATCCTCTTTATATGCGGGCTCGTTAGCAAAACTAACAACGAACATAAATTCGATCATGATCGAACATTTAAGGCTCGAAATCGAACTGCCAAATAAGGGTAAATTCTCAGTCGTTTGTGTTTATACGCGATTGCTTTGGTGTTCGTTTTCATTTTGAACGTTATTGAATTCAAAAATACTGATTGTTCGATATCGTGGTTCGATTATTCGATATCGACTTCCCAAATAAGGACCCTGTATTTGCAATCGTGTACGAATAGAAGAATATTCACTAATACCGCTAAAGGTTGATATGCTTCTACAGCATATGTATTCATAAAGTTTGGCTTGTGTGAACACACACTATTGTCGGTTTTGATGTATATACAACACACATAATATACAAAAGCACCGTTTATAAAAATAAAATGTAAGTCGCCAATTACATTGAATGCATATATAGTTTCCATTACAACAATCACACAATGGCAGTGATCGCGTTAAATTTTAAATCTCCAAAATCTCTTCTATTGTATGCTTTTACTAGTAGTAGTAATATTAATTAAATTGAGATATTTGAATTAAAGAATATTCGTTGCCACAATTTTTGTTTGACATTCAGCGGCGCCACGCGTGCACTATATATATATATATATATATATATATATATATATATATATATATATATATATATATATATATATATATATATATATATATATATATATATAAATATATATATATATATATATATATATATATATATATATATATTCATATATATATATATATATATATATATATATATATATATATATATATATATATATATATATATATGTATATATATATATATATATATTTTTATATATATATATATATATATATATTTATATATATATATATATATATATATATATATATATATATATTTATATATATATATATATATATATATATATATATATATATATATATCAAAATCAATCATATTTACAATATTCACAACATATTCTGTACTGCCATCAAGAAAATCTGAAAGTTAGGACCAGGAAGGTACTATTTCTTTCCAAAATCGTTGCAAATATCAATCTTCACAATAAGGTTTATAGGAATTATAAAAAAAAAGTTATTTAAATAATAAATAAAAAAAATTCAGTCTTAAGTTTTATAAATATCCAAATTGGTTCTAGAATTTGCTTTTTCATTGGGACTGGTTAGTGACATTGTTTGGTTTGCTAAAATTTCAGCGACATCACATTTTTGCATCCATTTTAACATCAATAAATCGATTTAATTATCTAATTATGAAATATGTAGGTTAGAAATATTACAATTTAATATAAAACAATTTAAAATAATACAATTTAATATTATTATTTATCGTATTTTATATTTACCTGTAAAATTGGATACAGCTCAGATAAATTCTACATATTCAAAATATCTATGATACTCGTACCATGGCCCTCATTTTCTAGAATACTAGCTTGTGATGTACTAGTGTTATCGTACGCATCCTGATTTTTAATTATGGATGGATTTTCTTTCAAATTACAATGATAGCTTGAAATTTTTTCTTTTTCTGGTACTACTTCTATTACATTATTGGATAACATTGGTATCAATATATTTGTTAAAGGTAAAATTATCATGACTAAATATTAGTTTTGAAAATATAGATTTGGTTAGTTGCTCATAATCATTCATTCAATTCATGCTTTAAAAATCTAGATGTTTTCATAAAGAACCATTTAAAATTCAAACAATATATGTATTCAAATATATAAGAGCTTATCCATCACATGAGAGCTCTTTATCACAAAAACCTGAACTACTAAACTGAAAATAATTCTCCTTGAAACAGATCTCCCAAATGAGGACACTCGTAAGAATTACAACATAACCACAAAATCTCATTAATTATACAATCACATACACGTACACTTCACGTACACTATACACACATACGAGTATATATATACACACACATTAAAATAATAAACCAAAACCTCTTCAAAAAAATAAAGAACCATGGTCCTTGCATGGTTTTATTTTATAAAAAAACTCATAGTTAGTGACATAGTCAGTAAACGTTTTTTATTTAAGCACTAATATTTGCACAAAATATAACTAATTTATTCATACATACCTTTGAATTTTTTATTAATAGTATCAGAGTTCCCTCTTTCTTAATAGGTTCGAACTTTCATTAAAATCAAGTGTACTTTACAAAAATTAAGCACGTGTTTGACGTGACTATCCAATTATGATTGAAAAATGTTCAACTTAGTTTTGAAATAAAATGTTTGCATTGATACCTATTGTTTTAAAGAAGCTTCATTATTATTAGGAAAATTTGTCTAGTATATAAAATTTCCTAAACCTAATGAACCATCATTAAAACAATTAATATTAATCCAAACATTATTATTATAAAATTGAGATTAACCGTAAAACAATCTTGGTATTTTCTAAATATCTTCAATTATTATATTTTATTTTACAAATATTAATTAAATTAAAGAATATTATTTTGTATCCCAAATTTTTGGAATAAAAATTAATAAATAAAGAATATATGGTACTACTAAGTACGATTAATATAAAAATGTTCATACGTATTAAAGAATCTTAATAAAAATTAATAATTTTAGTTTTGTTAATAAAAGTTCTTTGAACTGTCATTATATAATTCAATTAATCAAAGCATGTTCAGATAATGTGATTTTAATTTAATATCAAAATACTATTTAAGGAATTTTATATTAAGATAACAAAAATCTGTTATAATAATAAATTTCTCGTTGTATTAACGATTTCATTAGTTAGTTGTTTAACGAAGACCCCATCGTTAATGTTATACATTGTTTTTTTTTTCGGTGATAACATTAGTATTATTTGTTATGTTTGCATTTTTTAAAATCCATTCGCGATAATAAAAGACATCGGTATAAACTCCTGGATACTCTGGTACTCCACAATCGATCCCAAAGGAAGTTATTCCATATAAGGTATTGTTATAAATAAGTGGACCACCCGAATCACCTTGACATGCATCAATGCTATTGTCATCTACACCAGCACAGAGCATACCCCTTGTTCGAAAGAATTTCTTTAAACGTGGTGATTCTTTGCATTTTATTTTACTAAAGTTGGTTATGTTGCCGATTCGAAGATCTAGCGATACCTCATTCCTCTTGTTCTATAAAATAGTTATAATTGGATTTGGTTAGATATTTGAGCTTAGCAGTATACGTATCAATTATATTATTACATTTGATATTGCTCCCCATCCCGTGATCTGGACCGTTGCATTGACCGGACATGTACTTGTTGGCAATCTGATAAATTTAGCGTCCTTGATCTTTATTTTTAGCTATAGTTAATTAAAATTAAACTATGTTAACTGTCTAAAATTTTGATATTTCGATTGTACCTTGAGCAATGCAATATCGTTTGAAAAACTACACCCGTGCTTGTATAATTCATGTACTTTCAATGATGAAATGGCAGAACTAAATCCAACCACTGAAGATAATCTAGCACTACCACCTTTTACTAGTAAGTCACCGACTTTATACAGTTTAAAACTGGAAATTATTTTAAAAGTTTTTGAAATTTTTGATTATCTGGGTGGTCCATTTTTTGGTGCGTTATCACATTTAGTAATTTAAAGTATGATGTCGTAGCATAGGTACTGCCGGTGAATCATGAATGAACCACTTAACGTCCTGTATTGAAATTTAATCACTTCCTAATCAATTACTTTATATAAAAATGATATAATTACTTTTGCGGTTATGTAGAAACGTCAATTTATCACTCTAAAATCTTCATTTCTTCTTAAAATTCATTATTTCCCCTTTTGTAGACATATTTTGTTTGTAGACATATTTAATTTTTTTTATATCGCAAAACAAGTCTCCAACCGTGCTATAAAAGTGTGATAAGGCACCAAATAAATGACCTCACTGATATGAAATAATCTTTTTCGGCTTCAATTGAATTATTAATCACACAAATACCTATACACATGCACTTAATGATAGATGGGACATTCCATCAAAACGAAGTGATAAAGAATTTTAAGGAGATTTCTGACTCTCGTAACGTACTCGTTATACAAGCAATGAGCAGCTGTCAACACCACATCGTCTGAAATAAGTGAACCACTACAAACGAAACCATATCTAGAATCATTAAAAAAATTTTTTCGAATCGATACTTGAAATGGGGTTTCCGTTATTGGTATAATAGTTCAACCCACAACTCTATGTTGAGCTCCTTCTTCTATGGTTTGTGCGGCCACTTAACAAAACAACAAATAATTTGAATTCACTTTTTCTATATGACAGATAAGGTATATTTACCGAAACTCAATAAGCTTATCACAACAATCAGTAACATAATTATCAGTAAAAATTAGACAGGTAAACAATTTTAAAATTTGAATCGAACAAATTTTCGAATCGAACTGAATTAAATAAATTTTACATATTGAACTAACTATGCATTAGTTTATGATATCAATTTTGATAAAAAATTTTATCGTACACGAATATTAAATAAACCGTTTAACCGATGTGTCACAAAAGTGAAATAATTTTACAACGTCGTGTGCTGTACGTCGTGTCATGCTGATTACACTTTTATCCGATCAATTTGCCAATATCTCATGCCTACAGCCGGTATGATTAACTTTTTTTTCCGGTTTTTACAGGCCATTATTGGCCCGCACCGTGTCAACAATCTGACTCCAACAGTTTCGATCACGAGCCAGTTCTTCATACTGTTGCAAGCAGTTGGAAGATGCCAGATCGCTCTCTACGCCGTGGAGCCATCGTAGCCGACAGCGACCTCTTCGCCTACCGAAAGGCGGTTCTCCCTTCAAAGATTGCTGTATCATTCGTTTCGGATCAGCACGCAGAACGTGATCGAGCCAGCGTATTTGCTGTCCTTTGATTTCATGCACGATATCAGGAACTGCATTAAATTCCTGATCTCGTGATAGAATAGAACTCGGTATGTGCCATCAACGTCGCGTTTTGGGCCATATATCACACGCATGATTCTTCTCTCGAATGTTAGAAGTCATCTTTCGTACTTATCCATCAAGGTCCAACTCTCACATCCATACATGACAACGGGTCTGATCAACACTCTGTACAGCTTCAGCTTATCCGTATTTGCAAGATATTTTGATTTCAGCAGTTGGACGTAGAGGATACAAAGCCCGATTGCCAGCGGCAAGGCGAACCTTGATATCCTCTCCCACACTATTATCGTGAGTAATGAGAGATCCAAGATACTTGAATCTCATCACTCCTTCAAACGTGTGGTTGCCACTACTCGGACGCTGAACACTGTTCCAGTGGATCAAGTATCTCTTTCACTCCGTTGCCATTTAATCCAATCACACAGATATCATCTGCATAAGCAAGAAGTTGATTGGATTGTCGGAATAAGATGTTGTCCTGAGATGTTGCACTTTTACGAAGGATGTATTCCAACATGAGATTAAAAAGTATCGGGGACAGCGCATCTCCTTGTCGAACACCAGAAATAATTGCAAAAGTTCTCGATAGCCTGTTCTCAACTTTGACACAGCATTGTAACTGCGTTATTGTCATTTTACACAGATGTACATATGTTTTTGGTATTCCTAAATATTCAAGCGCATACCATAATCTCTCTCGGTTGATCGAGTCATAGGCTTGCTTGAAATCTAGGAATACCTGGTGTACATCGCGAGATGTTTCGTAGTACTTGGAAAAAATCACCTGTAGCGAAAAAACTTGATCAGTGACTGATCGATTTGGACGGAATCCTCCTTGGTAGTCACCGACAATTTCCTCCGCTAAAGGAGTAATTCTTCCCAAGATTGTAAGACAGTAACTTATATTCTGTGCAAAGGAGAGCTATACCGCGATAGTTCTCGCATTTCATGCGATCACCCTTCTTGAATATTGGGCATAACGCGGCCACTTTCCATTCTTCTGGCATAACTTCATTTTGCCGTACCAATCGAACAAGATCGAAAAGACAGTTCCACAAAGTTAGCCCTCCGAATATCAAGAGCTCTGAATTCAACTCCCGGTGAGCGAATTTTTCTTTAATCTCTGTGGCATGGCCATTGTGAATTCCTCATAGGATGGATCCTCAATGAACATTTCCGCGGTCTGTATTTGAGGCTATTCAAATACAGCTTGTGATACATGTGGAACATTAAGTAGATCAGTAAAATGTTCCCGCCATGTATCGAGTACCGCATCGACGTTAACACAGAGGTTTCCATCCTGGTCCCGAATGGCAGTTGACCGCGATCTTAAGGTATGGTGCAATTCGGTGATTCGTTTAAAGAAACCACGCGAATTGTGCTCATTGCTGAGTTGTTGTACTCTTAAGACCTTGGCCTTCCACCATTCGCGCTTCTTCAGTCTACAAATGCGTTTAGCTGTCCTCCTAGCAAGAACTGCCTTGTTTTTCCTTGCAATTGTAAACCGAGTCTGTGCTTCGTTGTGGGCTATATAGCGTTGCTCAACAGCAAGACGACACTCCTCATCATCAAACCAATCATTTTTGGGCTTAGTTTTCACTATATACCGAGAGTGTGCTGGGCGGCATCGACAACCGAGGTTATCAATACTTCCCAGACACTGTTACTACATCAGATTGGTAACTGGATCGTAAAATGCGTTTCTTCATTTATCAGACCTTCACAGGAGAATCGCGGTTTTTATTCTCCTGTCCTC
Source organism: Tipula lateralis (assembly GCA_963932295.1). Classification (NCBI taxonomy): domain Eukaryota; kingdom Metazoa; phylum Arthropoda; class Insecta; order Diptera; family Tipulidae; genus Tipula; species Tipula lateralis. Next base: position 158,255,069 of record OZ010738.1, read on the forward strand.
CTTGACTTGTACGAAAATTTCCATCGCAGCTTTGCAGCAACCATAAAAAGGTCACTGCCTATACGAATTTGGTTGACGACCAATACGATCTCACGCCTTGAACAACCCGAGCCCGGTCTTTTGAAATCAACATATGGTCAATTTGGCTTTGGGATATTTTACGTGGATGTGTCCTTGTTTCCAAATGGATGTTTTTATGGGGAAAGAATGTACTTGCCATTTTGAGATCATGAACGATCGCAAAGTACATCATTCTTTCCCCATCTTCGGTCGCAGTTTCGTGTCGGGAGTACGGACCTATATTATATACATAAGTCGGTCTGATTTCTGCCAGCTCTAGCATTAAAGTCACCAATCACCAATCTGATATCGTGCTCAGGAATAGAGCCCATCAGATTATCCATATTATTGTAAAATGAATCTTTATCTTGGGGTTGGCTTACATCAGTGGGCGCATGGACACAAACAATTGACAGGTTGGCTAATTTCATGTGCAAGCGAAGCTTACACATTCGATTATCGACTGCCTGGAAGTCCAACACAGCCTTTTTTACCTGCGGCCCAATGAAAAAGCCAACTCCAAGATTTCCGAGGTCATCTCCACTGTGTAGCAACGTTTAGCGTTGGGACACATGGACTCCACTTTTAGGCCATCGAGTTTCTTGGAGCGCTACGAGTTCCAGCCGATACTCCTTCATACATGTGATAAGGCCGTCCAACGCGCCAGGTTTTCTTAGTGACTGCACGTTCCACGTGCTGATCCTCAATCTCGTATCCGGGTACTTAAGCAGGGAGTCATTTTTATTTAGGCGGTATCCGATTTTTTTGGTTTTGTTGACATTTTTAACTGTAATTGTTTTTTACGGATGCGGGTCGTCAGCCCAGCGATCCAACCAGATTTAGTCGCCTCCTACGACAAGCTCTGGAACTGTGGTGGTATTCTATGGATCTCATGTTTCGTTCGAAATATTTACGAAACATGTTTGCCCCCAACCACAGAACCAAACCCACTAGCAAAAACCCACTAACACAAATGTGAAGTTAGCCCAGCCCAGGTTTTGATTATTTTATCGATTAAAGCAATATCTGAAGTTAACCCAGAAAAAATTAAATAATGTGTATGCAATACAATATATAATATCCGAACAAATTTGCATTTATCATAAACAGACTTAATGGTAATCTATTCGATAAGTTCTATATGGTTTTGAGATAGGGTTATCATAGATAAAATCTCTAGATAAAATTATTGAGAAATCGTTCCATTGCAAGTATCCGAAAATCCACCCTGGGCCAAGTTGTTCAACGACTTCCCAATAATTTTCTCTAAGAGTTTACTTATGGTAGCCCTATCTCAAAACCATATTGGTCTAATCCGAGACATTTTTAGTTTTCTCAAACCAGATGAGTAATTGATGAGAAGTTCAAGATTTGTATAAACCACTTGGCCCAGGGTGGATTTTCGGACAGCGAAGACACTGGCTCGAACACGTTCTGTGTGCTGATCCGAACCGAATGATACAGCGTTCTTTGAAGGGCGAGCCACCTTTCGGTAGGCGAAGAGATTACCAAAACAGTTACGTCACCATAGATGTACAATATTTTATTGGAACTTTATCAAAGTTAAAAAAGAAAATTTTTTAACGAATTATTGGTAGATCATTTTATGTTATAAACAGTTTGTGTAAAATAAAATTATCATTAAATTAATTAATTTCAATTATTAACATTTATATTATTTGTTATGTTTGTATTTTTTAAAATCCATTCGCGATAATAATAGACATCGGTATAAACTCCTGGACACCCTGGTGTTGCACAACCGATTCCATAGGATGTTATTCCATATAAGGTGTTGTTATAAAAAAGTGGACCACCCGAATCACCTTGACATGCATCAATGCTACCGTCATCTACACCAACACAGAGTGTACCCCTTGGTTGAAAGAATTTCTTTAAACATGGTGATTCTTTGCATTTTATTTTACTAAAGTTGGTTATGTTGCCGATTCGAAGATCTAGCGATACCTCATTCCTCTTGTTCTATAAAAAAGTTTATAATTGGATTTGGTTAGATATATGAGCTTAGCAGTATACGTATCAATTATATTATTACATTTGATGTTGCTCCCCATCCCGTGATCTGGACCGTTGCATTGACCGGACATGTACTTGTTGGCAATCTGATAAATTTAGCGTCCTTGATCTTTATTTTTAGCTATAGTTAATTAAAATTAAACTATATGTTAACTGTCTAAAATTTTGATATTTCGATTGTACCTTGAGCAATGCAATATCGTTTGAAAAACTACACCCGTGCTTGTATAATTCATGTACTTTCAATGATGAAATGGCAGAACTAAATCCAACCACTGAAGATAATCTAGCACTACCACCTTTTACTAGTAAGTCACCGACTTTATACAGTTTAAAACTGGAAATTATTTTAAAAGTTTTTGAAATTTTTGATTATCTGGGTGGTCCATTTTTTGGTGCGTTATCACATTTAGTAATTTAAAGTATGATGTCGTAGCATAGGTACTGCCGGTGAATCATGAATGAGCAACTTCACGTCCTGTATTGAAATTTAATCACTTCCTAATCAATTACTTTATTTAAAAATGATATAATTACTTTTGCGGTTATGTAGAAACGTCAATTTATCACTCTAAAATATTCATTTCTTCTTAAAATTCATTATTTCCCCTTTTGTAGACATATTTTGTTTGTAGACATATTAAATTTTTTTTATATCGCAAAAAAAGTCTCTAACCGTGCTATAAAAGTATGATAAGGCACCAAATAAATGACCACACTGATATAAAATAAACTTTTTCGGCTTCAATTGAATAATTAATCACACAACTACCTATACACATGCACTTAATGATAGATGGGACATTCCATCAAAACGAAGTGATAAAGAATTTTAAGGAGATTTCTAACTCTCGTAACTTACTCGTGATACAAGCAAAAAGCAGCCGTCAACACCACATCGTCTGAAATAAGTGAACCTCCACAAACAAAACCATATTTATTATCATGATAACTGGTAAGTCGGAGCGATACTTGAAATGGGGCTTCCGTTATTGGTATCACAGTTCCGTTTACAATTCTATGTTGAGGTTCTTCTTCTATGGTTTGTCCGGTCACTTAACAAAACAACAAATTATTTTAATTCACTTTTGGTATTTGACAAGTAAGGTATATGCTATTTACCGAAACTCAATAAACTTATCACAACGAGCGATAACATAATTATCAGTAATAATTAGTAATGCAACAGGTAAACATTTTTTAAGTTTAACCCGAACAAATGCTCAAATCGAACTGAATTACTTATGATATCAATTTTGATAAATAATTTATTGTACACGAATTTTAAATAAGGCGTTTTATAACTAAAAATTGAAAAATGTTCACAACTAAGTGAAATAATGAACCAATGTATATACAGGTATAAATATTCACGCCATGTATCGAGTATCGCATCTACGTTAACACGGAGGTTCACATCTTAGCCCCGAATGATAGTTGACCGAGATCTTAAGGTATGGTGCAATTCGTTGATTCCTTTAAAGAAACCACGCGAATGGTGCTCATTGCTGAGTTAAATCTGACTCCAACGGTTTCGATCACGAGCTAGATCTTCATATTGTTGCAAGCAGTTGGAAGATACCAGATCGCTCTCAACGCCGTGGAGCCATCTTCGTCGACAGCGACCTCTTCACCTTTTGATTTCAGCAATGGACGTAGAGGATACAAAACCCGATTGCCAGCAGCAAAGCGAAAGTTGATATCCTCTCCCACACTATTATCGTGAGTAATGAGAGATCCAAGATACTTGAATCTCATCACTCCTTCAAACGTGTAGCTACCACTATACTGAAATCAATTGCTTGGTCTCTAAAACCAAATATAAGATATTTGGTATTGGACTCGTTGATTTTGAGAGCAACGGACGCTGAAAACTGTTCCAGTGGATCAAGTATCTCTTTCATTCCGTGGCCATTTAATCAATCACACAGATATCATCTGTGCATATGCAAGAAGTTGATTGGATTGTCGGAATAAGATATTATCTTGAGGTGTTTCACTTTTACGAAGTTTGTATTCCAACATAAGATTAAAAAGTATCGGGGACAGCGCATCTCCTTGTCGAACATCAGTTGTGATTGCAAAAGTTCTCAATAGCCTGTTCTCAACTTTAACACAGCATTGTGATTGCGTTACTGTCATACTACACAGATGTACGTATTTATTTTCCTAAATATTCAAGGGCATACCATACCATAGCCTTTTTGGTTAATCGAGACGTATAGGCTTGCTTGAAATTTAGGAACATCGCGAGAGGATTTGGATGGAATCCTCCTTGGTAGTCACCGACAATTTCTACGCCAGGGAAGTAATTCTTCCCATGATTATGCAAGACAGTAACTTATATGCTGTGCAAAGGAGAGCTATATACCGCGATAGTTCTCGCACTTCAAGCGATCACCCTTTTTGAATATTGGGCATAATGCGGCCACTTTCCATTCTTCAGGCATACTTCATTTCGCCGTACCACTCTGACCGGGTCGAAAAGACATTTCCACAAAGTTAGCCCTCCGAATATCAAGAGCTCTGAATTCAACTCCCGGTGAGCGAATTTTTCTTTAATCTCTGTGGCATGGCCGTTGTGAATTCCTCATAGGATGGATCCTCAATGAACATTTCTGCGTTCTGTATTTGAGGGTATTCAAATACAGCTTGTGATACATGTGGAACATTAAGTAGGGCAGAAAAATGCTCAGTCCATGTATCGAGTACCGCATCAACGTTAACACAGAGCTTTCCATCCTGGTCCCGAATGGCAGTTGACCGAGATCTTAAGGTATGTTGCAATTCAGTGATTCCTTTAAAGAAACCACGTGAATTGTGCCCATTGCTGAGTTGTTGTACTCTTAAGACTTTGGCCTTCCATCATTCGCGTTTCTTCTGTCTACAAATGCGTTTAGCTGTCCTTCTAGCAAGAACTTTTTTTTCTTGCAATTGTAACGAGTTCCACCCGATACTCTTTCATACATGTGATAAGGCCGTCTAATGCGCCAGGTTTTCTGAGTCGCTGCACTCCACGTGCTGATCTTCAATCTCGTATCCGGGTACTTAAGCGGGGGGTCACTGTTATTTTGACGGTATCCGATTTTTTTAAGTCTGAGCTGACGACCCGCATCCGTAAAAAGCAGTAATTGTTTTTTACGGATGCGGGTCGTCAGCTCAGTGATCCAACCAGATTTATTCGCCTCCTACGACAAGCTCTGGATACTGTGGTGGTATTCTTTGGGTCTCATGTGTCGTTTGGAATATTTACGAAACATGGATGCCCCCACCCACAGGGCTCACCTTAGATAATACATGATGCTATTAACTTCACGGCAAGGATTTTAAAATTAACGATTTTCGATTACGTATAATAATGTTCCATCTTCTTGGAACACCGGACAGCCAATGTGAACTATCATAGAATCTGTACATGCAAAAAGTTTAATATATTCATATAGTGTAAGGATTGCACAGATGTCAGTGGAATTTTATATGGTAACACGATTGACGGTGTAGAGTCTCAACATGTCGCCCCCGTTGACAAATTAGGAGAGTCAATGGCTGGAAGCATACAAATTTTTGTGATTGGTCTAAATTTAACAATATTTTGACTCTTTCTTTTTGATTTAAGAACAGTATTATAAAAATATTATTATTACAATATGGTGAGAGTGTTAAGGAGTGTGTTACTCGTAAACACTAATGTTTGTTTACTTTTTTTTCAAACTAAAATAAGGGTTGAAAAATATGTGAAGCAATTTGTAACGCTAACCAATATTTGGCTAACGTTAACAAAAAAAATTAATTGAAAAATTAATTTTAGGGATGCAGTGATACCAGCGTACGCCATTTCCTCTGCCGCTAGCTCAGACGTCGAGGTTAAGTTTGTCGTGGGGTTGTACCTGGCATTCGTAGAATCACTGTTATGGCATACAGAAAAAAAATCAAACAAAGAATAGAAAATAATGCTCACTCATATCAAACTCACCTGAACTCACTACACTCCATATGGTTTGTACTCTCTTAGAAAATCATCGTAATTAAAAGAATATTATTTCTTAGCAAATATACATAAAATATAAAATATTTATTCAAATTGTTCGAAAAAAAAATGATTAAGCAAATGAATTCAATTTTACAAGCAATAATAAGAAAACAATTAATATTAGTTCATTAATATTAGTTCATTAATATTAGTTAATATGGGTGTGCAATATAGAGGAACCCATTCATACAAAAATAAAAAAAAAATATAGATCGTTACCTTTAAATAGGCAAGTACGAAGAAAGCGCTTTCAACGACCTTGATACTGCAATCTAAAAATTTAGCTTCAAGAAATAAAAAAAATAATATTAAACCCGTACACTCAATCAAAATATATTGTGTACCCATTCGAAAAGAAAAAAAAAATAGCGTGTAATTCGAAGGAAAATCAGTTCACTTCTCATAAGGAAACTATGCACCAAAACGAGTGAACTTAAAAGAAAAATTCTTCACTCTTCGACACCTGTGTAGTCACTTTGAGATTTCTCCCTCGTCTGTCCCAAAATCCGATCGTCTACACCAAAAATCTAATTTTTCAGGAAAAAAAATCTGGTTTTCGTGTGGCTTTCCCGCCAACAGAAAAACAAACATATAAATATTTTATCTACAATAGGAAGAAATGTAACCCTTGTATCACCCGGTTCGTAGTGAAAACCCATATGGACTTTGTGATACGTATAATTACTACTTACAGTAATGTATATTTTGAGTATCGTATTAGTATTTCCTTCAATGTATGTCGATAAAATAGTATGAATAACAAAGCAATAAAATATTTTTCAGCATACAGTCAGCACATAGAAATCAAATCTTATTGCAGCAGCGATAAAATGGAACGAATGTTACAAATTTGACATAAAGAATTGTCAAAGGTGCCAACTCGTTTGTTTATATATTTACTTTTTAGAATGGGATTCTTATGAGAAACACAACACACCTTCGAATTGCTTACCCACCCATCATATTTTCCAGATTTAGCCCACAGCGGCTTTTTCTTGTTTTCAGATTTCAAGAGAATGCTTTCTGGAAAGAAATTTCAAAATGTATTAAATCCAATAATGAAGTAATCGCTGAAACTGATTAATCAGCATTTGCGCCGACCGCGGATATATACTTGTTGGTAGCTTGATCAACATAACATTCTTGATTTTAATTAATTTAAATACATAATATTTTGATGGTTACACCAGGCCTGTACGATTCGTGTAAGCTTTAAATGATGAAATGGCAGAGCAAAATGTATTTTCACTTGAAATTAAAATTGCATTACCATACCTATTTCTTGTAATTCACTGACCCCATACAGTTCAAGGGGTAGATTCTCGCTCTCATTGCGCGAAAAATACTTCATTTCTCTTTTCTTCACGATTTTCATTTTTATATTTTACACAAATTTTTACTAGATTTCTGAAGACATTTTGAAATTTTATTATAATTCGACATATTCTGTAAAAAATATTATTATATTTTCATTCTAAATAATATAAATTAATAATAAAATGAACTCATATGTTCAATTTATTATAGAAAGGCGCAAAAGAAATATATATATATATATATATATATATATATATATATATATATATATATATATATATATATATATATATATATATATATATATATATATATATATATATATATATATATATATATAAATATATATATATATATATATATATATATATATATATATATATATATATATATATATATATCTAAATATACCAGCGATTGGTCCGTTGTAATACCACTCTATGTACGGCTATAGGTCCGAGTTTTCGTGGAACCATCTGCGCATTGCATAGCTCCATGTCAGCCTATAGTACTGACATGAAAGATGGGTCGGTCCATAGATTCTAAATACGACAGGGGATCCAGATATGTTCATTTTTACACCACCGATCACACCGCCCAAACGATCGAAGGTGAAAAAACCCATTTGCATCTTGCCCCGAATCGGATTCGAACCTGGTACCTCCCGCTCCAACTGCCGTAGATTGAACCACTTCGCCACCTGGGCGGTTATATATATATATATATATACATATATATATATATATATATATATATATATATATATATATATATATATATATATATATATATATATATATATATATATATATATATATGTAAATATATATAAGTTAAAACAACACTTTACGCGAGCCAATAAAATGAATGTAATACAACACCTCACACATGTCATACAAATATTTCATAATAATTCATTATTTATAATAAAGGTACTGACTCCGGATTTATATTGCAGTTCACTTCCATAAGTATAATATAGAGATATGATATCAGCAAATTTAGTTCTTAAATACTTTGAGCTCTAAGTAAAATTTGTGTAATCTTTCGATAGTAACAAAAGTAAGAGATTGTCAATCATCATAAAAAAAAATATTTTTTTTTTAGTTTCAATTCTAAGAAAAATATTAACTGGCACCCGAGCAGGTACCGGGACGTGGTGTTCGTGATTTTAGTTAAAATAAATATAAATAAAGGTGTGACTTAAAAAAATTAAACGGAACATTATAAATATTGTAGTGTCAATAAATAAATATTTAATCAACATAAATATTTATACAGAAAGTAATAAGGTTACAGTGAAAATAAATAAGTCATAATTTAAATAAGTAAATTAGTAAGTAAATAAATGAGTTAAAGTAAAACTCAATAAATTGCTATTCTACAAATTACTTATCGCGTTACAAAAAATTAAGGTGCGTCAAAATTCGCGAAAAACCGGCAAATAAAATAAAATAAAATTGATGAATCACATAACAATAATAAAATCACGTCCCAGACAGTGGCAATTAGTTGGGGATAAAAACCCTATCAAACCGTCGCAAGGAAGTCATGAAAAAACAAGGCCCCTTAGTCACCGCTGGAGGCAGATAAAAAAAGGAGTTTTACTATTAAACATCGATAGTAGTGAGGCAGCCGTTCGCGCAGTTGACGACGGAAGACCATATCCGGTCCACATACGTTAAGGACAAAATTCAGCGGGAATACGTGTGCTATACTAAAAGGAAGATTACACCACAAGAATGTTGGTCATGCATTCTATTATATTACTGTAAGTGATATTTTAATTTGAATTAAAATTAAAATTAATTAAAAAGAAACAACATATACATTTTTATTTCGCATATATTAAAGTGATATAAAGTAACAAATAACTATAGTTTTCAATTTTTAAGTAAGGTAACGTTTTAATGTTTTAAATAAACCAAGAAAGAATGGAAAGAGTTTCATTTATCACATCTACATATATCAAAAGTAATAATAATAATATTAAAATTATAATAATAATAACATCAAGATATTAAAGCAAAAGAAAAAAAGTGCTAATATATATTTTTATAACAGTATTCTGTAAAACAGATTGTATCAAATTTTTTCTCTCGGTCGAATTTTTAAGAATATTAAGAAATCTTACAAAAAAAATACATTCATTTTTTGAATCATGCTTTCAATTATAATTTTTAACTTTTTTCCAACTAACATTAAAATATCTGTAATAATGTCCAACACTGATTCACCAAAATTACCGTCTACTAGCAATACCATTCTTCGCCCATCCCAGTTGGGTAATAACACTCCTTTAAACGAAACATTAAACCTGAACAGCTTGACTGAACAAATAACACAAACACTCAGAGACATTTTGGCTAGAGATGGCCCAGTAATAATTTCAAATATACTGAATCCAAATTCCGACACTAATGATGACGTTTCAGAATTGGCTAAAGTTCCCGACATTGTTAAAAGTTTAAGAGAATTTACGGGTCAGCCTGGAGAGTTCAGCTCTTGGAAAAAGAGTATTGACAGAATTTTAATGAACATCTCAAGGGCACACCAAGGTACTATGGTATTCTAAGTGTAATAAGGAACAAAATAGTGGGACATGCGGATCTCGCATTGGAATTTTGTTCCAACACCATTGAATTGGATCAACATTTCAAAATGTCTTACACTGCATTACGCAGATAAACGAGACTTAGGCTCGCTAGAATACCAAATGATCACATTGGTTCAAGGTAATTATACAATACCTGAGTTCTATCAAACGGTTTACCAACATTTGTCTCTCATTCTTAACAAATTATCGTGCATGGACATAGGCAATGAGTCCGTAACCAATATGATACAGTCATATCGAGAGAAAGCACTTGACACTTTCGTTCGAGGACTAAAGAGAGATCTACCTCGTCTGTTAAGTATTCGAGAATCAGTTGATCTACCTCAGGCTCTTCATCTATGTCTATAACTACAAAACGTAGATTTTCGAACTCAATATGCTATGCTAATAATAACCTCGAAGAAATCCGAATCTTCAAACACAATTTTATCCTCAGTTATTCCATAATCCAAGAAGAACACAACCACCAATATTTCCCCAATATCCATACCAATTCCAAGCCAAATTTCCACAGAACACACCTATACAAAATCAATTTCATCCACATAACAGACCTCAATTTGCTTCTCATCCAAAACCCTCATCCAAAGCCTGAGCCGATGGAAGTAGATCGTAGTATACGATCTAGACAAATTAATTTCGAGAATCGACCAAGAAATAACCAATTCCCTCAAAACGTCCTTTTATTGGCCAACAACCATCGAACCAAAACAAATTCCAAAGAGTGTACTACACCGAACATAACCCTGAAGAACTTACCTTCAGAACAAAATGTAGAGACTCATGACAAGTATAACAATGACGACGCAAACAATCAAAGTCTTTCAAAGTACCTAAGTTCGTATGATGACCCTAAATTTGATACTACAGAAGAATTAGAGGACATCTATTTTTTAGATTAACTCGTTCTTCGCTTCCGTATTACGAATTTCGTATAAGGATCGGAGAACTCTAAAGACATTAACAAAATCGATTTAAAAACATCTCATCTAAATGAAACACAAATTCAGAAACCACTGAACATTATTAGAAGTTGTCCCAATCTCTTTGCCGAACCAGACACAAAATTAACATTTACTACGAGAGTTTAAGATGAAATACGCACTTATTCAGATAGTCCAGTCTATTCGAAGTCCTACCCATACACTATGGCATTAAAAGATGAGGTCGAAAGACAAGTTAGAGAATTGTTGGAAGAAGGTATCATAAGACCTTCAAGATCCCCTTACCTGATATAGAAAAAACACCTTGCTCCATTAATAATGGGAAGTAGGAATTTGTCAGACTTCCATTTGGTTTTAAAAATGCCCCATCGATGTTCCAAAGAACATTGACAATGTCTTGAGGGAGCATATCGCTAGAAGGTGTTATGTTTATATTGATGACATAATAATTTTTGGTAAAGACGAAAAAGAACATTTTGAGAATATGGAAGTTGTGTTCAAAACTATACGGATTATTCTATATAATCCGTTCCTACATGCGGCACGCAGTGCGACATGTTTGCTTATCCCGGCTCCTACATCCCTCGAAGTTGAAATCTAAAGCCCCTCGCGTGCCCATGAGAGTTACCAAAGCCGTTAGCCTTTACAATTCTAGAAAATCATGCTAGGGTCTACTACGAAATCATTCTAGGGTTTGCTACGAAATCATTTATTAATACAAAAAATGAAAGAATAAATGTGAATATAGTCTAAATTTGCAGGTAAACGTAGATTGAACATACATTTATAAAAGGGATAGGTAAATTCGGACATTTACCGGTAAATTCGGACATTCGAAGCATTTCGGGCTTTAACCGTAGCATATATATATATATATATATATATATATATATATATATATATATATATATATATATATATATATATATATATATATAAATAGATATTTATATATAAATATATATATATATATATATATATATATATATATATATATATATATATATATATATATATATATATATATATATATATATATATATATATGTATATATATAAATAATAATTTTATATATTAATATTATATATAAATAATATTTTTATATATTAATATTATATATATATAATATTAATATTAATATATATATATATATATATATATATATATATATATATATATATATATATATTATATATATATATATATATATATATACATATATATATATATATATATATATATATATATATATATATATATATATATATATATATATTATTAACCATTTTAACGAATGGTGCACATTGTAGGTGGTTAGCCCAACGAATGTTCTTACACACAATCGCGTTTTTAAGTCATTCGGTTGCATGTTAATTTTTGGTCAACGGCGGGAATCGAACTCGAGACCGCGGTGTGATGACAAACACTCTTAACCATTAAGCTACATCCGGTGACATATATATATATATATATATATATATATATATATATATATATATATATATATATACATATATATATATATATATAAATATATATATATATATATATATATATATATATATATATATATATATATATATATATATGTATATATATATATATATATATATGTGTATAAATATATATGAATATATATATATATATATATATATATATATATATATATATATATATATATATATATATATATATATATATATATATATATATATATATATATTTATAAATATATATATATATGTATGTTTATATATATATATATATATATATATATATATATATATATATCCGGACAGCTAACATTTTTTAACTAAACAAATTTTTTCACAACTGGTGTTGTAACACCAGGCCATTCAATTGTGTATATTATGGAATTATCAACCAAGTACATTTTTCACCTTCAAATAGAAATCAAATGTTATGTAACAAAGTTCTTTATTATTTTTTACCTGAAAGTAGTTTTCACCTGAACTGAAGAAGTTTTAAATTAAGAAAAAAAATGCATAGTCATTGGTTTTGATCTGTGGGCTGGCGTGTTGTCTTGTTGAAAGATGAAGCTCTCAATTTCACTAAATTTCTACAAAACTGATGGATTCCAATGCCTTTCCAGAATGTTCAGTTACACATTACCGTTTACCCTTACTTCGACAAAGGTCAAGTGACCAACACCAGCATTACTAAACAGCCGCAAACCATTACACCCTCAGTTTTACTAGGCACTTGTTGAGTGCACATATTGCTGAGGCGTTCTGCTGGTTTTCTACGCACAATTAGCCATCCATCTCCCACATGCAGTTTAAATTGGCTTTCGTTAGAAAACCCCACGTTATTTCACAACTCCCTGGTCCAGTTAGAGTGCTCTCTCGCCAACTGAAGCCGACAAACAATAAATGCGTGTGCTGTCCTTCATAATATTGTAATAACAGCTCGTATTCCTTTGCCGGATGAAATATCAGAGAACGACGTAGTGATGATAAAAATGAGACTGTAGAAATATATAGCCAGCCAGTTTTAGCCGAATCCCGTAGATTACAGTCAGATACAGGGACTGGATACTTCAATTAAGTTTAATGATTTTGAATTAATATTAAAAGTGTCTTTGTTGTTTTATTTGTTTGTTTCCAATATATTTAAAAATAATAAAAATAAGTTTTTGTTTTTCTTGTTATAGTTTAATTTTTTTCCTCCAATTTGAACATCTTGGCCAAATAGTTTTCTTCATTCATCACGTTTGGTCTGGCGCGTTTAGTTCTTCTGACTGATGGCCGAGTATAAGTTGGTTCCTGAGCATCCTCTGGATGCCCGGTTAAGGTTATGTTATTCCCTGGAATTCGTGGACCCTATTCAACAATCCCCACTGAGTCGCAGATGACAGTTTCTAACTGAAAGCGGCTGGATGGTCGGATCTATGGATATAATATCAATTATTGTATTAAAAGAAGTTCTGGTAGTATTAATTAATCCTACAATGGATTGTTGTTCGCCAAGTTCTAGCAAATCAGCGTCTTCATCAAAGGCTTGTGGAGTCATTATTAAATCCTCTGCACAAATTTTACATGGCCTTTATCAGCGCGTATCTCTTTTTTGCGTACAATCTGAAATAAAATTGTAAAATGATAATGGATTTGAAATAAGTTTGGTTATGAAACTAACTTTTGATCCTTCAAAAATTTTCTCCACTTTGAGAAATTTTCTCCTCTTTATTTGCCCCTCCTAATGCATTTAATTGTTCCAGTACGCATCTCTCGTCCGAGCCCCATCTTCTGATGTAAACCTATATTATAATAAT